>CM064547.1:45780003-45844973 GCA_032716605.1 Paralithodes platypus | reverse complement strand
ATCCATTTGGCCCCATTCAGGGATACACGTCTTAAAACAGTAGGCCGAATGGGGCCGAATGGATACAAGCCACAGAAAGAGAGAAAATGAGAGAACAAAAGCAGGTCACCCCCTTTAATCCATTGTAATGATTTAGTGTTATCATACGACCAGCCAATTGTATATGTGTAATTACCATACACCATTATAATACATATAGTGTAATGCGCTGCGCCATATCTCTCCCTATTCTATTTAACCCGTTCAGCCCCAGGGAAGTCCTTTATAGCATATTCTGGCAACTATTAGACGATTACATTCAGCTTAGGAAGGACCACTAGCAATAATAAGACTTCAAACTATCTTAAAGGGAGATTTCCACTTGAGGGATTTTTTTCTTTACCCCTTTCTCCCTCATGTTTAGCCCCATTGCTTTGAGATTTTAAGACGTTCGCCCCATTAGTTTGGCGATTTTAAGAACTTTCACCCCATTTATGTCACTTTTAAGACCTTTCGTCCCATTTAGGTGTCGATTTTTTCCTGGCAAGCGATAGCGAGCCTGTAATTTAAGAGAAACCGGCCGTGACATTTTCTACCGTAAAATGTACAAATTTATCTTGAAAGGGGGTCATGGGGGTGTAATTTCAAGCTTGATGGAAGTCTAGGAAACACACTAAAAACCTCCCCTTAACCAACCTCTCTCTCTTAGGTGTCGATCTTTTCCTGCGAACGATAGTGAGCTTGTAATTTTGGAAGAACCGGCCTTCGGCCGAGACATTTTTCTGCCGAAAAATTTACAAATTAATCTAGATGGAGGATCTAATGGATGTGTGTTTAAGCTTGATGGAGGTCTAGGGAGGAAGCTAATAACATATATAATAAATACAAAAATTATCAAATGAACACGCCCATCACCCTTTCTGTACAATCGCGCTAATAAGTGATGTCTCGGCACCAAGTATGTTTTGATCAATAATTTGGTTTCAGCTATACCTAAACTGAATTTATTCATTTCGAGGGGGCTATACAAACCTATTCCTACACTTACCCACCCTATTCAACATCTGACAGACATTAATACAGCACAGAGGGAGCCAAACGTAATGACAGCTGGGATATGACTTATTAGTGCGACCGTACCTGTGATGTACTTTTCATGATTTTCTGGCAACTATTAGACAGGTATCTTCAGCTTAGGAAGGATGTCTACCAATTAAAAAGCTACAGACTATCTCAATTAATCATTTTATCTACCATATATCCTTCCTAAGCTACATAAAATCGTCTAAATGTAGCTGAAATCAAATACAAAGAGACGTCACCGGTACAGAAGGGGTTAAGCCCGCACCTCTTCCCACATGCTTTTTGATAATCTGAAATGAATACCTGGGAGTCTTAATCTGACGCCTCATCAATGTTGCACCTCTCAATCTATCGACGGAGATGAGATGTTACAATATTTATCACTTACTTAAAAGAAGGTTCAACGTTTGATAACAAATATTCTTGGGTATTAAAGATCCAGGGTGGCCCATCTTTGCATACAGAATGTTATATATCCATCTTTGCATATATAATGTTATATTATCCATCTTTGCATATAGAATGTTATATATCCATCTTTGCATATAGAATGTTATATCATCTTTGCATACAGAATGTTATATATCCATCTTTGCATATATAATGTTATATTATCCATCTTTGCATATAGAATGTTATATATCCATCTTTGCATATAGAATGTTATATCATCTTTGCATACAGAATGTTATATATCCATCTTTGCATACAGAATGTTATATATCCATCTTTGCATACAGAATGTTATATATCCATCTTTGCATACAGAAATGTTATATATCCATCTTTGCATACAGAATGTTATATATCCATCTTTGCATACAGAATGTTATATATCCATCTTTGCATACAGAATGTTATATATCCATCTTTGCATACAGAATGTTATATATCCATCTTTGCATATATAATGTTATATTATCCATCTTTGCATATAGAATGTTATATATCCATCTTTGCATATAGAATGTTATATCATCTTTGCATACAGAATGTTATATATCCATCTTTGCATACAGAATGTTATATATCCATCTTTGCATACAGAATGTTATATATCCATCTTTGCATACAGAATGTTATATCCATCTTTGCATACAGAATGTTATATATCCATCTTTGCATACAGAATGTTATATATCCATCTTTGCATACAGAATGTTATATATCCATCTTTGCATACAGAATGTTATATATCCATCTTTGCATACAGAATGTTATATATCCATCTTTGCATACAGAATGTTATATATCCATCTTTGCATACAGAATGTTATATATCCATATTTTCATTAATTTCACCACAACACCAATCACCTCCAGTTTGTTAAATACAGATACGAACTTCTGAACAACTGTCGAATTATTCCCACCCAAATAGGATACTTAAGGGGAGGTATTTAGTTTGTTTCCTAGACCTCCATCAAGCTTAAAATTACACCCCCTTGAGTCCCTTTCAAGATATATTTGTAAATTTTTCGGTAGAAAAATTTCCCGGCCGAAGGCCGGTTCCTCTTAAATTACAGGCTCGCTATCGCTCGCCAGGATAAAATTGACACCTGAATTGCACGAAAAGTCTTAATATGGGGTGAAAGTTCTTAAAATCGCTAAACCGCTCGCCAGGATAAAATTGACACCTGAATTGCACGAAAAGTCTTAATATGGGGTGAAAGTTCTTAAAATCGCTAAACTAATGGGGCAAACGTTTTATAATATCAAAAGCAATGGGGCTAAACATGAGGGAGAAAGGGGTCAAGAAAAAAAAACCCTCAAGTGGAGATCTCCCCTTAAATTGGAAATAAGTACAAGCATATATTATGTGATCCACCGGGATTCGAACCTGGGTTATCACACACAGACTTGTAAACACTCTCTAACCATTACACCACCAGGACGGTTAAAGGTTTACTATGCACACGCCTACGACTTATTATCCATTCTCGAATACTGGATATTAATCTAATCCTGTTCATATTCCCAACCGCGCTATGGTAGCCTACTGTTTAAGGGGAGATTTCCACCTGGAGGATTTTTTTCTGGACCTCTTTCTCCCTCATGTTTAGCCCCATTGCTTTTGAGATTTTAAGACGTTCGCCCCATTAGTTTGGCGATTTTAAGAACTCTCGCTCCATTTCTGTCAATTTTAAGACCATTCGTGCCATTTAGGTGTCGATTTTATCCTGGCGAGCGATAGCGAGCCTGTAATTTAAGAGGAACCGGCTTTCAGCCGAGAAATTTTTCTACCGAAAAATTTAAAAATTTATCTTGAAAGGGGCTCAAGGGGGTGTAATCTTAAGCTTGATGGATATCTAGAGACCAAACTAAAAACCTCCCCTTAATTGAGAGGAAAGAATATATGTTTTTTTTTGTTCAACAATTTCATAATACTGAAGCACCAGATGGAAATTCTTTGTGACTAGACAATTAAACTACTTTGACAACGGATTAATATCCTGTGTTAGTTAATAAACATCATATACAATAACGTATAGTAATTACTAATGTATAGCAATTAATTATAGTAAATCACTACAGTATTGTGATGGCGATTCCCTGTGCATTTTTTTTTTTGTATTTTTTTGTATTTTTTTTTGTATTTTTTTTTTTTTCAATTATAAATATCTGGGTTTATTTTTGGGTGTAACTTGCTTATCAATAAAAAACACATATATTGTTTTGTAGTTGATATAATATGTACAAATATATTTATAAATTCGTGTTCTGAGGTATACACATCGATGTGTTTTGACAGCAAGCTAAATTTGTACATTTTTCGATAGAAAAATTTCTCTGGCGAAGCCGGATTCCTCCATAGAATGCTGGCTCGCTACCGCTCGCCAGGAAAATATTGACACCTGGATGGGGGTAAACGTCTTAGAACAGTAGGCTGAATGAGGCCGAATGGATACTAGCCAGAGAAAGAGAGAAAAGGAGAGAAAGATAAAACCAATCCGGTGTCTCCCCCTTAAAATATACAGACTATAGTGAATCCTCCCAATATGCTCTTAACCCCTTCTGTACCGGTGATGGACTTTTCATTATATTCTGGCAACTATTAGACGGGGTTTTTTTCAGCTTAGGAAGGACGTCTACACATGAAAAAGGGTACAATATATCTCGATTGTTCCTCTTATCTACCATAGCTCCTTTTAAACTGCACAAAATTGTCTAAATATAGCTAGGATAAAGTGAAAGAGACGTCATCGGTACAGAAGGGGTTAAACATTAGGACCAATACTCTATAGCTTAAATGTTTTGAATGTCGTTATATATATATATATACAGTATAGTATATATCTATATCTATCTATCTATCTATATCTCTCTCTATCTATCTATCTATCTATCTATCTATCTCTATATCTCTCTATCTATCTATCTATCTGTCTATTTCTATCTATCTATTTCTATCTCTCTCTCTCTCTCTCTCTCTCTCTCTCTCTCTCTCTCTCTCTCTCTCTCTCTCTCTCTCTCTCTCTCTCTCTCTCTCTCTCTCTCTTCCATATACTCGGGATTCATCGTGTGTAAACAAATGCCAACTGATCTTGAAATGTTGGACTGTAATGATCATGGTACGGCATGTAATTGGTTGACTACGAAATAAAGGATTGGTTGATTCATGTATTGATTGATCGTACTTAGATTATTCTGAATGCTGAAGATCAATTGGCGAGTATCAGGTCAGGTCAGGTGAAGGTATTGAGGGATAAGCCTTTATAACGGCACCTCGTAAGCTACTTTCTACTTATCCTATTTTCTAAAGAGTGGTGAGAGGGGAGAAGGGGTGTTGGAGAGAGAAGAAGCTGTTGGAGTGGCTTTGTTATGGGTGTTATTAGTCTGTATGCGTCGTCCAGGTGTCCCCCGGCTATCATATTAATTTATCTTTTTCCTAGACCCCCCTTCAAGATAAATTTGTACATTTTTCAATAGAAAAATGGCTTCTCTTAATATTACAGGCTTGTTTTCGCTCGCCAGGAAAAAATCGACACCTAAATGGCACGAAAGGTCTTGATATAGAAATTGGACGCCAGATTTTAGCATCGACAAACTAATGGGGCGAACGTCTTAAAATCTAAAAATGAATATGCTAAACACGAGGGTGGAAGGGGTCCAGCAAAAACGACTACCTCCTCCATTGGAATCCATCAAAACAGAGCGCCCCCTTCGTCGGGAATCTATCTACTCTGCGCCACACGTCATTCAGTCTATCGATAAAGTGACGAGGTAAAAGCCTTATAAGTAATTCACACATCCCCATCATAATATATCCGCTAAAAGGCTATCCCGGTGGAGTTTGGTTTTTTATATATATTTATTGCGATTATATTTATTCCGTGCTGTGCGGAATTAAGGGGAGGCAGACCGTGTGTGCGTTTGTTTGTTCTATTAATTAATTTATTCATATATTTGTTTAGTTTCCTCCCTAGAGCTCCATCAAGCTTAGAAAAACACCCCCTAGACTCCCTTTCAAGATAAATGTTTACATTTTTCGGTAGAAAAATGTCCCGGCCAAAGGCCGGTTCCTCTTAAAATTGCAGGCTCGCTATCGCTCGCCAGGAAATAATCGACACCTAAATGACACGAAAGGCCTTAAAATTGACAACGAAATGGGGCGAAAGGTGTTAAAATCGCCAAACTCATTGACCGAACGTCTTATAATGGGGCTAAACACGAGGGAGAAGGAGGTCCAGAAAAACGGTCTTCCTCCCCTTAATAATATTGATAATATTTTGAATCTGTGGCAGATGTATTCGTATATTTGCTGGAGGTTGCAGGAATGTTGACGGTGGCCAGTAGTGAATATTGCAGTTAAGGGGGGGGGGGGGGTGACCTGCTTTTGTTCTCTCCTTTTCTCTCTGTCTCTGGCTTGTATCCATTCGGCCCCATTCAGCCTACTGTTTTAAGACGTTTATCCCCATCCAGGTGTCAATGTTTTACTGGTGAGCGGTAGCGAGCCAGCATATTTTTTAAATGCAGGCTAAATTTGTAAATTTTTCGATAGAAAAATGTCTCCGGCGAAGCCGGATTTTTTCATATAATGCTGGCTCGCTATCGCTCGCCAGGAAGAAATCGACACCTAGATGGGGATAAACGTCATAAAATAGTTGGCTGAATGGGGCCGAATGGATACAAGCCAGAGAAAGAGAGAAAAAGAGAAAAATACAAAAAAACAGGTCACCCCCCTTAATACTGAGGGCTTAGAGTGCGCAATTAATATAAAACAAAATATATATATATTTTGTATATTGATATGGCTTTTTTTTTTTTTTTTCATTTGAAGGCCTTTACCACTCATCATGATCATTATTATTTCAGGATGTTTTCCCAGCACATAGTGTTTTCCCAGCACATAGTGTTTTCCCAGCACATAGTGTTTTCCCAGCACATAGTGTTTTAATTCAGAGGTAATAATAAATCGATCATTATTCTCTTGTGTGTTGGCGGTGTAATGGTTTAGATGCTTATGTTCTGGGTGTGGTGTCCCGAGTTCGAATCCCGGGAGGACCATATGCTTTCATCAGTTTAATCAAGCGCATTGGGGTTTGTAATGGATGATTAATGTTTAGAACCGGGATGTTACTTAATAGTATGAACTACTATGTTCATATTTCAGGAATGTAGTTTGGTATATCATATTTTCAAAATTAATTGTTGATAAATATTCTTTGGGTGTACGGTCGCGCTAATAAGTCATGTCCCGGCTGTCATTACGTTTGGCTTGCTCTGTGTTCTATTAATGTCTGTCAGATGTTGAATAGGGTAGGTCAGTGTAGGAAAATGTTTATATATTTCACTCGTTATGAAGAAATGAAACTTAGGTATTGCTGATACCAATTATTGATCAAAACATAATTGGTGCCGAGACATCACTTATTAGCGCGACTGTACATTATTTGTTATGGCCTCACTAAATAAAATAAATAAATAAATTAATATATCAGCTTGTTGAAGGGTTTAAATTTGAATAACTATAGTCTATTCGCTGTAACTAGGCGAGAAATCATGACCTCTATCCTATGTAACTCAAAAAACGGGCTAGAGGAAATTGGTTGTAAATTTCCACATCTATTCCTTGACTGACTCTTCCCAAATGGTAGAAATATTAGCTCGATTACTCGTCTTTTTTGAGTTACAGAGGTTAGAGGTAATGATATTTCGCCTACTTACAGAGAATAGACTATAGTTATTCAAATTTAACCCCTTCAACAAGCTGATTTTTTTTTTTTTTTTTTTTTTTTAAAGGGACCCCACCTTGCTTTTTTTTATCTTTCTCTCCCTCTCTCTTTGGCTTGTATCCATTCGGCCCCGTTCAGCCTACTGTTTTAAGATGTTTACCCCCATCCAGGTGTCAATATTTTCCTGGCGAGCGGTACCGAGCCAACATATATATATGTTTGTTGTTTTGACAGCAAGCTAAATTTGTAAATTTTTCGATAGAAAAAAAGTGTCCGGAAGCCGGATTTTTCCATACAATGCTGGCTCGCTATCGCTCGCCAGGAAGAAATCAACATCTGGATGGGGATAAACGTCTTAAATCAGTTGGCTGAATGGGGCCGAATGGATACAAGCCAGGGCAAGAGAGAAAAGGAGAGAAAGATAAAAAAGAAAAATCGGTGACCCCCCTTAATTCAAGATACTGCCAAGCAATGTTGTTCAATAAGGAGTTGGAGGGTGATTTGTAGTATACAGTCTTTAACACACACACACACACACACACACACACACACACACACACACACAGGTCTCTTCTAAGCTGAGTAAAATCATCTGAGAGTAGCGTTAGTGCAGGAGAATCACAGTCGTCTGAGTGAAGGGATTAAAATGCGGTCAACGGCTTTTTTTTCTCGTTTTCTCTCTTTCCCTGGCTTGTATCCATTCGGCCCCATTCAGCCAACTGTTTTAAGACGTTTATCCCCATCCAGGTGTCGATATCTTCCTGGCGAGCGATAGCGAGCCAGCATTGTATGGAGAAATCCGGCTTCGCCGGAGAAATTTTTCTATCGAAAAATGTACACATTTAGCTTGCTGTCAAATCAAAAATATATATGCTGGCTCGCTACCGCTCGCCAGGAAAATATTGACACCTGGATGGGGGTAAACGTCTTAAAACAGTAGGGGCTGAATGGGGCCGAATGGATACAAGCCAAAGAGAGAGAGAGAGGGAGAGAAAGAGAAGGAAAAAAAAAGCGAGGTGGGCTCCCTTAATTGGGGGTAATTCACTAGCTTCTCCATGTGACTTTGTTGGTGTAATAATATAACGCTTGTCCTTGTGTTTGTCCATCATTCGTTAAAGGGAGATTTCCACTTGAGGGATTTTTTTTTTATTTACCCCCTTTCTCCCTCATGTTTAGCCCCATTGCTTTTGAGATTTTAAGACGTTCGCCACATTAGTTTGGAGATTTTAATAACTTTTGCCCCATTTATGTCACCTTTAAGACCTTTTGTGCCATTTAGGTGTCGATTTTTTCCTGGCGAGCGATAGCGAGCCTGTAATTTAAGAGGAACCGGCCTTCGGCCGGGACATTTTTCTACCGAAAAATGTACAAATTTATCTTGAAAGGGGGTCAAGGGGGTGTAATTTCAAGCTTGATGGAAGTCTAGGAAACACACTAAAAACCTCCCCTTAACCCTCTCTGACATACAACGTTTCGTATTGCAACGTTGTGTAGTAGCTTATTTGGGGGCGGTGAATTGTAGGCCACTTTAGTATACAGACAGACGTACTAATATGTCCTTCACACGCTGTTAGTTTGTTGAAAGCCTAGATTGTAGACCATTCACCCCTTCTGTGCCGGCGACGCGTCTTTTTAACTTTATGCTAGCTATATTTAGACGATATTTGGCAGTTTAGGTAGGATCTGTGGTAGTTAAAATCGTTAAGTAAGATAGTTTCGAGCCGGTTTATTGCTGGAGGCCCATTTTAAGCTGAATAATATAGTCTAATAGTAGCCAGAATAAAGTTAAAAAGACGTCGCGGGTACAGAAGGGGTTAAACCACAAAGAATATTCGCATATTTCACAGGCAGACATACAAAACAAGCCGCATTTATCCTCGCATAAAATATCCCATGAAAAAAAAAAAACGTCGTGCTTATTTTTTGGGCTATATATTTAATTATTCATTTTTATATATATATATATATATATATATATATATATATCCCCTAAAAAAATGTAGTGCTTGTTTTTTGGGCTATATATATTTTTTCTTGTCTTTTTTCTTTTTTTTTTAGACCACCATCAAGCTTTAAAAAAAAATAAATAAAACTACAAAAAATCCGTCGATGCCTGACTACAAAGGGAACCTGGGCATCATATCCGAGTCTCTGTGTTGCCTTTTATCCGTTTTGCTCGCAGGCACTCCACTTTTGCTTCCAACTTTCCCCACGAAGGCAAAAAGGAAAAAGAATTTGGAAAAAAACAAAAAACATCCTAAAGTGTTTTGACAACCGGCTGGAAGTTAAGGGGGTAGTGCTTGTTTTTGGTCTATATATTTATTTATTAATTTAGTTTTTAGTTTCCTCGCTAGACCTCCATCAAGCTTAGAAAAACACCCCCTAGACCCATTTCAAGATAAATTTGTACATTTTTTGGTAGAAAAATTTCCCGGCCAAAGGCCGGTTCCTTCTAAAATTAGAGGCTCGCTTTCGCTCGCCAGGAAAAAATCAACACCTAAAGGGCACGAAAGGTCTTAATATTGACAAAAAAATTAGGCGAAAGGTCTCAAAATTGCCAAACTAACGGGGAAAAAAAGTCTTAAAACCTCAAAAACTAATGTGCTAAACATGAGGGAGAAGGGGGTCCAGAAAAAGCGAGGTCTACCCCCATAACAGATGTTGGCGGACCAGCCGGGCTAAAACCACAGCTAACCCGCGTTTCATCGCCTCCACACAAAAAAAAAAAAAAAAAATGACGAAAAGAAACGAAAACAAAAATGGGAAACCTGGAAAATGGAAAGTTACAAATAAAAACTAGATTGTCATGCACAGAGCCAAAGCCGTCGTAGTAGAGTGAAACTAACAAAAAATGTCAAAAAATGGTAAAATTTAGGTAGTGCTATATAGTTGTTTAAGCCTTACAGTTCTTTTTGTTTTTATTTCAGATGTATTTCAGACGATTTTATAAAGCTTAGGAAGGATATAATTATGGTAGCTAAAAGGAATAATCGAGATCGTCTGTAAGCTTTTATCGGATCGACATTCTTCCTAAGCTGAATTGAACCGTCTAATGGTTGCCAGAATATAATGGAAAGGACGTCACCGGTACTGACTGGGTTAAGGGGAGGTATTTAGTTTATTCCCTAGATCTCCATCAAGCTTAAAACTAAACCCCCTTGACCCCCTTTCAAGATAAATTTTTACATTTTTCGGTAGAAAAATGTCCCGGCCGAAGGCCGATGCCTCTTAAATTACAGGCTCGCTATCGCTCGCCAGGAAAAAATCGACACCTAAATGGTACGAAAGGTCTTAAAATTGACAGAAATCGGGCGAACGTTCTTAAAATCGCCAAACTAATGGGGTGAACACCTTAAAAACTCAAAAGCAATGGGGCTAAACATGAGGGAGAAAGGGGTCAAGAAAAAAGTCCCTCAAGTGGAAATCTCCCCTTAACTAATGTTGTTTGTTTAAGTAAGGCTGTTGTGCCATACCGAATACATATTATGTATTATTGAAGCTAAAATAATATAATATATAAACTAATTGCCATTGGATGGAAATGGACCACTTAGGGAGGGGAGGAGGGGGGGTCACCTGCTTTGTTTATCTTTCTCTCCTTTTCTCTCTTGCTCTGGCTTGTATCCATTCGGCCCCATTCAGCCAACTGTGTTAAGGCGTTTATCCCCATCTAGGTGTCGATTTCTTCCTGGCGAGCGAGAGCGAGCCAAAATTGTATGGAGAATTCCGGCTTCGCCGGAGAAATTTTTCTATCGAAAAATGTACAAACTTAGCTTGCCGTCAAAAAAATATATATATGCTGGGCGAGAAAATATTGATACATGGATGGGGGTAAGCGTCCTAAAACAGTAGGCTGAATGGGGCCGAATGGATACAAGCCAGTGAAAGAGAGAAAAGGAGAGAAAGATAAACAAAAAGCCGGTGACCCTCCTTAATGCCTATCCAGAACGAAGCCCTCTACTATAAAACACACAGCCATTCCAACAATACGATAATATGTCTCATGCACCTTATACATTATCTATCTATCTATCTATATCTATCTATCTATCTATCTATCTATCTATCTATATCTATCTATCTCTCTCTCTCTCTCTCTCTCTCTCTCTCTCTCTCTCTCTCTCTCTCTCTCTCTCTCTCTCTCTCTCTCTCTCTATCTAGCTCTCTTTCTCTCTCTTTCTCTCTATCTATTTATCTATCTATCTATTTATCTATCTACTCAGGCCCAATCCCCACTTTTCCTTCTTTATTTTTTATTTGTTTATTTTATTTTATTTTATTTTATTTTTTTTTGGGGGGCCGACTCAAGACAGAGCCAGAATAGGGACAACAACACCACCGAAAACAATGAACAGACAAAAACCCAAATACTAAATTCACCCACACACATCATACACAACCCAATGGATACACAGCAATAAAGTTCAAAATAGTATCTATAGTAAACCAATAGGCCAGAGAAGAGGACGTGGGAGAGCTGTGTGTGTGTGTGTGGGGGGGGGGGGGGGAGACTTATTATTATTATATTCGCCACACCAAACTAAAAATAATAATGCACACTACACTTTTAAGGGGAGGCAGTTGGTTTTTCGAGTCCTCCTCCTCCTCCCTCATGTTTAGCCCTATTAGTTATGGGATTTCAAGACATTCGCCCCATTAGTTTGGCGATTTTCAGACCTTTTGCCCCATTTGTTTGCCAATATTAACACCTTTCGTGCCATTTAGGTGTCGATTTGTTCATGGCGAGCGATAGCGAGCCTGTATTTGAAGAGGAATCGGCCTTCGGCTGGGACCTATTTCTACCGAAAAATGTACACATTCATATCGAACGGGGGTCTTGTGGGTGTGTTTTTAAGTTTGATAGAGGTTTAGAGAG
Source organism: Paralithodes platypus (assembly GCA_032716605.1). NCBI lineage: Eukaryota > Metazoa > Arthropoda > Malacostraca > Decapoda > Lithodidae > Paralithodes > Paralithodes platypus. Next base: position 45,832,859 of record CM064547.1, on the reverse strand, counting down.
CAAACTAAACCCCCTCCTTGAACCATTGAGCCGAACCAGTAAGTTATGCTGCACAATACCGTCTGAGCTCCCTTAAGTCAGTATCACACTGAGAGCTTTTATAGTCAACATTCGAAGATCAACATTTGTCTGGTAACATTTTTGGAATATTTAGCACTGGTATCGGAAACTAGACTGTTGGTAGATGAATTTAGGTGACCGAAGTATTGTAAATATTGACCTCATAAGCTGCCAGACCAGTGTTGAGGATAAATGTTGAGGGTAAAAGTGTTCGTGTGATTCCGGCTTTAAGAGAGCCCACCTCGCTTTTTTTCTCTTTCTCTCCCTCTCTCTTTGGCTTGTATCCATTCGGTCCCATTCAGCCTACTGTTTTAAGATGTTTACCCCCATCCAGGTGTAAATATTTTCCTGGCGAGCGGTAGCGAGCCAGCATGTACATATATTTGTTTTGACAGCAAGCTAAATTTGTACATATTTCGATAGAAAAATATCTCCGGCGAAGTTCGCGACTCGCTATCGCTCGCCAGGAAGAAATCGACATCAGGATGGGGATAAACATCTTAAAACAGTTGGCTGAATGGGACCGAATGGATACAAGCCAGGGAAAGAGGATAACAGGTTTTTCACAATACGTAGACGGAGGTCTTTTAAAAAAAAAAAAAGGGAAAGAGTGAAAAGGAGAGAAAGATAAAAAAAAAAAAAACGGTGAGGTTGAGTCGTGATTGGATTTGTTTAGCTCGTCTCTCTCTCTTTCTTTCCTCGCCCCGAACCTCCAGAGATTGACAAGAGTTTTCCCAGCTGAGGCCCCCCGGATGGTTGTGTGTGTGTCAGGAATGTTGAGTTGGGGTCTGGGTTTTTGGGAAGAGTATTATCACGGTTATTTGTTTGTTTATTGTTATTTGTAGTTTTCCTTATAATGTCCGGAGTTCGTATATCCCGGCAGGGTCATGTACTACATATTGGTAGAGATGGAAGACGAACCAGAAGAGACCAGGCTCGTTGGGGATTCCATCCTACGAGGACAGGTCGAAGAGTTCTGCGACAGAGTCCCAAATCAACGAAAAAGATTTTGCATCCCAGGAGCTGGACTGGACGACATTGTGGAAGCCTTCGAAGATACCACAAAGGATGCAAATGAAAATACCCTTTTTGTCATCCATGCTGGTTCAAATGACGTCATGCGCACCAGATCCGAAGAGTTGATGGAGAAATATCGCAAGATGATCCAGCACTACAAAAACAAGTCAAGGAATATCATCATCTCAGGCATTCTCCCCAAGATCGACGCACCTGACAAATTCTACGACAAGGCCTTCAGCACAAATAGCCGACTAAAATATTTGTGTCTGAGGGAAGAAGTTGAATTCATCAACCTCTGGGACAACTTCTACAACCAGCCTACTCTGTTCCGCAATGATGGCACTCATCTAAACCCTGTGGGTTCAGCACGCATGGGTCGTCTCCTACACGAAGCAGTCCGCAGCCATGGATCAAAAAACGCCATCCGAGAAGAAGCAGCAGTGACATAAATCATCCAACGCCAAGAAAAAAACAGAGGCAACCGAGGACCACCAGTGATAAGGACCGAAGACAGCGAGGACCGAGGACAGCCATGAACATAAATGTAGATCCGACAAGAACCAAAAATATTATTAAAGAGCGTTCCGTGAGTTCTAAAATAACAAATTTAAAGGTTTTCTATGCAAACGCTCGTAGCATACGCAATAAATTTTCAGATTTAGAGGAGCTAGTGTTTACAGAAAATTATGATGTGATTGGCATAACAGAATCTTGGCTCAATACAGAAGATAGAGACTTTTTAGCAGAGTATTCACTTCCCGGTATGTAATGTTTGAGAAAAGCCGAATAAATCGAAATGGAGGTGGCGTTTTACTTTATATCAAGTCTTAACCCTACCCTCTTGTCAAAACCTCAAATTGTGAACGTCGACGCATCATTTGTGTAATAAAGAATAATAAAGGTACAAAAATAATACTTGCATTAATATACAGACCTCCAGCTCAATCAGTGCAAACTGACCGAGAAATTTACGAACAAATTGCAGATGTAAGTAACTCACAAGATACCGTAATTTTTGGCGACTTTAATTTAGCTGTGACCAAGTGGGGCGATACTCTTACTTCACACTCCGGACATGACTTGTATACGAACTTGCAAGAGAGTTCGCTTTATCAATTTGTTCGAACGCCGACCCGTGATAATAACGTTCTCAGTTGTAACCTCAGTTGTATGTAAAATGCTAGAAACGGTCATACGAGACAGACTCGTAAATCACTTAGAGGAAAATAACATACTTAAAGATACTCAACACGGCTTTCGTAAAAAACGTTCCTGTTTAACAAACCTCTTAGACTTCTTCCACGATATCCTCAACCTCTACGATGAGAGTAAAGCTGTAGATATTATATACCTTGATTTTCAAAAGGCCTTTGACAAAGTTCCCCACAAACGTTTACTGCTAAAACTAAAAGCGCATGGAATACAAGACGTGTGTTGAAATGGATAGAAAATTGGCTCAGCGACAGAAAGCAAAGAGTAGTCATAAACGGTAAGGCATCAAAATGGACCAATGTAAGTAGCGGGGTACCCCAGGGATCGGTACTAGGACCAATTCTCTTTCTAATTTACATCAACGACATAGATGAGGGTCTCACCTGTACAATCTCAAAATTTGCTGACGATACAAAAATTGCAAATAGCGTACTCTCAAAAGAACAAGTTGACGATATGCAACACAATCTAGATAAATTGTCATGTTGGGCCCAAATTTGGCAAATGAGTTTCAATGCGGATAAATGTAAAGTACTACATATCGGATACCTAAATGAGAAAGCAAACTATTCGATGAATGGCACTCAGCTTAAGAATGTAAACAGAGAAACCGATCTGGGAGTAACAATATCGAGTAACCTAAAACCGAGTCAACAATGTTCAGAAGTTGTTAAGAAGGCAAACAAAATAATTGGCTTTATAGGCAGGTCATTTGAGCATAAATCCAAAGAAGTTATCCTAACCCTTTACAATTCATTAGTCCGCCCTCTTCTGGAATACTGCGTTCAATCCTGGTGCCCTTATTACCAAAAAGATATAAACAAGCTAGAACGAGTTCAACGTAGAGTTACCAAAATGATACCTAGCCTAAAGAACAAACCATACGAAGAGCGTCTTAGAGAATTAAATCTATTTCCTTTAACCCAGCGCAGATTAAGAGGTGACTTAATTCAAGTGTTCAAAATCATCAAAGGCATCGACAATATGAACTGTAGTAAGTACTTCACTATCGACCAATCTAATTACACGCGGGGAAACGGTTGCAAAATTATTGGTAAATCTTTTAACTCACACGAATCTAAGAATTTCTTCTTCAATCGAGTTGTCAACTTGTGGAATGGGCTTCCCCGAAACGTTATAGACTGCATCACCGTTGATTCATTTAAACTCCGCCTAGACAAATATCTCGCATCAAACCCGCGACTGACTGCGTTTGTAAATGAATAACTTTATTTTATCCCCCCCTCAGTTACTAACCCATCTGTCCCCTACTAACTTCCTAATCCTGCCACGGACATTAGTTCCAGGGCAGTATTTCCCTTTCCAATGTTCCCTTACCCACTCTAAACCACTGTTTGGACACTTGATCCTCAGTGTTTTGGAGGACAAGCAACCTAGAAGGGTCACTAGATCTGTTGTTGCTTGATTTCCTTTGTACTCCTTTGTACTTCTTGACATTGTACTTGCAACAAACGAAGAATTAATAGAGAATTTGAATGTTGGTGATGAATTCAGTAACAGCGACCATCGTACGATAACTTTCACTTTAAAGTTTACTAGTAACGAACCAAATAGTAGCATCGAAAAAGTCCCTAATTTCAAGAAAGCAAACTTCCATAAACTTAGAGCTATGTTTAAAGAAACTGACTGGAGCTTTTAAATTCACAATAACGACATAAATACATCTTGGAAGTTATTCGAAGCCACTTACCTAAAAGCAGTGCAAGACTGCATACCATCGAAAATACGGCGTCCAGGCCATAATAATAAGCCCAAATGGTGGAATAAAGATATTTCAAACTGCCTGCTTGCTAAAAAATTTGCTAATGATAGATTAAAATCCTCACAAAATGACGAAGAACGGCTGAAATTTGTAGAGCTACGACGCAAAGCCAAAAAGTTAATTAAGCAAAGTAAAAAGACCTTAGAGTTACATATTGCGAATCAAAGTAAAACAAACCCGAAAGAATTCTATAGTTATATCAGAAAGAAAAAAGTAGTTACTTCAACTGTTGGACCGTTAGTCGATGAAAATGGAGAATACACCAAAGACGAAGTACAAATGAGTAATGCCCTCAATACCTTCTTTGCATCAGTTTTTACAACAGAAGACCTCAGTGATATCCCTACACCATCGCCGATTCAGATTGATAATTCAGATGTTCTAAGCAATATCACCGTTACAGAGAGAGAAGTATTGAATTGTTTAGATAAACTCAAGGTAAATAAAACGCCTGGACCTGATACAATCTCGCCTAGAGGTCTAAAGGAAGCTAAGGCCTCCAAACCACTGACATTACTATTCAATAAATCCTTGCAGTCTGGAACTATGCCCGATCAGTGGAAGCTAGCCAACGTAACACCGATATTCAAAAAAGGCAGCAAATCCCTACCCAGTAACTATCGTCCAATTAGCTTAACCTCAGTTGTATGTAAAATGCTAGAAACGGTTATACGAGACAGACTCGTAAATCACTTAGAGGACAATAACATACTTAAAGATACTCAACACGGCTTTCGTAAAAAACGTTCCTGTTTAACAAACCTCTTAGACTTCTTCCACGATATCCTCAACCTCTACGATGAGAGTAAAGCTGTAGATATTATATACCTTGATTTTCAAAAGGCCTTTGACAAAGTTCCCCATAAACGTTTACTGCTAAAACTAAAAGCGCATGGAATACAAGATGGTGTGTTGAAATGGATAGAAAATTGGCTCAGCGACAGAAAGCAAAGATTAGTCATAAACGGTAAGGCATCTAAATGGACCAATGTAAGTAGCGGGGTACCCCAGGGATCGGTACTAGGACCAATTCTCTTTCTAATTTACATCAACAACATAGATGAGGGTCTCACCTGTACAATCTCAAAATTTGCTGACGATACAAAAATTGCAAATAGCGTACTCTCAAAAGAACAAGTTGACGATATGCAACACAATCTAGATAAATTGTCATATTGGGCCCAAATTTGGCAAATGAGTTTCAATGCGGATAAATGTAAAGTACTACATATCGGATACCTAAATGAGAAAGCAAACTATTCGATGAATGGCACTCAGCTTAAGAATGTAAACAGAGAAACCGATCTGGGAGTAACTATATCGAGTAACCTAAAACCGAGTCAACAATGTTCAGAAGTTGTTAAGAAGGCAAACAAAATAATTGGCTTTATAGGCAGGTCATTTGAGCATAAATCCAAAGAAGTTATCCTAACCCTTTACAATTCCTTAGTCCGCCCTCTTCTGGAATACTGCGTTCAATCCTGGTGCCCTTATTACCAAAAAGATATGCTAGAACGAGTTCAACGTAGAGTTACCAAAATGATACCTAGCCTAAAGAACAAACCATATGAAGAGCGTCTTAGAGAATTAAATCTATTTCCTTTAACCCAGCGCAGATTAAGAGGCGACTTAATTCAAGTGTTCAAAATCATCAAAGGCATCGACAATATGAACTGTAGTAAGTACTTCACTATCGACCAATCTAATTACACGCGGGGAAACGGTTGCAAAATTATTGGTAAATCTTTTAACTCACACGAATCTAAGAATTTCTTCTTCAATCGAGTTGTCAACTTGTGGAATGGGCTTCCCCGAAACGTTATAGACTGCATCACCGTTGATTCATTTAAACTCCGCCTAGACAAATATCTCGCATCAAACCCGCGACTGACTGCGTTTGTAAATGAATAACTTTATTTTATCCCCCCCTCAGTTACTAACCCATCTGTCCCCTACTAACTTCCTAATCCTGCCACGGACATTAGTTCCAGGGCAGTAATTCCCTTTCCAATGTTCCCTTACCCACTCTAAACCACTGTTTGGACACTTGATCCTCAGTGTTTTGGAGGACAAGCAACCTAGAAGGGTCACTAGATCTGTTGTTGCTTGATTTCCTTTGTACTCCTTTGTACTCCTTTGTACTTTGTACTTTCATTAGTTTATTTTAGTGCACTAAGGTTTGTAATGGAGGATCAGTGTTAAGAACGGGGGGGGGGAGATTTCCACTTGAGGGACTTTTTTCTTTACCCCTTTCTCCCTCATGTCTAGCCCCATTGTTTTTGAGATGTTAAGACATTTGCCCCCATTAGTTTTGTGATTTTAAGAATTTCCGCCCAATTCTGTCAATTTGAAGACCTTTCATGCCATTTAGGTGTTGATTTTATCCTGGCGAGCAATAGCGAGCCTGTAATTTAAGAGCAACCGGACATTTTTCTACCGAAAAATGTACAAATTTATCTTGAAAGGGGGTCAAGGGGGTAAAATTTTAAGATTGCTGGAGGAGTAGGAAACAAACTAAAAACCTCCCCTTAATGTTGGCTATTAAGTACTCTGAAACTCTTATTAGGCCCTGAGCTAATGGAATGAAACTTTTTGAGATTTGCCTGATTTCCTTTGTTTTTGGCACAATACAAAAATCTACTTTAAATCTACTTCGGATTTGTGTAATGCTTCGTTACTATATATTTTCTATGTAATTTTTCTCAGGCATTAATTATGTAATTAACAAGGTAAACATGGTAGTTCCTTACGTGTGTGTTATGCATTTGTTTGACAGTGCTTCACGGTGGATTAAGCTTCTCCGGAACATGTTGTTATTTGTCTAATAAAACAGAGTAAACAATTATGGCGTCTGGCAAAAAATAAAAAATAAAAATAAAAATAAATATATAAATACAGATGTGTATATATTGAAGTGACATGGGAATGGTACATTGTATAAATGACATGGGAATGGTACATTGTATAAATGACATGGGAATGGTACATTGTATAAATGACATGGGAATGGTACATTGTATAAATGACATGGGAATGGTACATTGTATAAATGACATGGGAATGGTACATTGTATAAATGACATGGGAGTGGTACATTGTATAAATGACATGGGAATGGTACATTGTATAAATGACATGGGAGTGGTACATTGTATAAATGACATGGGAATGGTACATTGTATAAATGACATGGGAATGGTACATTGTATAAATGACATGGGAATGGTTCATTGTATAAATGCTTTGTGTGGGTGTAGTTTGTTGGTTGAGTTTTGCATTTGTCTTACTGCCTCCGTATATTTTAGAATTATATTTGTGTATCCTTTTGCAGTTTGCGATATACTGCATTATTATACAGTATATATTGTTAACAAGTTGCATTCCTAACAATTAATCAAAATATTTATATATTTATTATTATAATTATTTTGGGTTTCTTTTATACATTGTGTGTGTGTGTGTGTGTGTGTGTGTGTATTTAGTTTTTCTATATTCCAACTACTCCCTCTCGGGCATAGGCTGAGAGCCTGTACATTCCACCGCTCAACACGGTGAAGCCCGTGAGGTCTTGTTCCAGTCTAGGGAGTGAGACATGTGAAACATCCATTCATGGCTCAAAGCAGCTCCATCTCTGAAGCGGCTGCTTGCTTCGTTCAAGTGCTTCACTGTCTCACCCTCCAGACTCAGACCCTCACTCTCAGAACGCCACCTATTGAGCATGTGGGTTTGTACTTATCTATCTATCTATCTATCTATCTATCTATCTGTCTGTATACTGAGGCCCAATCCTCAGTTTTCCAGGTTTGCACACCGTTGGTCCGAATACATCATGGCTGGCTGATAGAGTCATTACGTTGCCAATTATGCTGTGGTGTTGGTGTAGTACAATGATACCTATTATTTTGTATTTTTTTGTTTTTAACTAACAACATAAGCATTCATTAAATTACTAAATGTTATGTTAAGAGTTGGAAAGTTTAATTTTGAGAAAGGACATCGTTTGTATTCTTTAAGGGGGGTGACCTGCTTTTTGTTATTCCTGTCCTTTTCTTTCTTTCTCTGGCTTGTATCCATTCGGCCCCATTCAGCCAACTATTTTAAGACGTTTATCCCCAACTAGGTGTCGATTTCTTCCTGGCGAGCGATAGCGAGCCAGCATTATATGAAGAAATCCGGCTTCGCCGGAGGAATTTTTCTATCGAAAAATGTACAAATTTAGCCTGCTGTCAAACAAAAATAAAAAATATGCTGGCTCGCTACCGCTCACCAGTTAAAAATTGACACCTGGATGGGGATAAACGTTTTAAAACAGTAGGCTGAATGGGGCCGAGTGGATACAAGCCAGAGAAAGAGGGAAAAGGACAGAAATAACAAAAAGCAGGTCACCCCCCTTAAGCGGAGTGCAATCGTTCATCCCCTTCTGTACCGGCGACGTCTTTTTAACGTTATTCGAGTTACATTTAGACGAGTGTGGGCCGTTTAATTAGAAGAAGCTGGGGGGTAGTTAAAACAGTTGATTGATAGACTTCGAATCCTTATACCAAAATAGTTGATTGATAGACTTCGAATCCTTATACCAAAATAGTTGATTGATAGACTTCGAATCCTTATACCAAAATAGTTGATTGATAGACTTCGAATCCTTATACCAAAATAGTTGATTGATAGACTTCGAATCCTTATACAAAAATAGTTGATTGATAGACTTCAAATCCTTATACAAAAATAGTTGATTGATAGACTTCGAATCCTTATACAAAAATAGTTGATTGATAGACTTCGAATCCTTATACAAAAATAGTTGATTGATAGACTTCGAATCCTTATACAAAAATAGTTGATTGATAGACTTCGAATCCTTATACAAAAATAGTTGATTGATAGACTTCGAATCCTTATACAAAAATAGTTGATTGATAGACTTCGAATCCTTATACAAAATAGTTGATTGATAGACTTCGAATCCTTATACAAAAATAGTTGATTGATAGACTTCAAATCCTTATACAAAAATAGTTGATTGATAGACTTCGAATCCTTATACCAAAACAGTTGATTGATATACTTCGAATCCTTATAAAAAAATCAACCATCAGCGAGGGCAGAATTAATTAAACTTGTATGTGCTATTACCCTTACCTACATATATGGCTTTGGTACAATATATGTGTGTCTTATTATGTGCTTGTTTGGACTATGTTAACGGGGGCGAGCCAGCATATTTTTTATTTTTGTTTGACAGCAGGCTAAATTTGGAAATTTTTCGATAGAAAAATTTCTCCGGCAAAGCCGGATTTCTTCATATAATGCTGGCTCGCTATCGCTCGCCAGGAAGAAATCGACACCTAGATGGGGATAAACGTCTTAAAACAGTAGGCTGAATGGGGCCAAATGGATACAAGCCAGAGAAAGATAGAAAAGGACAGAACAAAAACAGGTCACCCCCCTTAAGGGAGCTCAGACGGTATTGTGCAGCATAATTTACTGGTTCGGCTCAATGGTTTAAGGAGGGGGTTTAGTTTGCTCTCTAAACCTCTATCAAACTTCAAAAAACACCCACAAGACCCCCCTTCGATATATATTTGTACATTTTTCGATAGAAAAATGTCCCGGCCGAAGGCCGATTCCTCTTCAAATACAAGCTCGCTATCGCTCGCCAGGAAACAAATTAACCGCTAAATGGCACGAAAGGTCTTAATATGGGTAAAATTATGGGGCAAAAGGTCTGAAAATCGCCAAACTAATGAGGTGAATGTCTTGAAATCTCATAACAGGGCTAAACATGAGTTAGGAGGAGGACTCGAAAAACCAACTGCCTCCCCTTAACTTTCTAATGGAGAACAAGCAGGCAAATACACTTCTAAATAATCCAAATGATAACAAAATATTTTGGTCTGCTCTTAACTCATTCAAATCCAACTTCACTACTGCTTCATCCATTCCACCATTAAAATCTCCGACTGGCAATCTTGTAAGTGACCCACGAGGTAAAGCTAACCTTCTTGCGGATATTTTCTCCACCAACTCAACCTTAGATGAAATAAATCAAGATGTCCCTGTACTTAATTTTAATTCGCCTGAAATTCCCTCCCTTAAGATCCACACCAGACATGTCAAAACTATTTTGCAGAATCTCTCAGTAGATAAGGCTCCTGGTCCAGATGAAATTCCTCCAATAGTACTTAAGAATTGCTCCTTGGTGCTCGCTCCTGTATTGGCAAAAAATTCCGTCTGTGTACTCATACCTCATGCTTCCCAGTACCCTGGAAAGAAGCAAACATCCATCCAGTTCCTAAAAAAGGTGCCTCTTCAGATCCATCAAACTACAGACCAATAGCTATAACTTCCACTCTTGGTAAAGTCTTTGAAATTATATTAAATAATCACATAATTAAGCATCTTGAGAATAATAAATTAATCAGTGATAGGCAAAATGGTTTTAGACGATGTCGATCAACTGCAGACATTCTTTGCCTTCTTACGCATCAAATCAACCAAGCTACAGACCAACATGGTGAAACACATACAATAGCACTGGATATATCAAAGGCATTTGATAGAGTCTGGCATCAATCCTTATTGTCGAAGATGTCACACTACGGCCTTGCATCATTAGTTCCACTAATTTCTTCTTATCTTCATAACAGAAAAATACGTGTAATGGTAGATGGCCTTTATTCTCAATTTCACTAAATAAATGCTGGTGTTCCCCAGGGATCAGTTTTGGCCCCAACTCTGTTCCTCATTCATATCAATGATCTCATATCTACCACTCATAATCCAATACATTCCTACGCAGATGACTCAACACTCCACAGTTCCTTCACATTTACCAATTCTTTCACCCAACCCGATCTTATAAATTCAAAAATAAACACTGCAATTTCTCTGAACCAGGACCTTTCTAGAATTAATGAATGGGGACAAAAGAATCTAGTTCCCTTTAATGCACAGAAAACCAAGTACATTCAATTTTCTAACCGACAGAATCTCACTGACTCCCATTTTTTTAATGATGTAAATATTCCCACTTCCCCTAGTATTGACATTCTCGGTGTAACATTAACTACTAACTTGAGCTGGACACATTATGTTAGAAGCATTGCTAAGAATGCCTCTAAAAAACTGGGACTCCTGTACAGAGTTCGATAATTCTTCACTGACGAACAGTTGGCCGTAATATATAAAAGTCATGTGCGTTCTCAGTTGGATTACTGTTCACCTCTGTGGAGTGGAAGTGGAGTGGTTGCATTGAGGCAGTTGGACAAAATTCAAAATAAAGCTATTAGATTAATCAATAACCCTGCAATCACACAGGACCTTCCTACATTATCCATACGAAGAAACGTTGCATCCCTTGCATTATTCTACAGATATTTTCACAGCAATTGTTCCGAGGAACTTGCTTCAATTGTGCCGCCTCTCCACATCTTTCCCCGTAGAACTAGGGCAGCTGAGAGCGCCCATGAATTTACACTTTTTCCTCCACAATGCAGAACTTCTGCTTATCAAAATTCATTTATCCCCAGAGCTACTACTCTTTGGAATTCACTTCCCTCGAATTGCTTTCCATAAACTTACAATCTACAAAAGTTTAAATCCAGTTGTTACAAACATTTTATGAATGGAGGATGCCTTTAGGCACATGGACCTTTTTGTTTTATCTGTGTTTTTCCTTCCTCCGTTCAGTGTCTCTTAAAAAAAAATATATAGGCCTATATATATATATATATATATTTATATATATATATTAAGTAAGGGTATATAATAGTCGGCCCCCAGAACATCAAATGGCTCAAACAGAGATGCAACATTTTTGGCTTCACATTTATTTTCAAGCCTTTCATAGTAACGCAAAAAATGGCCACACACAACTCCGCTAAAAAGTAAACAGTGCAAAATTTCTGCGGGGTTTTCGTTTCTGATATTGCGTTCATGTGCACTTGTTCTCTCTCGTTCTCAGTAGCTATGATTATATACACTATAGTTTTAATTACTATATTTACAATGCAATTCATTGTTGTGTTACAGTGAGTTTAACCCTTTATGTACCGGTGACGTCTTTTTAACTTTGTTCTTGCTACTTTTAGACGATTTGACTAAGTTCAGCAATTAACCCTTTCAAGCTCCAATACGCATCTCTGTTTTTTTTTCAGGTAATTATTAGACGGTTTTATTCAGATTAGGAGGCGTATATGGAAGTCAGAGGGTTGATTGAGAGAGTCTTCACCCTTTTAAAACCCACAGATCCTTACTAAGCTGCATAAAACCGTCTAATGATAGCCACAATATACTGCTAAAACGCGTCAGAGCTTCAAGGGGTTAACAGGCTTCGAACTATCTCACTTAACCCATTTTATTACCTCAAATCCACATTAACCTTCACAAAATCGTCTAAATATAATATGAATATCACTAAAAAGAAGTTGCCGGTACAGAATGGGTTAAGGGGAGGTTTTTAGTGTGTTTCCTAGACTTCCATCAAGCTTGAAATTATACCCCCTTGACCCCCTTTCAAGATAAATTTGTACATTTTTCGGTAGAAAAATGTCCCGGCCGAAGGCCGATTCCTCTTAAATTGCAGGCTCGCTATCGCTCGCCAGGAAAAATTTGACACCTGAATGGCACGAAAGGTCTTAATATGGGGTGAAAGTTCTTAAAATCGCTAAAGTAATGGGGCGAACGTTTTATAATATCAAAAGTAATGGGGCTAAACATGAGGGAGAAGGGGGTAAAGAAAAAAGTCCCTCAAGTGGATATCTCCCCTTAATCAGGAGAGAATCTTGCATGGATGACTCGGTAAGGGAATCTAAATGTTCGTAGATAACTTTAAGATGATCCGGTATGTGCAGAACAGCAAGGGATAATGTTATGAATACCTTGTTATCTACATTGGTCTCATTCCTGCCTGCCTGCCTGGTGGTCATAACTTATGGTTGGCACTGAACTGAGAACGTTGCATAATGACTATTGTGTTGCAATGTACAGTGGCGCTAATAAGTCATTTCCCAGCTGTCATTACGTTTGGCTTGCTCTCTGCTGTATTACTGTCTATCAGGTGTTGAATAGGGTGGGGTAAGTGTAGGAACATGTTTGTGTCTTTCATTCGATATGAAGAAATTAAGCTTAAATATGGCTGATACCAATTATTGATCAAAACATAATTGGTGCTGAGACATGACTTATTAGCGCGACTGTACATGCTTATACAACTAAAAGCCTGCCGAGTGAAAGGCAACAGATATGGTCCAAGCCAGCTGGGTCTTCCATCCACTTTAACCCCTTCTGTGCCGGCGACGTCTTTTGTATCTTATTCTAGCTATGTGTAGAGGATTTTGTGCAGTTTAAGAAGGATCTGTGGTGGTAAAAAGGGTTAAGTGAGGTAGTTCCAAGCCTGTTATATTATTGTTGGAGGTCCTTTTAAAAGTGAATAACACCGTTTAATAGGAGCCATAATATAGTTTAAAAGACGTCGCCGGTATAGAAGGGGTTAAGGGGAGGTTTTTAGTTTGGTCTCTAGATATCCATCAAGCTTAAGATTACACCCCCTTGAGCCCCTTTCAAGATAAATGTGTAAATTTTTCGGTAGAAAAATGGCCCGGCTGAGAGCCGGTTCCTCTTAAATTACAGGCTCGCTATCGCTCGCCAGGATAAAATCGACACCTAAATTGCACGAAAGGTCTTAAAATTGACAGAAATGGGGCGAAAGTTCTTAAAATCGCCAAACTAATTGGGCGACTGTCTTAAAATCTCAAAAGCAATGGGGCTAAACATGAGGGAGAAAGGGGTCCAGAAAAAAATCCCTCAAGTCGATATCTCCCCTCATTTATTTGCTTACAATATTTATATAGTTTGTGTATTTATACTTTCCTCCCTAGACCTCCATCAAGTTTAAAATCACCCCTCCCCACCCCCCACCCCCCAAAAAAAAAATTCCCATTGCAGGAACTACGTCGAATGACCAAACTCTTGTCTATCTAAGAACCACCGTGCATGACACCGATTTCATTTGTTTTTTGTTATGATAATGATGATGATGATGATTATTAATTTCGTTATTATTATTATTATTAGTAATATTAGTAGTAGTATTTTTATTATAATTATTGTATTATTATTAGTATTATTAGTATTATAGTAGTAGTAGTAGTAATAGTTGTTGTTGTTGTTGTTGTTGTTGTCTTTAGGTTGAAAGGCGTGCAAGCCATTTTCAGGCCACCTCATATTCTCTCCTCTTTATGAACGGCGATCCTATTCAGGCCTTGACGGGAATTGTTTAAGGGGGTAGTACTCGCTTTTTCTGGATCCCCTTCTCCCTCATGTTTAACATATTAGTTGTGAGGTTTCAAGACGTTCGTTCCGTTAGTTTGCGATTTTGAGACCTTTCGCCTCATGTTGTCAATATGCAGACCTTTCGTGCCCTTTAGGTGTTGATTTTTTCCTGGCGAGCGAAAGCGAGCCTCTAATTTCAGAGTGTCCCGGCCTTTGGCCGGGACATTTTTCTACCGACAAATGTACAAATTTATCTTGAAAGGGGGTCTAGGGGGTGTTTTTCTAAGATTGATGGACGTCTAGCGAGGAAACTCAAAAATAAATTCATTAATAATAATAATAATAATAATAATAATAATAATAATAATAGACCAAGAACCCAGCACTACCCCTTACAGATGATAATAAGTGTTGTCAGGCCTTGATACATAGCCTCACAGCCCGGGTCGATGATGGCGCCTTTGTATAATGTCTCGCCCGTCACTGCTAATGGCCTACACGGCACAAAGAGACTCATTAAATCTTTCGGTATACCCTATTCTCTCATAATCTGGCTAGCATTAAGCGATGTTAAATCTTTCAGTATTCTCATAATCTGGCTAGCATTAAGCGATGTTAAATCTTTCTGTATTCTCATAATCTGGCTAGCATTAAGCGATGTTAAAATCTTTCAGTATTCTCTCATAATCTGGCTAGCATTAAGCGATGTTAAATCTTTCAGTATTCTCATAATCTGGCTAGCATTAAGCGATGTTAAATCTTTCTGTATTCTCATAATCTGGCTAGCATTAAGCGATGTTAAATCTTTCAGTATTCTCTCATAATCTGGCTAGCATTAAGCGATGTTAAATCTTTCAGTATTCTCATAATCTGGCTAGCATTAAGCGATGTTAAATCTTTCTGTATTCTCATAATCTGGCTAGCATTAAGCGATGTTAAATCTTTCAGTATTCTCTCATAATCTGGCTAGCATTAAGCGATGTTAAATCTTTCAGTATTCTCATAATCTGGCTAGCATTAAGCGATGTTAAATCTTTCAGTATTCTCATAATCTGGCTAGCATTAAGCGATGTTAAATCTTTCAGTATTCTCATAATCTGGCTAGCATTAAGCGATGTTAAATCTTTCTGTATTCTCTCAATCTGACTAGCAATAAGCGATTTTAAGATCAGAAGACCAGTAAATACAGTATACAGTATGTGTGAAAGGGTGACCGGACATCTCAACCAGTAGACCATTTCAACCAGTAGCTCTCAACCAGTATCAAATCAACCAATTCGGTTAGGTTAGGTTAGGTTAGTACTATATTTTGGCACTGGTTTGGTTGGTCTTGGTTGATTTGGCACTGGTTGAGAGCTACTGGATGACATGGTCTACTGGTTGAGATGTCCGTGTGTGTGAAAGTAGTGTTAGTTGAGATGAAGTGGGCTGGTTAACCCCTACTGTGCTAGGGACGTCATATTTAATCTTATTCTGGTTACAACTAGACGATTTTATTCAGCTTAGGAAAGCCCTCTAGCAATAAATAATAAGGCTTCAAACTATCTCAACCAACCCTTTTAACTACCACAGATCCTTCTTAAGCTGCATAACATCGTCTAAGCATATAGCTAGAATATAATATAGCACACGTCGCTGGTACTCAAAGGGTTAAGGCTA
Organism: Paralithodes platypus; assembly: GCA_032716605.1. Classification (NCBI taxonomy): domain Eukaryota; kingdom Metazoa; phylum Arthropoda; class Malacostraca; order Decapoda; family Lithodidae; genus Paralithodes; species Paralithodes platypus. Next base: position 45,816,853 of record CM064547.1, on the reverse strand, counting down.
CGTCAGTGGTTATTGTGTGGGGTCTATGTATTAATATATTCATTTATTTTGTAGTTTCCCCGCTAGACCTCCATCAAGCTGACTTTCATATTTATGATTGGTCGGTGTTGTTGTTGTTCGTTTTTATTTTTTATTTTTGTTTTTATTTATGTTTTATTTGCTCATTTATGTATCTTTCTATTATTGTATTAGTGTCCTTCCTAGACTTTCATCAAGCTTAAAGAAACATCCATTAGATCCCCCTTCTAGATAAATTTGTAAATTTTTCGTTAGGAAACTGTGCCGGCCGAAGGCCGGTTCTTCCAAAATTACAGGTTCTCCAGGAAAAAAAATTACACCTAAATAGCACGATAGGTCTTAATATTGACAAAGAAATGGGGCGAAAGAACTTAAAATCAACAAACTAATGGGGCAAGCGTATTAATATCTGAAAACTAATGGGGCTAAGTATGAGGGAGAAGGGGATGTAGAAAAACGGCCCATCTCCCCTTAACTGTGCTGTACCTAGTATCAGTGCATTACTACAAGCCCACCGAAACGTCAATAAAATACCCTCATTGTTCCCTGATTAAATAGCACTGTATGAATATTCCCATATTCAATATATGCTATAGGGGTGCAATGCCTGATGAGTTATCTGCTCAACAGGTGGCGTTGTGTGTGTGTGTGTAAGTGTGAGAGTCAGAGTGTAGGGGATGAGACAGTGAAGCACGGGAACGAGGTGGCTTCAGAGATGGGGTCGTTTCGGGCCATGAGTGAGTACCGTGCCTCATGTGAAGGCAAGATGGCAGGTGCTCGTTGTACTCTACGTGCTTCACATGTCTCACTCCCTAGACTGGAACAAGATCTAATGGGCTTCACTGTTCATTGTAAAGCGGTGAATGTTAAGGCTCTCAGCCTATGCCCAAGAGGAAGTAAGTTGGAATATAGAAAAAAAAAAAAAAAAAAAACGTATCTAATTGGACAGTGATCTTGTTGAACTCGCTACCCCTCCCTTGTGTTGGTTTATTCCTGGCCGGGTACAGTCGCGCTAGTAAGTCATGTCCCAGCTGTCATTACGTTTGGCTCTCTCTCTGCGCTGTAGTAATGTCTGTCAGATGTTGAATAGGGTGGGTAAGTGTACGAACATGTTTGCATATCTCACTCAAAAATCAGAAATCATGTGTAAATATTGCTGATACCAATTATTGATCAAAACATAATGGGTGCCGAGACATCACTTATTAGCGCGACTGTACAAACTGTGCTTGATGGTAGACCTGAGGAGGGGGGGGGGGGGGGGGATATAGCTTCAAGTGAGTCTAAGGAAGCGATTATATAGGCTGAAGAATTGAAGAAAACAAATCGTCAATAAAAATTAATAAAACAAAATGTGTGTGTGTGATTGTGTTTACGTGCGAGCGTATTTGTGTGTGTGTGTGTTAGAGGGAGAGAGAGAGAACGTGTGAGTCTCTGAGAAAGAGAGAGAGAGAGAGCGAGTGAACGTGTGTGTGTGTGTGAGAGAGAGGGAGAGAGAGAGCGTGCGTGTGTGTGTGTGTATGTCAAACTATATTTTCATATATTATTTTTGTTTAGGCTGATTGGAGTCGACGAAGTGCATAGCTCGTGAAATTGTCTGTCACAGGCGCTTCCAGTCATCTATTTGTCTTGACGGGCTGCTATTATTATTAGTAGTATTTAGTATTAGTTGTTGTTGTTGTTGTTGTTGTTCCCCATGCTGCCTGGCCGAACAGCCCCAAGGCCCCGAGCAAGGCCAAGGCCATAACCGAGCGCCCCCACAGAACCCTACCCGCCGACCACAATAAAGCCTGGGTGACCGAAGCCACTCCATGGCGGGGAGCTGAGGAGGGTGCGGAAACGCCCGGGAAACCAAAGCCCCACCCAGGGCCCTGTGCCCCTCAGCAATTATGAAGAGAAAGTTGAGGGGCAAGGGAAAAATGTGACGCTTTGGCTTCCAATCTGAATTAGTATTAGTATTAGTATTTAGTATTAGTATTTAGTATTTAGTATTAGTATTTAGTATTAGTATTTAGTATTAGTATTAGTATTAGTATTTAGTATTAGTATTTAGTATTAGTATTAGTATTTAGTATTAGTATTAGTATTTAGTATTAGTATTTAGTATTTAGTATTAGTATTTAGTATTAGTATTTATTAGTGGTTCACCTTTTGGTCGATTTCCATGTATTATTTGTTGTTTTAGTTTCCTCCCTAGACCTCCATCAAACTTAAAAAAACATATATTAGATCCCCCTTCTAGATTTATTTGTACATTTTTCGGTACCGGCCCTTCCAAAATTACAGGCTCAGTATCGTTCGCCAGGAAAAAAATCGACACCTAAATAGCACAAAAGGTCTTAATATTGACAAGGAAATGAGGAGAAAGGCTTTAAAATCGACAAACTAATGGGGCAAGCATCCTAAACTCTGAAAACTATAGGGGCTAAGCATGAGGAAGAAGGGGGACCAGGAAAACGGCCCATGTCCCCTTAATATAGTGTTCACCAACCACGTAATTATTAGCGCAATTTTTTGACGAGATCAAAGCCTTCTATTTTAACCCGTTCAGTACCGGGGACGTCCTTTTCGTCATATTCTGGCAACTATTGGACGATTGTATTCAGCTTGGGAAGGACCTCTAGCCATAATAAGGCTTCACACTATCTCAACCAACTCTTTTTAACTACCACAGATCCTTCCCAAGCTGCATAATATCGTCAAAATACTGATAGCATAAAATATAACACACGTCGCTGGTACAGTCGCGCTAATAAGTGATATCTCGGTACCCAGTATGTTTTGATCAATAATTGGTATCAGCAATATTAACACATGATTTGTTCTTTTTGAGTGAGATACACAACCATGTTCCTTCACTTTCCCACCCTATTCAACATCTGACAGACATTAATACAGCGTAGAGCAAGCCAAACGCGATGCCAGCTGAGCAATGACTTATTAGCGCGACTGTACTCAAAGGGTTAATTTACATGTCAGTTTTGCTAGTCAATATTTGTGTATTTGTGTTTACTTCTGATCATCGTCAAAATAATTCATTATCTGAATAGCCGATATAATGATAACTGTCTATTTATTACCAGTAAAATATAGTTCAATGATAAATGATTATACAGAGATTGGGAAAAAAAAAATATATATATATATATATATATATAATTATATATATATATAACTAAAGTCTATTAGTATAAAGATATGAGATCAAGACAAAATATAAAGATACTCCACGGTACTCGACGGAAGAGAAGAGTCGTGAAATTTAGAGAAGGACAACCACGAAGAAGATGTGAGGGGGAAGAAAGGTGGGATAGTGTTTAAAGAAGGGTGGAGCAAAAAGAGGGATGTTCGGAAAATGTGGGGGAAGGACAAACATAGAAAGGCGGATTAAGGGGCACCGGCTTTGTTTTATCTTTTTCTCCTGTTCTCTCTTTCCCTGGCTTGTATACATTCGGCCCCATTCAGCCAACTGTTTTAAGACGTTTATCCCCATCCAGGTGTCCATTTCTTCCTGGCGACAATTTCTATTCCATTTCTACAAGCCAGCATTGTACGAAGAAATCCGGCTTCGCCGGAGACATTTTTCTATCGAAAAATGTAAAATTTAGCTTACTGTCAAAACAAAAATATATACAGTATATGTTGGCTCGCTACCGCTCGCCAGGAAAATATTGACAGCTGGATGGGGGTAAACGTCTTAAAACAGTAGGCTGAATGGGGCCGAATGGATACAAGCCAAAGAGAGAGGGAGGGAAAGAGAAATAAAGCGAGGTGGGCTCCCTTAATACTATATACACGGGAAGATATGTCGTGTATACCGTATATTGTAGGGTTATTGTACAACATCTTGGTTTATGAATATTTAGTTTTCGATTACATAATTATACAATTAGATTAAACGACATGACAGCTTAACCCCTTCTGTGCCGACAACGTCCTTTTAACTTTATTGTGGCTACTATTAGACGATTTTAGTCAGTTTAAAAAGGACCTCCAGCATTTACCAGGCTTCGAACTCTCTCACTTGACCCTTTTGACTACCTCAATTCCTTCTTAAAATGCACACAATCGTCTAAATGTAGTTACAATCAATTGAAAAAGACGTCGCCGGTACAGAAGGGGTTAATGATTACATACCAAAATACAGTATCTATAAAATATCTATGAAAGGTTACATATCAGCATTGTCATACTGTGTAACTACATACTTATAAAGGTATATAGAGGGAGGGCAAAACACCTGGGCAATCTCTCTCTCTCTCTCTTTCTTTCTTTCTTTCTTTCTCTCTCTCTTTCTCTCTCTCTCTCTTTCTCTCTCTCTCTCTTTCTTTGTCTTTCTTTCTTTATTTCTTTCTTTATCTCTTTCTGTCTATCTGTGTCTGTCTGTCTGTCTCTCTCTGTCTCTCTCTTTCTCTTTCTCTTTCTTTCTGTCTGTCTTTCTTTGTCTTTCTTTATTTCTCTCTCTCTCTCTCTCTCTCTCTCTCTCTCTCTCTCTCTCTCTCTCTCTCTCTCTCTCTCTCTCTCTCTCATATATACTAGCCTTGACATACGGTTGTAGTTTTTCTCCCCGATGTGAACAAAGAGTGTGTGGCTGGGTGTGCATATGGTGTTGGATCCCTTGTACAGTCAGACAAACAATGCTCTCTACCTGTTATGTCCATAGACGACAATTTGGAGATATAAAAACAACAAAATATATATATAGATAGATAGATAGATAGATACAGTATAGGCCTATATACCGGTGCCGTTCATTTATCTTTATTTTGGCTTCTATTAAACAATTGTATTCAGTTTAGAAAGGGCCCCCGGCAATTAACAGGCTTTGCACTATCTCACTTAACCTTTTTACTACCACAGAACCTTCTTCACTTTTTGGGCGATTTTTGCATGTATTCATCATTATTCTAGTTTCCCCCCTAGACCTCCATCAAATTAAAAAAAAACATCCATTTGATCCCCCTTCTAGATTAATTTGTACATTTTTCGGTAAAAGGCCGGTTCTTCCAACATTACAGGCTCACTATCGTTCGCCAGGGAAAAAATCGACACCTAAATAGCTCAAAACGTCGAAATACTGACGAAGAAATGGGGCGAAAGGTCTTAAAATCGACTAACCAATGGGGCAAACATCTTAACATCTGAAAACTAATGGGGCTAAACATGAGGGAGAAAGTGGTCCAGAAAACCGGCCCATCCCCCCTTAATTTAACTGCACACAATCGTCTGAACCGAGCAGCTAGGATGGCGTTACCAAGCCGGTACAGTGTGTATGTTTAGCAGTGTTAAGGGCAGATCTTCACTGGAGGGGACCAGTTTTTCTCTTGACCCCTTTCTCCCTCATGTTTAGCCCCATTGCTTTTTTGAGATTTTAAGACGTTCACCCCATTAGTTTGGCGATTTTAAGAACTTTCGCCTCATTTATGTCACTTTTAAGACCTTGCGTGCCTTTTAGCTGTCGATTTTTGCCTGACGAGCGATAGCGAGTCTGTAATTTAAGAGGACCGGCCTTCGGCCTGGACATTTTTCTACCGAAAAATGTATAAATTTATCTTGGAAAGGGGTCTAGGGGCTGTAATTATAAGCTTGATGGAGGTCTAAGGCACAAACTAAAGACCTCCCCTTAACCCTTTGAGTACCAGCGACGTGGGTTATATTGTATGCTAGCTATGTTTAGACGGTATAATGCAGCTTAGGAAGGATCTGTGGTGGTAGTTAAGGGGAGATCTCCACTTGAGGGATTTTTTTCTTGACCCCTTTCTCCCTCATGTTTAGCCCCATTGCTTTTGATATTATAAAATGTTTGCCCCATTAGTTTAGCGATTTTAAGAACTTTCACCCCATATTAAGACCTTTCGTGCCATTTAGGTGTCGATTTTATCCTGGCGAGCGATAGCGAGCCTGTAATTTAAGAGGAACCGGCCGATTTTTCTACCGAAAAATGTACAAATTTATCTTGAAAGGGACTCAAGGGGGTGTAATTTTAAGGTTGATGGAGGTCTAGGGAACAAACTAAATACCTCCCCTTAACAATCAAAGCAATAGTGTAGAATTGAAATCTTCTTCCGTGTTTGCCGTTATATAGAAATAAACAAATATTATAATAGCATCAATACAGGTAGCTCCAATACGATGTTGATGACAATTTGCGTGTTAAGGGGAGATGAGCCGTTTTTCGGGTCCCCTTTCTTCCTCATGTTTATCCCCATTAGTTATGAAATTTTAAGAGGTTTGCCCCATTGGTGTGTCGAATTTGTGACCTTTCGCCCCATTTTTTTTGTCAATATTAAGACCTTTCGTGCCCTTTAGATGTCAGTGTTTTCCTGGCGAGCGATAGCGATCCTGTAATTGTGACATTTTCTACCGAAAAATGTCCAAATTTATCTCGAAGGGGGACATAATGAATGTATTTTTTTAAGTTGATGGTTGGTCTAGGAAGGAAACTAAAAAAATAGTAATTATATGACAAAATCGACCAATAAATAAACCCTTCCCCCTTAAAATAACAAAAGTGACAAGAGGAATAAAAACACCATTTGAGGAGGAGCACTTTACTGAGAACGTTTCGCAAATAGCTACTCACCTCAAGAATCTATGAGCGAAACGTTGTCAATAAAGTAAGTATGCATAATTATACTCTGGCACTTACCCATTTTGTTTTTCAATTTTTTTTTCAATGTACAGTTCTATCTATTCACTCATGCACATTCCTTTTTTTTGTTTTTTGTTTTTTTTTTGAGCTGGGGGTGGCCGACTCGAGACAGCGCCCGAACAGGGACATAAAATCAAATAAAAATTGAACACAGAAAAACAAAACACAAATTCACACACATCAATACAGTACTCCTCCTCAAATGGTGTTTTATCCAGTTCTGTATCAGTGGGAAATAGTAGGTGGAGACAGGTGTGAGGATGAAGAGTTACCTGTCTCCCTAAAACATTCTTCCCCTCGACAGGTGAATTGATACCTGTGGATTGATGTCCTTTATGTGTCTAACTCACTATGCTGTGTTGAGGGTTGTTTGTGTGTCTGTGTGTGTATACAGTATATATATATATATATATATATATATATATATATATATATATATATATATATATATATATATATATACACAATGTGTCGTGTGTGTGAGGGGGTTCTATGTATGTGAGTTTACCTTTGTTGTTTTTCAATTGCCAAACCCACTGAGCTGTAATGACCTGTGTGTGCATATGTGGATTGTGTGTCTGTCTGTATACTGTATGGAAGGTTTATGTGAGTCGGTGTGTGTTCTTTGGTATATGTGTAATTGATAAAGATGGCTTCTTATCCCTCAATTGACCCCTTGCAAGTTTCAGGCTATAAGGAAGTTGGAGTTGTTTACATCAATATTTAGCAGAATTATCATCGACAATGTGGTTGCATTGCATATATAAATACATAAAACAAAATTTAACATTATTTCTATTCATCACAAACTCTCAAGACGTTTGCATTTCTTCCAAATATCAATGTTTTAGGCTCCAACTTCCTTACAGGCTGAAACTAACAAGTGGTAAATTGGCTCACCTACTAAGCTATGTTGTTTATGTTTGCGTATGTGGCTGTGTGTTTGTGTTTGTGTATGTGGCTGTGTGTTTGTGTATGTGGCTGTGTGTTTGTGTCTACTGTATATGTAGGGTTTGACTGTAATTATGTGTTCGGTATATGTGTAATTTATATCGGTGTCTTGTCCTTCTAATGTCTAACCAAGTAATCTATGTTGGTTGTTGTGTGTGTGTGTGTGTTGGTGGGTAGGTGTGTGTGTGTGTTGTGATTAAATTGTCAAACCCACTAATCTACGGTGAGCGTATAATATTATGTGAGCGTGTGTGGATTGTGTGTGTATGTAAGGTTTGTGAGTGTGTGTGTGTGTGTGTGTGTGTGTGTGAGTGTGTGTATATATATAATTTATAGTGGTATCTTGCTGACCTTCCACTGTCTAATTAAGGGGAGACAGACCGTTTTTCTGGACCCCCTTCTCCCTAATGCTTAGCTCCACTAGTTTTGAGAATTTAAGACGTTGGTTCCATTAGTTTGGTGATTTTATGACCTTTCACCCCATTTCTTTGTTGATATTAGGACCGTACGTGCCATTTAGGTGCCGATTTTTTTCCTGGCGAGCGATAGCGAGCCTGTAATTCTAGGAGGAATCGGCCTTTAACCAGGACATTTTTTTACCGAAACATTTACAAATTTATCTTGAAGGGGGGGTCTAGGGGGTGTTTTTCTAAGCTTGATGGAAGTCTCGGGAGGAAACTAAAACAAATTATAAATAAATAGACCAAACAAATAGCCGCTGTCCCTTTAACTAAGTCAAGTTGGGGCTTGTATGCGTGTTCGGCTATTGTGGTTGTCTACATGCAAGGTTTGCGTGTGTGTGTGTGTGTGTGTGTGTGTGGGTGGATGGGTGGGTGGGGGTGTGTATGGGTGTGTGTGTGTGTGTGTGTGTCGGTGTGTGTGTGTGTATGGGTGAGTTTGTGGGTGTGGGTGTGGGTGGGTGTGTGCGCGTGTGTTCTTTTCTGTAAGATGTATTGCACTGTATGTGTATATGGTTTTATAGTCAACATTCGATCATCAAAATTTGTCTGGCAACATGTCTGGAATATTTGTCACTGGTATCTGAAACTAGACTGATGATATATGAATTTAGGTAGCCGAAATATTTTAAATGTTGACCTCATAAGCTGACAGATCAGTGCTGAGGATAAATGTTGAGGTAAAAAGCGCTCTTGTGATACCGGGTTAAGTAGTAGTGAGTGTTAGTTTTTATAAGTATGTTATATGTGTATATAGTACGGTATGTAATAAGTGATAGGGTATGTTCTTGTGTATACGTTATATAATTATGCATATTTTTGCACAGTTACCCCGTACAGTACCAGCGACGTCTTTTTGTTTTATTTCAGCTGCATTTAAACTATTATATGAAGCTGAGGAAGGATATATGGCAGCTATTTTTTTAAGAGACAATGAACGGAGGAAGGAAAAACAAAGATAAAACAAAAAGGGCCATGTGCCTAAACTTTCCTAAAGGCATCCTCCATTCATAAAATGTTTGTAACAACTGGATTTAAACATTTGTAGATTGTAAGTTTGTGGAAAGCAATTCGAGGGAAGTGAATTCCAAAGAGTAGTAGCTCTGGGGATAAATGAATTCTGATAAGCAGAAGTTCTGCATTGTGGAGGAGAAAGTGTAAATTCATGGGCGCTCTCAGCTGCCCTAGTTCTACGGGGAAAGATGTGGAGAGGCGGCACAATTGAAGCAAGTTCCTCGGAACAATTGCTGTGAAAATATCTGTAGAATAATGCAAGGGATGCAACGTTTCTTCGTATGGATAATGTAGGAAGGTCCTGTGTGATTGCAGGGTTATTGATTAATCTAATAGCTTTATTTTGAATTTTGTCCAACTGCCTCAATGCAACCACTCCACTTCCACCCCACAGAGGTGAACAGTAATCCACCTGAGAACGCACATGACTTTTATATATCACGGCCAACTGCTCGTCAGTGAAGAATTCTCGAACTCTGTACAGGAGTCCCAGTTTTTTAGAGGCATTCTTAGCAATGCTTCTAACATAATGTGTCCAGCTCAAGTTAGTAGTTAATGTTACACCGAGAATGTCAATACTAGGGGAAGTGGGAATATTTACATCATTAAAAAATATATGGGAGTCAGTGAGATTCTGTCGGTTAGAAAATTGAATGTATTTGGTTTTCTGTGCATTAAAGGAAACTAGATTCTTTTGTCCCTATCCATTAATTCTAGAAAGGTCCTGGTTCAGAGAAATTGCAGTGTTTATTTTTGAATTTATAAGATCGGGTTGGGTGAAAGAATTGGTAAATGTGAAGGAACTGTGGAGTGTTGAGTCATCTGCGTAGGAATGTATTGGATTATGAGTGGTAGATATGAGATCATTGATATGAATGAGGAACAGAATTGAGGCCAAAACTGATCCCTGGGGAACACCAGCATTTATTGAGTGAAATTGAGAATAAAGGCCATCTACCATTACACGTATTTTTCTGTTATGAAGATAAGAAGAAATTAGTGGAACTAATGATGCAAGGCCGTAGTGTGACATCTTCGACAATAAGGATTGATGCCAGACTCTATCAAATGCCTTTGATATATCCAGTGCTATTGTATGTGTTTCACCATGTTGGTCTGTAGCTTGGTTGATTTGATGCGTAAGAAGGCAAAGAATGTCTGCAGTTGATCGACATCGTCTAAAACCATATTGCCTATCACTGATTAATTTATTATTCTCCAGATGCTTAATTATGTGATTATTTAATATAATTTCAAAGACTTTACCAAGAGTGGAAGTTATAGCTATTGGTCTGTAGTTTGATGGATCTGAAGAGGCACCTTTTTAGGAACTGGATGGATGTTTGCTTCTTTTCAGGGTACTGGGAAGCATGAGGTATGAGTACACAGACGGAAAAAAAAATCCAATACAGGAGCGAGCACCAAGGAGCAATTCTTAAGTACTATTGGAGGAATTTCATCTGGACCAGGAGCCTTATCTACTGAGAGATTCTGCAAAATAGTTTTGACATGTCTGGTGTGGATCTTAAGTGAGGGAATTTCAGGCGAATTCAAATTAAGTACAGGGACATCTTGATTTATTTCATCTAAGGTTGAGTTGGTGGAGAAAATATCCGCAAGAAGGTTAGCTTTACCTCGTGGGTCACTTACAAGATTGCCAGTCGGAGATTTTAATGGTGGAATGGATGAAGCAGTAGTGAAGTTGGATTTAAATGAGTTAAGAGTAGACCAAAATATTTTGTTATCATTTGGATTATTTAGAAGTTTATTTGCCTGCTTGTGGAGAAAGTTTGATTTAATTAGGTTTAATACAGTTTTGGCATGATTTCTGATGTTTCTAAAGTAATTAAAGGCTTCATGGGTTTTTGATCTTGTGTATGCATTGTAGGCTATTGCTTTTTGTTCAGTTACTCTAGCACAATTATGGTCAAACCATTTAGGTGAATTAGATCTTTTTACTGTACTTTTGATGAGGAATAAAAGTTTCCATTCCAATTTTTACAAAATCTAAGGATTAAATGAGATAGTCTGTAGTCATTTATTGGGTTGAGGTCCTTGCTCAGCTACATAAAATCGTCTAATATTTACCAGAATATAATGAAATGGACGTCACCGGTACCATCTATTGCCTGACGCCGTGATCCCCGAAGGGGTAGCCACGAACGAACCGCCCCCATGCACCTCTGTCCCCAGTCAGTCGACGCCCCTCCCCCCAACCAGCACCGCCTTCGTTCATATACTTCCTCACTCCATCCTCCCACCTCTCCCTCTCTGTCCCTCTACCTCACTCTCGTACACCCTCTTAGTCATTCTGTCGCTTTCCATACGTTCAATATGGCCGAACCATCTCAAGTTGTTCCTTTTCACACTTTCCAGCACATCTACCTCCACACCACACCTCCTTATTACTTCTTCATTAGTCTGTCTATCCCTCCATGTAACTCCGCACGCACTTCTTAAGTAATTCATTTCCACTGCTCTCACTCTTGGTCTGAGTCTCTCAACCAACGTCCATGCTTCGCTTCCGTAAGTCAGTGTCGGGATTACCACACTGTCATGCAAGGACTTCTTCACTTCCATACTGACCACCCTATTTCTTGTTACTGCTTTCAGCGTTCCTACAACCCTCTTCCCCTGTTGTACCCTCTCCCGCACTTCTTCATCCATAGTCCCATCTTTACTCAACACACTGCCCAGATACTTAACACCTAACGAGCGGCCTAGGCGGTAAATAACATGTAGCCACCAGCGGGGTGTTTTTACCCAAAATAGGGCTGTTTACGTGATCATTTTCATGCCTAAATAAGACCCAGAGCGTAAAACAAGTATCTATTCCTGAAAGGGCATAAACAGAGCTTTCCAATGACACCACAACGATCCTTGTATGACCGCTAGTTTTCTTGCAACAACCGCGCAACACGAGTGCAAAAACCATGTAATTCGGTACTTTCCCTAAACAATTCACTATGTAGCAAGTGTGAGAGGGTGGAGGAGGGTGGGTTTCATGTCAGTTGGTCCACCGCGGTGGTCTGGAGCAGTCATACGCTCGCTACTCTCCTGCCACCACTTGTCTCTCTCTCTCAGCAACATTACGTGCTGAAAATGCCACACGACTTATGTTGTGAGCCGCCACATAGTCCAAATTTCTTTCACTCGACATATGATGCGCCCCGCCAAAGAAGGGTTAAAAGAGCTGACGATCTCCATAGCCTGACCGTTCAGCTTCACCTCACACTCTGTGACTTCACCCCTTTCAAAGACCATAACCTTGCTCCTCCCCGCATTTACCTTCAAATTCCGTTTGTCGCACACTGTTCCAAACTCATTTACCAGACCCTGCAACTCCCACTCATTATCACTCATCAGAACTGTATCATCCGCAAACAGCAGTTTAGGTAGCTTCCACTCAATTCCCTCTCTTTTCAGTAATACACCAACATCCACTGCTCTTGATAGTATTTCTTTCATGACTCCATCCATATATACAGTAAACAACCACGGGGACATCACACACCCCTGTTTCAAACCAACATTCAGGTCAAAGAACTCCCTCTGCTCACTCTCCACACGTACTGCCACCTGTGCACCCTCATACATGCTCTTCACTGCTTTCAGCAACTTGCCCTCTACTCCGTATATTCTAAGTACTTTCCACAAACCTTCTCTATCCACTCTGTCATAGGCCTTCTCCAAGTCCATAAAGGCAACATACACCTTTTGTTTCTTCTCCAGATATTTATCCACAACACAATTCAGGGTAAAAATCTGATCTACACATCCTCTTCCCTTCCTAAAACCTCCCTGCTCGTCGCCTATCCATTTCTCCTTTCTCACTCTCACTATCACTACCCTACTGTATACCTTCCCTACTACGCTTAGAAGACTTAGAAGACCGGTACTGCATGGGTTAATTATATTTCTTCTTGGCGAGCGATAGCGAGACATCATTGTATGGAGAAATCCGGCTTCGAAGAAAAATTAGCTTGCTGACAAAACAATAAAATATATATCTTGTGTATACGTTATATAATTATGCATATTTTTGCCCAGTTAATTATATGTATATAAACAAGGAGGGTACATGCCAGAGTATATAGGTAGAATATATATTTTCACTATGTTCCCTCGCTAGTGCAATATCGCGACCATACCGTACCTCATCCCAGAATGTTATCACAGCGGGGGCGTCGCGGTATATCCTGCTTTTATGACATTACCCTTCAAAGATTGTCACTCGCTCACTTGTATTCACTTGTATTCACTTGTATTCATTTGAGTTCACTTGTATTCACTTGTATTCACTTGTATTCATTTGAGTTCACTTGTATTCACTTGTATTCACTTGTACTCACTTGTATTAATTTGTGTTCACTTGCATTCACTTGTATTAACTTGTACTCACTTGTATTAATTTGTGTTCACTTGTATTCACTTGTATTAACTTGTACTCACTTGTATTAATTTGTGTTCACTTGTATTAACTTGTACTCACTTGTATTAATTTGTGTTCACTTATATTCACTTGTATTCCGTATCTCCGACACAATTTTTTGTACAGGTTTTCTTAGATTTTCTAGTTTTGTATTTTTCGTAGCAAATTAAATTGCATTGATCAACTCTGCAACATATGTGTATTGTCTCAAAGTAAATATATGTGTATTGTCTCAAAGTAAATATTATGTTTATGTTTTTGTGGAAATGGAATATGACGTACATTGTGACCATAAACCTTTTTTAATTCAATTTTAATTTAATTTTGAATTAATGTTCATTTTTATTTGTCATTCAGTTTTAATATCGCATCGTAATTCGGATTAAAATAAGCTCATCTCTCTCCATATTCGGTGGATGATGGCCTGGAAGAGAAGTAGAACTAAAAACAGAGGAATACAAGAGCGAAACCAATAAACCAGTACCAAGACGCATGCTACATAATCCACTTTACGCCTCAGTGTTATAGCAAAGCAGCATAATAGACACGTTAAGGGGAGGTTTTTAGTTTGTTCCCTAGACCTCCATCAAGCTTATAATTACACCCCCTTGAACCCCTTTCAAGATCAATGTTTACATTTTTCGGTAGAAAAATGTCCCGGCCGAAAGCTGGTTCCTCTTAAATTGCAGGCTCGCTATCGCTCGCCAGGAAAACATCGACACCTAAATGGCACGAAAGGTCTTAAAATTGACATAAATGGGGCGGAAGTTCTTAAAATCGCCAAACTAATGGGGCGAACGTCTTAAAATCTTAAAATCAATGAGGTTAAACATGAGGGAGAAAGGAGTCAAGAAAAAAGTCCCTCAAGTGGAAATCTCCCCTAAAGAGAAACAGTAAGAAAGGGGGAGGGAGAATGAATAGAGTAAATACAAAGACTAATAAAGAGTGAGAAGGAGTAGAGAAAGACACTAAGAGTGAGAAAGAGTAGAGACAGACACAGTAAGAGTAAGAAGGAGTAGAGAAAGACACAGTAAGAGTGAGAAGGAGTAGAGACAGACACAGTAAGAGTGAGAAAGAGTAGAGACAGACACAGTAAGAGTGAGAAGGAGTAGAGAAAGACACAGTAAGAGTGAGAAAGAGTAGAGACAGACACAGTAAGAGTGAGAAGGAGTAGAGAAAGACACAGTAAGAGTGAGAAGGAGTAGAGAAAGACAGTAAGAGTGAGAAGGAATAGAGACAGACACAGTAAGAGTGAGAAGGAGTAGAGAAAGACACAGTAAGAGTGAGAAGGAGTAGAGAAAGACACAGTAAGAGTGAGAAGGAGTAGAGAAAGACACAGTAAGAATGAGAAGGAGTAGAGAAAGACACAGTAAGAGTGAGAAGGAGTAGAGAAAGACACAGTAAGAGTGAGAAGGAGTAGAGAAAGACACAGTAAGAGTGAGAAGGAGTAGAGAAAGACACAGTAAGAGTGGGAAGGAATAGAGAAAGACACAGTAAGAGTGAGAAGGAATAGAGAAAGACACAGTAAGAGTGAGAAGGAGTAGAGAAAGACACAGTAAGAGTGAGAAGGAGTAGAGAAAGACACAGTAAGAGTGACAAGGAGTGGAGAAAGACACAGTAAGAGTGAGAAGGAGTAGAGAAAGACACAGTAAGAGTGAGAAGGAGTAGATAAAGACACAGTAAGAGTGAGAAGGAGTAGAGAAAGACAGTAAGAGTGAGAAGGAATAGAGAAAGACACAGTAAGAGTGAGAAGGAGTAGAGAAAGACACAGTAAGAGTGAGAAGGAATAGAGAAAGACACAGTAAGAGTGAGAAGGAGTAGAGAAAGACACAGTAAGAGTGAGAAGGAGTAGAGAAAGACACAGTAAGAGTGAGAAGGAGTAGAGAAAGACACAGTAAGAGTGAGAAGGAGTAGAGAGGAGTAATGAAGTAAAGGGCAAGACACACGTATCAAGTGGCCGGCCAGTGAGAAGGACTTAACCCTTTTAGGTGCAGGGCGGGCCAATTTCGATCCTCCCTGTTTTACTCCATTAGCTTGGAGATTTTAAGACGTTTTACCTCATTAGTTTGGCGATTATAAGATGCTTCAACCCAATAAGGTGTCGATTTTTCCTGGGCGAGCGATAGCGAGCCTGCAATTTGGGAGAAACCGGCCTTTGGTCGGGACATTTGTCTACCGAAAAATGTACATATTTAGCTTGAAGGAGGTCTGGGGTACGTTTTTTTAGTTTGAAGGGGGTCTGGAGAGGCGTGTTTCTAAGTCTTGGGGAGTAAAATCAAAACACATTGTTCAAAAATGGCTAAACAAATTAAAACCCTCAATAATAATTAAACCAAATACCATAATGACCCCAAAGACGTTGCACCGTGTTAAGGGGGGGAAGGATTTATTTATGGGTCGATACAATATATGTATTTATTATTATTTCAGTTTCCACCTACAAGGTATAGCTATGCTGTTATAGAGATCAGTTAGTTAACATAAGACTTCATAGGCTATCAACCCTTCTGGATTATTAAGCCAGCACACTGTAAGTCAAGAATAGTGACAGGACTGGAGCCCCTTTTCGAGAACTCCAGTCCCTTGTATTCTTAGACGTGTGTGGTTAGCATTCAGAAATAGAGATATCTCAATCTCATAATTTCCTCTCCAAAATTAGTGTTATGCCCACAGCTAACTCAAAGACATCTGCAAAGGTTGAAATAATTAAACTAAAGGTTTCTAAACACCCCTGATGGTCACACAAACTTTTAAGTATCCCAGAAAGGGCACAAATCGCGTCATGTACGGGAAAGGGTTTAAGCTAAAGAGAGGAGCCAAAGAAGGCCAAGAAACAAGTATTGAGTAGTAGCGGTGGTGGCGGTGAGAAGGACTTACGAGGGGGTTCGAGACACATGATAAGCCGCGGGATGCATTAGGCCTGATGTATCTCCATGGCACCCCAAGTAATTGAAACGTCAAGCCCACCGAAAGAGGAGTGTGTGAGAGAGAGTAAGGGAGAGAGAGAGAGAGAGATTGGAGTGGGTGGGGGAGAGATAAAGAATGAGAGAGAGAGAGAGAGAGAGAAAGACTGAGAGTGAGTGAGAGAGAGAGAGAAAGACAGAGAGAGAGAGATATCATAAGGGAGAGAGAGTGAGTGAGAGTGAAAAGGTTGTTCCCTATAATCCAATGCAAAACTGTACTGGAGAGAGAAAGAGTGAGAGTGAGAGAGATTGGAGTGGGTGGGGGGTGGTACAGAATGAGAGATAGAGAGAGAGAGAGAGAGAGAGAGTGTGGGTGAGAGTGAGTGAGTAAGAGAGAGAGAGTGTGTCAGTGTGTGAGATAGATTGGGGGGGGGGGGAGGGGGGGAGATAAAGAAATATATTGCAAAGGCGGGCAGGCTAGAATTACAGACATCGAAATATGAGAGAACTGTTATTGCAAAGACAGTCAGAAAAGAAATATAAACAGAGATAGTTACATATATACACAGACTACACAGACCTTGCGGTCCCTACTAGGTAGTCCGGACTTAATGCTAAAATATAATTGGCTACAAAGTGGAAGTCATGGATAGCAAAGCAGACAACTCTCTCCCCACCCACCTCACCCTCCGACCGTTGGTCGGCATGAAATTAAGTTGGGGAAAGAAGTCCCTTAGCAGAATGAGAAAAACTTCTACTGGGAAATTTATAGTAAAGCACGAAGTTGAGAACATTTTCATACTACTGAGAGAGAGAGTAAATGAGCGAAACGACCGAAGAAATATTAGATGGACAATAAATATAATCAAATACGGAGAAACGTCTGATAGTTGGGCTGTATATAATAGAAACGTCTGATAGTTGGGCTGTATATAATAGAAACGTCTGATAGTTGGGCTGTATATAATAGAAACGTCTGATAGTTGGGCTGTATATAATAGAAACGTCTGATAGTTGGGCTGTATATAATAGAAACGTCTGATAGTTGGGTTGTATATAATAGAAACGTCTGATAGTTGGGATGTATATAATAGAAACGTCTGATAGTTGGGCTGTATATAATAGAAACGTCTGATAGTTGGGCTGTATATAATAGAAACGTCTGATAGTTGGGCTGTATATAATAGAAACGTCTGATAGTTGGACTGTATATAATAGAAACGTCTGATAGTTGGGCTGTATATAATAGAAACGTCTGATAGTTGGGCTGTATATAATAGAAACGTCTGATAGTTGGGCTGTATATAATAGAAACGTCTGATAGTTGGGCTGTATATAATAGAAACGTCTGATAGTTGGACTGTATATAATAGAAACGTCTGATAGTTGGGCTGTATATAATAGAAACGTCTGCTAGTTGGGATGTATATAATAGAAACGTCTGATAGTTGGGATGTATATAATAGAAACGTCTGATAGTTGGGATGTATATAATAGAAACGTCTGATAGTTGGGCTGTATATAATAGAAACGTCTGATAGTTGGGATGTATATAATAGAAACGTCTGATAGTTGGGCTGTATATAATAGAAACGTCTGATAGTTGGGCTGTATATAATAGAAACGTCTGATAGTTGGGCTGTATATAATAGAAACGTCTGATAGTTGGGATGTATATAATAGAAACGTCTGATAGTTGGGATGTATATAATAGAAACGTCTGATAGTTGGGATGTATATAATAGAAACGTCTGATAGTTGGGATGTATATAATAGAAACGTCTGATAGTTGGGCTGTATATAATAGAAACGTCTGATAGTTGGGCTGTATAATAGAAACGTCTGATAGTTGGGATGTATATAATAGAAACGTCTGATAGTTGGGATGTATATAATAGAAACGTCTGATAGTTGGGCTGTATATAATAGAAACGTCTGATAGTTGGGATGTATATAATAGAAACGTCTGATAGTTGGGCTGTATATAATAGAAACGTCTGATAGTTGGGATGTATATAATAGAAACGTCTGATAGTTGGGATGTATATAATAGAAACGTCTGATAGTTGGGATGTATATAATAGAAACGTCTGATAGTTGGGCTGTATATAATAGAAACGTCTGATAGTTGGGATGTATATAATAGAAACGTCTGATAGTTGGGCTGTATATAATAGAAACGTCTGATAGTTGGGCTGTATATAATAGAAACGTCTGATAGTTGGGCTGTATATAATAGAAAACGCCTGATAGTTGGGCTGTATATAATAGAAACGTCTGATAGTTGGGATGTATATAATAGAAACGTCTGATAGTTGGGCTGTATATAATAGAAACTTCTGATAGTTGGGCTGTATATAATAGAAACGTCTGATAGTTGGGCTGTATATATAGAAACGTCTGATAGTTGGGATGTATATAATAGAAACGTCTGATAGTTGGGATGTATATAATAGAAACGTCTGATAGTTGGGCTGTATATAATAGAAACGTCTGATAGTTGGGCTGTATATAATAGAAACGTCTGATAGTTGGGCTGTATATAATAGAAACGTCTGATAGTTGGGATGTATATATAGAAACGTCTGATAGTTGGGCTGTATATAGAAACGTCTGATAGTTGGGCTGTATATAATAGAAACGTCTGATAGTTGGGATGTATATAATAGAAACGTCTGATAGTTGGGTTGTATATAATAGAAACGTCTGATAGTTGGGTTGTATATAATAGAAACGTCTGATAGTTGGGATGTATATAATAGAAACGTCTGATAGTTGGGATGTATATAATAGAAACGTCTGATAGTTGGGCTGTATATAATAGAAACGTCTGATAGTTGGGTTGTATATAATAGAAACGTCTGATAGTTGGGTTGTATATAATAGAAACGTCTGATAGTTGGGATGTATATAATAGAAACGTCTGATAGTTGGGATGTATATAATAGAAACGTCTGATAGTTGGGATGTATATAATAGAAACGTCTGATAGTTGGGTTGTATATAATAGAAACGTCTGATAGTTGGGTGTATATAGAAACGTCTGATAGTTGGGCTGTATATAATAGAAACGTCTGCTAGTTGGGCTGTATATAATAGAAACGTCTGATAGTTGGGCTGTATATAATAGAAACGTCTGATAGTTGGGCTGTATATAATAGAAACGTCTGATAGTTGGGATGTATATAATAGAAACGTCTGATAGTTGGGCTGTATATAATAGAAACGTCTGATAGTTGGGCTGTATATAATAGAAACGTCTGATAGTTGGGCTGTATATAATAGAAACGTCTGATAGTTGGGCTGTATATAATAGAAACGTCTGATAGTTGGGCTGTATATAATAGAAACGTCTGATAGTTGGGATGTATATAATAGAAACGTCTGATAGTTGGGATGTATATAATAGAAACGTCTGATAGTTGGGCTGTATATAATAGAAACGTCTGATAGTTGGGATGTATATAATAGAAACGTCTGATAGTTGGGATGTATATAATAGAAACGTCTGATAGTTGGGCTGTATATAATAGAAACGTCTGATAGTTGGGCTGTATATAATAGAAACGTCTGATAGTTGGGCTGTATATAATAGAAACGTCTGATAGTTGGGCTGTATATAATAGAAACGTCTGATAGTTGGGCTGTATATAATAGAAACGTCTGATAGTTGGGCTGTATATAATAGAAACGTCTGATAGTTGGGCTGTATATAATAGAAACGTCTGATAGTTGGGCTGTATATAATAGAAACGTCTGATAGTTGGGCTGTATATAATAGAAACGTATGATAGTTGGGATGTATATAATAGAAACGTCTGATAGTTGGGCTGTATATAATAGAAACGTCTGATAGTTGGGATGTATATAATAGAAACGTCTGATAGTTGGGCTGTATATAATAGAAACGTCTGATAGTTGGGATGTATATAATAGAAACGTCTGATAGTTGGGCTGTATATAATAGAAACGTCTGATAGTTGGGATGTATATAATAGAAACGTCTGATAGTTGGGCTGTATATAATAGAAACGTCTGATAGTTGGGATGTATATAATAGAAACGTCTGATAGTTGGGATGTATATAATAGAAACGTCTGATAGTTGGGATGTATATAATAGAAACGTCTGATAGTTGGGATGTATATAATAGAAACGTCTGATAGTTGGGATGTATATAATAGAAACGTCTGATAGTTGGGATGTATATAATAGAAACGTCTGATAGTTGGGCTGTATATAATAGAAACGTCTGATAGTTGGGATGTATATAATAGAAACATCTGATAGTTGGGCTGTATATAATAGAAACGTCTGATAGTTGGGATGTATATAATAGAAACGTCTGATAGTTGGGATGTATATAATAGAAACGTCTGATAGTTGGGCTGTATATAATAGAAACGTCTGATAGTTGGGCTGTATATAATAGAAACGTCTGATAGTTGGGATGTATATAATAGAAACGTCTGATAGTTGGGATGTATATAATAGAAACGTCTGATAGTTGGGCTGTATATAATAGAAACGTCTGATAGTTGGGCTGTATATAATAGAAACGTCTGATAGTTGGGCTGTATATAATAGAAACGTATGATAGTTGGGCTGTATATAATAGAAACGTCTGATAGTTGGGATGTATATAATAGAAACGTCTGATAGTTGGGATGTATATAATAGAAACGTCTGATAGTTGGGATGTATATAATAGAAACGTCTGATAGTTGGGCTGTATATAATAGAAACGTCTGATAGTTGGGCTGTATATAATAGAAACGTCTGATAGTTGGGCTGTATATAATAGAAACGTCTGATAGTTGGGATGTATAATAGAAACGTCTGATAGTTGGGATGTATATAATAGAAACGTCTGATAGTTGGGCTGTATATAATAGAAACGTCTGATAGTTGGGATGTATATAATAGAAACGTCTGATAGTTGGGCTGTATATATAGAAACGTCTGATAGTTGGGCTGTATATAATAGAAACGTCTGATAGTTGGGCTGTATATAATAGAAACGTCTGATAGTTGGGATGTATATAATAGAAACGTCTGATAGTTGGGCTGTATATAATAGAAACGTCTGATAGTTGGGATGTATATAATAGAAACGTCTGATAGTTGGGCTGTATATAATAGAAACGTCTGATAGTTGGGCTGTATATAATAGAAACGTCTGATAGTTGGGATGTATATAATAGAAACGTCTGATAGTTGGGATGTATATAATAGAAACGTCTGATAGTTGGGCTGTATATAATAGAAACGTCTGATAGTTGGGATGTATATAATAGAAACGTCTGATAGTTGGGATGTATATAATAGAAACGTCTGATAGTTGGGCTGTATATAATAGAAACGTCTGATAGTTGGGCTGTATATAATAGAAACGTCTGATAGTTGGGCTGTATATAATAGAAACGTCTGATAGTTGGGCTGTATATAATAGAAACGTCTGATAGTTGGGCTGTATATAATAGAAACGTCTGATAGTTGGGCTGTATATAATAGAAACGTCTGATAGTTGGGCTGTATATAATAGAAACGTCTGATAGTTGGGCTGTATATAATAGAAACGTCTGATAGTTGGGCTGTATATAATAGAAACGTATGATAGTTGGGATGTATATAATAGAAACGTCTGATAGTTGGGATGTATATAATAGAAACGTCTGATAGTTGGGCTGTATATAATAGAAACGTCTGATAGTTGGGCTGTATATAATAGAAACGTCTGATAGTTGGGATGTATATAATAGAAACGTCTGATAGTTGGGCTGTATATAATAGAAACGTCTGATAGTTGGGCTGTATATAATAGAAACGTCTGATAGTTGGGATGTATATAATAGAAACGTCTGATAGTTGGGATGTATATAATAGAAACGTCTGATAGTTGGGCTGTATATAATAGAAACGTCTGATAGTTGGGATGTATATAATAGAAACGTCTGATAGTTGGGATGTATATAATAGAAACGTCTGATAGTTGGGCTGTATATAATAGAAACGTCTGATAGTTGGGATGTATATAATAGAAACGTCTGATAGTTGGGCTGTATATAATAGAAACGTCTGATAGTTGGGCTGTATATAATAGAAACGTCTGATAGTTGGGCTGTATATAATAGAAACGTCTGATAGTTGGGCTGTATATAATAGAAACGTCTGATAGTTGGGCTGTATATAATAGAAACGTCTGATAGTTGGGCTGTATATAATAGAAACGTCTGATAGTTGGGCTGTATATAATAGAAACGTCTGATAGTTGGGCTGTATATAATAGAAACGTCTGATAGTTGGGCTGTATATAATAGAAACGTCTGATAGTTGGGCTGTATATAATAGAAACGTATGATAGTTGGGATGTATATAATAGAAACGTCTGATAGTTGGGATGTATATAATAGAAACGTCTGATAGTTGGGCTGTATATAATAGAAACGTCTGATAGTTGGGATGTATATAATAGAAACGTCTGATAGTTGGGATGTATATAATAGAAACGTCTGATAGTTGGCTGTATATAATAGAAACGTCTGATAGTTGGGCTGTATATAATAGAAACGTCTGATAGTTGGGATGTATATAATAGAAACGTCTGATAGTTGGGATGTATATAATAGAAACGTCTGATAGTTGGGCTGTATATAATAGAAACGTCTGATAGTTGGGATGTATATAATAGAAACGTCTGATAGTTGGGATGTATATAATAGAAACGTCTGATAGTTGGGCTGTATATAATAGAAACGTCTGATAGTTGGGATGTATATAATAGAAACGTCTGATAGTTGGGATGTATATAATAGAAACGTCTGATAGTTGGGCTGTATATATAGAAACGTCTGATAGTTGGGCTGTATATAATAGAAACGTCTGATAGTTGGGCTGTATATAATAGAAACGTCTGATAGTTGGGATGTATATAATAGAAACGTCTGATAGTTGGGCTGTATATAATAGAAACGTCTGATAGTTGGGCTGTATATAATAGAAACGTCTGATAGTTGGGCTGTATATAATAGAAACGTCTGATAGTTGGGATGTATATAATAGAAACGTCTGATAGTTGGGCTGTATAATAAGAAACGTCTGATAGTTGGGCTGTATATAATAGAAACGTCTGATAGTTGGGCTGTATATAATAGAAACGTCTGATAGTTGGGCTGTATATAATAGAAACGTCTGATAGTTGGGCTGTATATAATAGAAACGTCTGATAGTTGAGCTGTATATAATAGAAACGTCTGATAGTTGGGCTGTATATAATAGAAACGTCTGATAGTTGGGATGTATATAATAGAAACGTCTGATAGTTGGGCTGTATATAATAGAAACGTCTGATAGTTGGGATGTATATAATAGAAACGTCTGATAGTTGGGCTGTATATAATAGAAACGTCTGATAGTTGGGATGTATATAATAGAAACGTCTGATAGTTGGGATGTATATAATAGAAACGTCTGATAGTTGGGCTGTATATAATAGAAACGTCTGATAGTTGGGATGTATATAATAGAAACGTCTGATAGTTGGGCTGTATATAATAGAAACGTCTGATAGTTGGGCTGTATATAATAGAAACGTCTGATAGTTGGGCTGTATATAATAGAAACGTCTGATAGTTGGGCTGTATATAATAGAAACGTCTGATAGTTGGGCTGTATATAATAGAAACGTCTGATAGTTGGGCTGTATATAATAGAAACGTCTGATAGTTGGGCTGTATATAATAGAAACGTCTGATAGTTGGGCTGTATATATAGAAACGTCTGATAGTTGGGCTGTATATAATAGAAACGTCTGATAGTTGGGCTGTATATAATAGAAACGTCTGATAGTTGGGCTGTATATAATAGAAACGTCTGATAGTTGGGCTGTATATAATAGAAACGTCTGATAGTTGGGCTGTATATAATAGAAACGTCTGATAGTTGGGCTGTATATAATAGAAACGTCTGATAGTTGGGCTGTATATAATAGAAACGTCTGATAGTTGGGCTGTATATAATAGAAACGTCTGATAGTTGGGCTGTATATAATAGAAACGTCTGATAGTTGGGCTTTATATAATAGAAACGTCTGATAGTTGGGCTGTATATAATAGAAACGTCTGATAGTTGGGCTGTATATAATAGAAACGTCTGATAGTTGGGCTGTATATAATAGAAACGTCTGATAGTTGGGCTGTATATAATAGAAACGTCTGATAGTTGGGCTGTATATAATAGAAACGTCTGATAGTTGGGATGTATATAATAGAAACGTCTGATAGTTGGGATGTATATAATAGAAACGTCTGATAGTTGGGATGTATATAATAGAAACGTCTGATAGTTGGGCTGTATATAATAGAAACGTCTGATAGTTGGGATGTATATAATAGAAACGTCTGATAGTTGGGCTGTATATAATAGAAACGTCTGATAGTTGGGATGTATATAATAGAAACGTCTGATAGTTGGGCTGTATATAATAGAAACGTCTGATAGTTGGGCTGTATATAATAGAAACGTCTGATAGTTGGGCTGTATATAATAGAAACGTCTGATAGTTGGGCTGTATATAATAGAAACGTCTGATAGTTGGGCTGTATATAATAGAAACGTCTGATAGTTGGGCTGTATATAATAGAAACGTCTGATAGTTGGGCTGTATATAATAGAAACGTCTGATAGTTGGGATGTATATAATAGAAACGTCTGATAGTTGGGCTGTATATAATAGAAACGTCTGATAGTTGGGCTGTATATAATAGAAACGTCTGATAGTTGGGCTGTATATAATAGAAACGTCTGATAGTTGGGCTGTATATAATAGAAACGTCTGATAGTTGGGCTGTATATAATAGAAACGTCTGATAGTTGGGCTGTATATAATAGAAACGTCTGATAGTTGGGCTGTATATAATAGAAACGTCTGATAGTTGGGATGTATAAATAGAAACGTCTGATAGTTGGGCTGTATATAATAGAAACGTCTGATAGTTGGGATGTATATAATAGAAACGTCTGATAGTTGGGCTGTATATAATAGAAACGTCTGATAGTTGGGATGTATATAATAGAAACGTCTGATAGTTGGGCTGTATATAATAGAAACGTCTGATAGTTGGGATGTATATAATAGAAACGTCTGATAGTTGGGCTGTATATAATAGAAACGTCTGATAGTTGGGCTGTATATAATAGAAACGTCTGATAGTTGGGCTGTATATAATAGAAACGTCTGATAGTTGGGCTGTATATAATAGAAACGTCTGATAGTTGGGCTGTATATAATAGAAACGTCTGATAGTTGGGATGTATATAATAGAAACGTCTGATAGTTGGGCTGTATATATAATAGAAACGTCTGATAGTTGGGCTGTATATAATAGAAACGTCTGATAGTTGGGCTGTATATAATAGAAACGTCTGATAGTTGGGATGTATATAATAGAAACGTCTGATAGTTGGGCTGTATATAATAGAAACGTCTGATAGTTGGGCTGTATATAATAGAAACGTCTGATAGTTGGGCTGTATATAATAGAAACGTCTGATAGTTGGGCTGTATATAATAGAAACGTCTGATAGTTGGGCTGTATATAATAGAAACGTCTGATAGTTGGGCTGTATATAATAGAAACGTCTGATAGTTGGGATGTATATAATAGAAACGTCTGATAGTTGGGCTGTATATAATAGAAACGTCTGATAGTTGGGCTGTATATAATAGAAACGTCTGATAGTTGGGCTGTATATAATAGAAACGTCTGATAGTTGGGCTGTATATAATAGAAACGTCTGATAGTTGGGATGTATATAATAGAAACGTCTGATAGTTGGGATGTATATAATAGAAACGTCTGATAGTTGGGCTGTATATAATAGAAACGTCTGATAGTTGGGATGTATATAATAGAAACGTCTGATAGTTGGGATGTATATAATAGAAACGTCTGATAGTTGGGCTGTATATAATAGAAACGTCTGATAGTTGGGCTGTATATAATAGAAACGTCTGATAGTTGGGATGTATATAATAGAAACGTCTGATAGTTGGGCTGTATATAATAGAAACGTCTGATAGTTGGGCTGTATATAATAGAAACGTCTGATAGTTGGGCTGTATATAATAGAAACGTCTGATAGTTGGGATGTATATAATAGAAACGTCTGATAGTTGGGCTGTATAATAGAAACGTCTGATAGTTGGGCTGTATATAATAGAAACGTCTGATAGTTGGGCTGTATATAATAGAAACGTCTGATAGTTGGGATGTATATAATAGAAACGTCTGATAGTTGGGCTGTATATAATAGAAACGTCTGATAGTTGGGCTGTATATAATAGAAACGTCTGATAGTTGGGCTGTATATAATAGAAACGTCTGATAGTTGGGGCTGTATATAATAGAAACGTCTGATAGTTGGGCTGTATATAATAGAAACGTCTGATAGTTGGGCTGTATATAATAGAAACGTCTGATAGTTGGGCTGTATATAATAGAAACGTCTGATAGTTGGGATGTATATAATAGAAACGTCTGATAGTTGGGCTGTATATAATAGAAACGTCTGATAGTTGGGATGTATATAATAGAAACGTCTGATAGTTGGGCTGTATATAATAGAAACGTCTGATAGTTGGGATGTATATAATAGAAACGTCTGATAGTTGGGATGTATATAATAGAAACGTCTGATAGTTGGGCTGTATATAATAGAAACGTCTGATAGTTGGGCTGTATATAATAGAAACGTCTGATAGTTGGGCTGTATATAATAGAAACGTCTGATAGTTGGGCTGTATATAATAGAAACGTCTGATAGTTGGGCTGTATATAATAGAAACGTCTGATAGTTGGGCTGTATATAATAGAAACGTCTGATAGTTGGGCTGTATATAATAGAAACGTCTGATAGTTGGGCTGTATATAATAGAAACGTCTGATAGTTGGGCTGTATATAATAGAAACGTCTGATAGTTGGGCTGTATATAATAGAAACGTCTGATAGTTGGGCTGTATATAATAGAAACGTCTGATAGTTGGGCTGTATATAATAGAAACGTCTGATAGTTGGGCTGTATATAATAGAAACGTCTGATAGTTGGGCTGTATATAATAGAAACGTCTGATAGTTGGGCTGTATATAATAGAAACGTCTGATAGTTGGGCTGTATATAATAGAAACGTCTGATAGTTGGGCTGTATAATAGAAACGTCTGATAGTTGGGCTGTATATAATAGAAACGTCTGATAGTTGGCTGTATATAATAGAAACGTCTGATAGTTGGGCTGTATATAATAGAAACGTCTGATAGTTGGGCTGTATATAATAGAAACGTCTGATAGTTGGGCTGTATATAATAGAAACGTCTGATAGTTGGGCTGTATATAATAGAAACGTCTGATAGTTGGGCTGTATATAATAGAAACGTCTGATAGTTGGGCTGTATATAATAGAAACGTCTGATAGTTGGGATGTATAATAGAAACGTCTGATAGTTGGGATGTATATAATAGAAACGTCTGATAGTTGGGATGTATATAATAGAAACGTCTGATAGTTGGGCTGTATATAATAGAAACGTCTGATAGTTGGGATGTATATAATAGAAACGTCTGATAGTTGGGCTGTATATAATAGAAACGTCTGATAGTTGGGGCTGTATATAATAGAAACGTCTGATAGTTGGGCTGTATATAATAGAAACGTCTGATAGTTGGGCTGTATATAATAGAAACGTCTGATAGTTGGGCTGTATATAATAGAAACGTCTGATAGTTGGGCTGTATATAATAGAAACGTCTGATAGTTGGGCTGTATATAATAGAAACGTCTGATAGTTGGGCTGTATATAATAGAAACGTCTGATAGTTGGGCTGTATATAATAGAAACGTCTGATAGTTGGGATGTATATAATAGAAACGTCTGATAGTTGGGCTGTATATAATAGAAACGTCTGATAGTTGGGCTGTATATAATAGAAACGTCTGATAGTTGGGCTGTATATAATAGAAACGTCTGATAGTTGGGCTGTATATAATAGAAACGTCTGATAGTTGGGCTGTATATAATAGAAACGTCTGATAGTTGGGCTGTATATAATAGAAACGTCTGATAGTTGGGCTGTATATAATAGAAACGTCTGATAGTTGGGATGTATATAATAGAAACGTCTGATAGTTGGGCTGTATATAATAGAAACGTCTGATAGTTGGGATGTATATAATAGAAACGTCTGATAGTTGGGCTGTATATAATAGAAACGTCTGATAGTTGGGATGTATATAATAGAAACGTCTGATAGTTGGGCTGTATATAATAGAAACGTCTGATAGTTGGGATGTATATAATAGAAACGTCTGATAGTTGGGCTGTATATAATAGAAACGTCTGATAGTTGGGCTGTATATAATAGAAACGTCTGATAGTTGGGCTGTATATAATAGAAACGTCTGATAGTTGGGCTGTATATAATAGAAACGTCTGATAGTTGGGCTGTATATAATAGAAACGTCTGATAGTTGGGATGTATATAATAGAAACGTCTGATAGTTGGGCTGTATATAATAGAAACGTCTGATAGTTGGGCTGTATATAATAGAAACGTCTGATAGTTGGGCTGTATATAATAGAAACGTCTGATAGTTGGGATGTATATAATAGAAACGTCTGATAGTTGGGCTGTATATAATAGAAACGTCTGATAGTTGGGCTGTATATAATAGAAACGTCTGATAGTTGGGCTGTATATAATAGAAACGTCTGATAGTTGGGCTGTATATAATAGAAACGTCTGATAGTTGGGCTGTATATAATAGAAACGTCTGATAGTTGGGCTGTATATAATAGAAACGTCTGATAGTTGGGATGTATATAATAGAAACGTCTGATAGTTGGGCTGTATATAATAGAAACGTCTGATAGTTGGGCTGTATATAATAGAAACGTCTGATAGTTGGGCTGTATATAATAGAAACGTCTGATAGTTGGGCTGTATATAATAGAAACGTCTGATAGTTGGGATGTATATAATAGAAACGTCTGATAGTTGGGCTGTATATAATAGAAACGTCTGATAGTTGGGATGTATATAATAGAAACGTCTGATAGTTGGGCTGTATATAATAGAAACGTCTGATAGTTGGGATGTATATAATAGAAACGTCTGATAGTTGGGATGTATATAATAGAAACGTCTGATAGTTGGGCTGTTATATATAGAAACGTCTGATAGTTGGGATGTATATAATAGAAACGTCTGATAGTTGGGCTGTATATAATAGAAACGTCTGATAGTTGGGCTGTATATAATAGAAACGTCTGATAGTTGGACTGTATATAATAGAAACGTCTGATAGTTGGGCTGTATATAATAGAAACGTCTGATAGTTGGACTGTATATAATAGAAACGTCTGATAGTTGGGATGTATATAATAGAAACGTCTGATAGTTGGGCTGTATATAATAGAAACGTCTGATAGTTGGGATGTATATAATAGAAACGTCTGATAGTTGGGCTGTATATAATAGAAACGTCTGATAGTTGGGCTGTATATAATAGAAACGTCTGATAGTTGGGC
Organism: Paralithodes platypus; assembly: GCA_032716605.1. Lineage (NCBI taxonomy): Eukaryota > Metazoa > Arthropoda > Malacostraca > Decapoda > Lithodidae > Paralithodes > Paralithodes platypus. The sequence continues at coordinate 45,786,840 of CM064547.1, read as the reverse complement.
TGTATATAATAGAAACGTCTGATAGTTGGGCTGTATATAATAGAAACGTCTGATAGTTGGGATGTATATAATAGAAACGTCTGATAGTTGGGATGTATATAATAGAAACGTCTGATAGTTGGGCTGTATATAATAGAAACGTCTGATAGTTGGGATGTATATAATAGAAACGTCTGATAGTTGGGCTGTATATAATAGAAACGTCTGATAGTTGGGATGTATATAATAGAAACGTCTGATAGTTGGGCTGTATATAATAGAAACGTCTGATAGTTGGGCTGTATATAATAGAACGTCTGATAGTTGGGCTGTATATAATAGAAACGTCTGATAGTTGGGCTGTATATAATAGAAACGTCTGATAGTTGGGATGTATATAATAGAAACGTCTGATAGTTGGGATGTATATAATAGAAACGTCTGATAGTTGGGCTGTATATAATAGAAACGTCTGATAGTTGGGCTGTATATAATAGAAACGTCTGATAGTTGGGATGTATAATAGAAACGTCTGATAGTTGGGATGTATATAATAGAAACGTCTGATAGTTGGCTGTAAATAATAGAAACGTCTGATAGTTGGGCTGTATATAATAGAAACGTCTGATAGTTGGGATGTATATAATAGAAACGTCTGATAGTTGGGCTGTATAATAGAAACGTCTGATAGTTGGGATGTATATAATAGAAACGTCTGATAGTTGGGCTGTATATAATAGAAACGTCTGATAGTTGGGCTGTATATAATAGAACGTCTGATAGTTGGGCTGTATATAATAGAAACGTCTGATAGTTGGGATGTATATAATAGAAACGTCTGATAGTTGGATGTATATAATAGAAACGTCTGATAGTTGGGCTGTATATAATAGAAACGTCTGATAGTTGGGCTGTATATAATAGAAACGTCTGATAGTTGGGCTGTATATAATAGAAACGTCTGATAGTTGGGCTGTATATAATAGAAACGTCTGATAGTTGGGATGTATATAATAGAAACGTCTGATAGTTGGGCTGTATATAATAGAAACGTCTGATAGTTGGGCTGTATATAATAGAAACGTCTGATAGTTGGGCTGTATATAATAGAAACGTCTGATAGTTGGGCTGTATATAATAGAAACGTCTGATAGTTGGGCTGTATATAATAGAAACGTCTGATAGTTGGGATGTATATAATAGAAACGTCTGATAGTTGGGATGTATATAATAGAAACGTCTGATAGTTGGGCTGTATATAATAGAAACGTCTGATAGTTGGGATGTATATAATAGAAACGTCTGATAGTTGGGCTGTATATAATAGAAACGTCTGATAGTTGGGCTGTATATAATAGAAACGTCTGATAGTTGGGCTGTATATAATAGAAACGTCTGATAGTTGGGATGTATATAATAGAAACGTCTGATAGTTGGGCTGTATATAATAGAAACGTCTGATAGTTGGGATGTATATAATAGAAACGTCTGATAGTTGGGCTGTATATAATAGAAACGTCTGATAGTTGGGCTGTATATAATAGAAACGTCTGATAGTTGGGATGTATATAATAGAAACGTCTGATAGTTGGGATGTATATAATAGAAACGTCTGATAGTTGGGGCTGTATATAATAGAAACGTCTGATAGTTGGGATGTATATAATAGAAACGTCTGATAGTTGGGATGTATATAATAGAAACGTCTGATAGTTGGGCTGTATATAATAGAAACGTCTGATAGTTGGGCTGTATATAATAGAAACGTCTGATAGTTGGGCTGTATATAATAGAAACGTCTGATAGTTGGGCTGTATATAATAGAAACGTCTGATAGTTGGGCTGTATATATAGAAACGTCTGATAGTTGGGCTGTATATAATAGAAACGTCTGATAGTTGGGCTGTATATAATAGAAACGTCTGATAGTTGGGCTGTATATAATAGAAACGTCTGATAGTTGGGCTGTATATAATAGAAACGTCTGATAGTTGGGATGTATATAATAGAAACGTCTGATAGTTGGGATGTATATAATAGAAACGTCTGATAGTTGGGCTGTATATAATAGAAACGTCTGATAGTTGGGCTGTATATAATAGAAACGTCTGATAGTTGGGATGTATATAATAGAAACGTCTGATAGTTGGGCTGTATATAATAGAAACGTCTGATAGTTGGGCTGTATATAATAGAAACGTCTGATAGTTGGGATGTATATAATAGAAACGTCTGATAGTTGGGATGTATATAATAGAAACGTCTGATAGTTGGGCTGTATATAATAGAAACGTCTGATAGTTGGGATGTATATAATAGAAACGTCTGATAGTTGGGATGTATATAATAGAAACGTCTGATAGTTGGGCTGTATATAATAGAAACGTCTGATAGTTGGGCTGTATATAATAGAAACGTCTGATAGTTGGGCTGTATATAATAGAAACGTCTGATAGTTGGGCTGTATATAATAGAAACGTCTGATAGTTGGGCTGTATATAATAGAAACGTCTGATAGTTGGGCTGTATATAATAGAAACGTCTGATAGTTGGGCTGTATATAATAGAAACGTCTGATAGTTGGGCTGTATATAATAGAAACGTCTGATAGTTGGGCTGTATATAATAGAAACGTCTGATAGTTGGGCTGTATATAATAGAAACGTCTGATAGTTGGGCTGTATAATAGAAACGTCTGATAGTTGGGCTGTATATAATAGAAACGTATGATAGTTGGGATGTATATAATAGAAACGTCTGATAGTTGGGATGTATATAATAGAAACGTCTGATAGTTGGGCTGTATATAATAGAAACGTCTGATAGTTGGGCAGAATATAATAGAAACGTCTGATAGTTGGGATGTATATAATAGAAACGTCTGATAGTTGGGCTGTATATAATAGAAACGTCTGATAGTTGGGCTGTATATAATAGAAACGTCTGATAGTTGGGATGTATATAATAGAAACGTCTGATAGTTGGGATGTATATAATAGAAACGTCTGATAGTTGGGCTGTATATAATAGAAACGTCTGATAGTTGGGCTGTATATAATAGAAACGTCTGATAGTTGGGATGTATATAATAGAAACGTCTGATAGTTGGGCTGTATATAATAGAAACGTCTGATAGTTGGGATGTATATAATAGAAACGTCTGATAGTTGGGATGTATATAATAGAAACGTCTGATAGTTGGGCTGTATATAATAGAAACGTCTGATAGTTGGGCTGTATATAATAGAAACGTCTGATAGTTGGGCTGTATATAATAGAAACGTCTGATAGTTGGGATGTATATAGAAACGTCTGATAGTTGGGCTGTATATAATAGAAACGTCTGATAGTTGGGCTGTATATAGAAACGTCTGATAGTTGGGCTGTATATAATAGAAACGTCTGATAGTTGGGATGTATATAATAGAAACGTCTGATAGTTGGGCTGTATATAATAGAAACGTCTGATAGTTGGGCTGTATATAATAGAAACGTCTGATAGTTGGGCTGTATATAATAGAAACGTCTGATAGTTGGGCTGTATATAATAGAAACGTCTGATAGTTGGGCTGTATATAATAGAAACGTCTGATAGTTGGGCTGTATATAATAGAAACGTCTGATAGTTGGGCTGTATATAATAGAAACGTCTGATAGTTGGGATGTATATAATAGAAACGTCTGATAGTTGGGCTGTATATAATAGAAACGTCTGATAGTTGGGATGTATATAATAGAAACGTCTGATAGTTGGGCTGTATATAATAGAAACGTCTGATAGTTGGGATGTATATAATAGAAACGTCTGATAGTTGGGATGTATATAATAGAAACGTCTGATAGTTGGGCTGTATATAATAGAAACGTCTGATAGTTGGGATGTATATAATAGAAACGTCTGATAGTTGGGCTGTATATAATAGAAACGTCTGATAGTTGGGCTGTATATAATAGAAACGTCTGATAGTTGGGCTGTATATAATAGAAACGTCTGATAGTTGGGCTGTATATAATAGAAACGTCTGATAGTTGGGCTGTATATAATAGAAACGTCTGATAGTTGGGCTGTATATAATAGAAACGTCTGATAGTTGGGCTGTATATAATAGAAACGTCTGATAGTTGGGCTGTATATAATAGAAACGTCTGATAGTTGGGCTGTATATAATAGAAACGTCTGATAGTTGGGCTGTATATAATAGAAACGTCTGATAGTTGGGCTGTATATAATAGAAACGTCTGATAGTTGGGCTGTATATAATAGAAACGTCTGATAGTTGGGCTGTATATAATAAACGTCTGATAGTTGGGCTGTATATAATAGAAACGTCTGATAGTTGGGCTGTATATAATAGAAACGTCTGATAGTTGGGCTGTATATAATAGAAACGTCTGATAGTTGGGCTGTATATAATAGAAACGTCTGATAGTTGGGCTGTATATAATAGAAACGTCTGATAGTTGGGCTGTATATAATAGAAACGTCTGATAGTTGGGCTGTATATAATAGAAACGTCTGATAGTACGGGAGTATATAATAGAAACGTCTGATAGTTGGGCTGTATATAATAGAAACGTCTGATAGTTGGGCTGTATATAATAGAAACGTCTGATAGTTGGGATGTATATAATAGAAACGTCTGATAGTTGGGCTGTATATAATAGAAACGTCTGATAGTTGGGATGTATATAATAGAAACGTCTGATAGTTGGGCTGTATATAATAGAAACGTCTGATAGTTGGGATGTATATAATAGAAACGTCTGATAGTTTGGGCTGTATATAATAGAAACGTCTGATAGTTGGGCTGTATATAATAGAAACGTCTGATAGTTGGGCTGTATATAATAGAAACGTCTGATAGTTGGGCTGTATATAATAGAAACGTCTGATAGTTGGGCTGTATATAATAGAAACGTCTGATAGTTGGGCTGTATATAATAGAAACGTCTGATAGTTGGCTGTATATAATAGAAACGTCTGATAGTTGGGCTGTATATAATAGAAACGTCTGATAGTTGGGCTGTATATAATAGAAACGTCTGATAGTTGGGCTGTATATAATAGAAACGTCTGATAGTTGGGCTGTATATAATAGAAACGTCTGATAGTTGGGCTGTATATAATAGAAACGTCTGATAGTTGGGCTGTATATAATAGAAACGTCTGATAGTTGGGATGTATATAATAGAAACGTCTGATAGTTGGGCTGTATATAATAGAAACGTCTGATAGTTGGGATGTATATAATAGAAACGTCTGATAGTTGGGCTGTATATAATAGAAACGTCTGATAGTTGGGATGTATATAATAGAAACGTCTGATAGTTGGGCTGTATATAATAGAAACGTCTGATAGTTTGGGCTGTATATAATAGAAACGTCTGATAGTTGGGCTGTATATAATAGAAACGTCTGATAGTTGGGATGTATATAATAGAAACGTCTGATAGTTGGGCTGTATATAATAGAAACGTCTGATAGTTGGGATGTATATAATAAACGTCTGATAGTTGGCTGTATATAATAGAAACGTCTGATAGTTGGACTGTATATAATAGAAACGTCTGATAGTTGGGCTGTATATAATAGAAACGTCTGATAGTTGGGATGTATATAATAGAAACGTCTGATAGTTGGGCTGTATATAATAGAAACGTCTGATAGTTGGGCTGTATATAATAGAAAACGCTGATAGTTGGGCTGTTTATAATAGAAAAGTCTGATAGTTGGGCTGTATATAATAGAAACGTCTGATAGTTGGGCTGTATAATAGAAACGTCTGATAGTTGGGCTGTGCATAATAGAACCGTCTGATAGTTGGGATCTATATAATAGAAAGGTCTGATAGTTGGGCTGTATATAATTGAAACGTCTGATAGTTGGGCTGTATATAATAGAAAACGTCTGTTGGTGGGCTGTATATATAGAAACGTCTGATAGTTGGGCCTGTATATCATAGAACCGTCGATAGCTCAATGTATATAATAGAAACGTCCTGATAGTTGGCTGTATATAATAGAAAAGTCTGATATTGGGCTGGATATAATAGAAACGTCGATAGTTGGCTGTAATATAGGAAAACGTCTGATAGTTGGGCGTATATAATAGAAAAGTCGATAGTTGGGCTGTATATAATAGAAACGTTGTAGTTGGGATGTAATATCGAAACTCTGATTAGTTGGGCTGTAATATAATAGAAAAGGCTGATAGTTGGGCTGTTAGAATAGAAACGTTGATAGTTGTGGCTGTGTATAATAGAAACGTCTGATCTTGGGCGTATATAATAGAAACGTCTGTAGTTGGATGTATATAATAGAAAGTTGATAGTTGGGCTGTATATAATGAACGTCTGATAGTTGGACGTATATATAGAAACTATGATAGTTGGTGATTATATAGAAACGTCTGATATTTGGGATGTATATAATAGAAACGTCTGATAGTTGGGCTGTATTCTATAGAAACGTCTGATAGTTGAGGATTATATAATAGAAAACCTCTGATAGTTGGGATGTATATAGTAGAAACTTCTGATAGTTGGGGCTGGTATGATAATAGAACGTCTGATATTTGGATTTATATAATAGAACGGTCTGATAAGTTTGTGCTGATATAATATAAACGTCTGATAGTTGGGCTGTATAAATACGAAACGGTCTGATAGTTGGACTGTATATAATAGAAACGTCTGAGATTTGGCTGTATATAATAGAACGTCTGTAAGTTTAGGCTGTATATAATAGAAACGTCTGATAGTTGGGATGTATATAATAGAAACGTCTGATAGTTTGGGCTGTCATATAATAGAACCTCTGATAGGTTGGGACTGTATATAATAGAAACGTTCTGATAGT
>CM064547.1:45657978-45779903 GCA_032716605.1 Paralithodes platypus | reverse complement strand
GGGGTCTAAGGGGTGTAATTTTAAGATTGATGGAATTCTAAGGAACGAACTAAAAACCTCCCCTTAACCCGTTGAGTACCAGTGTCATCCTTGTAATTATATGTTGGCAATGATTAGACAATGTTATTAAGCTTAGGAAGGACCTGTAGTAATCATAAGGCTTCAAACTATATCAACCAACCCTTTTAACTGCCATAGATCCTTCTTAAGGGGAGATCTCCACTTGAGGGATTTTTGGCTTGACCCCTTTCTCCCTCATGTTTAGCCCCATTGCTTTTGATATTATAAAACGTTTGCCCCATTAGTTTAGCGATTTTAAGAACTTTCACCCCATATTAAGACCTTTCGTGCCATTCAGGTGTCAATTTTATCCTGGCGAGCGATAGCGAGCCTGTAATTTAAGAGGAACCGGCCTTCGGCCGGGATATTTTTCTACCGAAAAATGTACAAATATATCTTGAAAGGGACTCAAGGGGGTGTAATTTTAAGCTTGATGGAGGTCTAGGGAACAAACTAAATACCTCCCCTTAATGCTTAGTGTGCGGAATTTCGGTGTGAGTATCCTAGGTTCGAGTCCTTGGAGTACCACATGTATTCATTACTGTCGTTGATTTCATTAGTTAGGTTTATTTGTAAGTTAAGGGGAGGTATTTAGTTTGTTCCCTACGTTTTCATCAAGCTTAAAATTACACCCCCTAGACCCCCTTTCAAGATAAATTTGTACATTTTTCGGTAGAAAAATGTCCAGGCCGGAGGCCGGTTGCTCTTAAATTACAGGCTCGCCAAAAAATTGACACCTTAATGGCACGAAAGGTCTTAAAATTGACAGAAATGGGGTAAAATGTCTTAAATGTCCAAATTACTAGGGCGAACGTCTTAAAATCTCACAAGCAATGGGGCTAAACATGAGGGAGAAAGGGGTCCAGAAAAAAATCCCTCAAGTGGAAATCTCCCCTTAATTGGTGGGTTGGTTAAAATAAAAAAATAATCATACAACACAGACGCATTCCAAAATAAAGTGCGGCAATCAATTTCGGCGTGAGTGTCCTAGGTTCGAGTCCTTGGAGTGCCACATGTGTTTGTTGATTTCATTAACCCTCTCCGACATATTACGCGATTTTGAGCCGATTAGGGATACTTTAAAGCCTTTGTTACCATCAGGGGTATTTAGAAGCCTTTAGTTTAGTTACTTCAACCTCTGCAGTTGTCTTTGAGTTAGCTGTGTTGAGCCTATTAGGGATACTTTAACGCCTTTGTTACCATCAGGGGTATTTAGAAACCTTTAGTTTAGTTACTTCAACCTCTGCAGTTGTCTTTGAGTTAGCTGTGTTGAGCCTATTGGGGATACTTTAAAGCCTTTGTTACCATCAGGGGTATTTAGAAACCTTTAGTTTAGTTACTTCAACCTCTGCAGTTGTCTTTGAGTTAGCTGTGGGCAGAAAACTAATTTTGGAGAGGTAATTATAAGAGTGAGAGAACTCTATTTATTATTGCTAATCTGGCGACCTCTGCGTCATAAATGCGTGAAAGGGTTAATTGAGTTTAGAAGTGGAGTTGGTTGGTGAACAAATGTGAGTCAGTTCTGTGAATGAGTAACCAGATTATAATGCTTTCTGAGGTTTATAGTAGCTTTATAGTGACCTGTTTGTGTTCTGTCCTTTTCTATCTTTCTCTGGCTTGTATCCATTTGGCCCCATTCAGCCTACTGTTTTAAGACGTTTATCCCCATCCAGGTGTCAATTTTTTACTGGTGAGCGGTAGCGAGCCAGCATATTTTTTATTTTTGTTTGACAGCAGGCTAAATTTGTACATTTTTCGATAGAAAAATGTCTCCGGCGAAGCCGGATTTCTTCATATAATGCTGGCTCGCTATCGCTCGCCAGGAAGAAATTGACACCTACATGGGGATAAACGTCTTAAAGTAGTTGGCTGAATGGGGCCGAATGGATACAAGCCAGAAAAAGAGAGAAAAGGACAGAACTAACAAAAAGCAGGTCAAGAGGAGATGGGCTTATATATTTGCTCATTTATGTATTTATGTATGTTCTAGTATCCTGCCTAGACCTCCATCAACCTTAAAAACACATCCATTAGATGCCTCTTATAGATTAATTTGTACATATTTCGGTAGAAAAACGTCCCGGCCGGTTCTTCCAAAATCACTGGCTCACTATCGTTCGCCAGGAAAAAAATCGACACCATGCACGAAAGGTCATAATAGTGACAAAGAAATAGGGCGAATGGTCTAGAAATCGATAAACTAATGGGGCAAACATCTTAAAATCTGAAAACTAATGGGGCTAAACACGAGGGACAAGTGGATGTAGAAAAACGACCCATCTCCCCTTAAAGAGGACCCCCAAAAGAAAGTTTTGGCTGGCCGTTGTTCTTAAGGGGGGGTCACCGTTTTTTTATTTTTTATCTTTCTCTCTTTTTCCCTCTTTCTCTGGCTTGTATCCATTCGGCCTCATTCAGCCAACTGTTTTAAGACGTTTATCCCCATCCAGATGTCAATTTCTTCCTGGCGAGCGATAGCGAGTCAGCATTGTATTAAGAAATCTGGCTTCGCCGGAGAAATTTTTCTATCGAAAAATGTACAAATTTAGCTTGCTGTCAAAACAATGATATATATATGCTGGCTCGCTACCTCTCACCAGGAAAATATTGACACCTGGATGGGGGTAAACGTCTTAAAACAGTAGGCTGAATGGGGCCGAATGGGGCCGAATGGAAACTACCTAAAGAGAGAGGGAGAGAAAGATAAAAAAAAAGGCGAGGTGGGCCCCCTTAACCCGCCTCGGAGCGCTTGAGGCGAAGGAGGCTATTGAGGAGGTAATTTATCGTCCTGGGAGGAAGGAAGTGGCGGGGAAAGGGTTCGAAGCCTGGCAGGGGTAAAGGATGGAACGGAGGAGAGGAGAGCCTAATGTGTGAGCAAATTACCCGGGCCCGACGCGGCTTGGGAGAAAATTAGGGCAACAAGTTAATATATGGAAAAAAAAAAAAAAAACACACATACACACACACACACATACACACACACACATGAAGAGGTTCTGGGTCGAAGAATGTGTTTTGTGTGCAGTGGGGAAACAAAATAACTAACACATAAGAACATAAGAAAATGGGAGTCTGCAGAAAGCCGATTGGCCCGCACAAGGCAGATCCCTCTCACACCCATTTACTAAAGTAAATATACAGTGTGTGTGTGTGTGTGTGTGTGTGTGTGTGTGTGTGTGTGTGTGTGTGTATCACATTAATTAATTGTGTCACAATAAGATTAATGTTTTCTTCAACTTTATGTCTCGTCTCGGGCTTGAGCATAAATCTTCTAAATTTCCAATCAGATACAACAAGCCATCTATATTGATTTTTTTGTTTTATATAAATTACATTAGTTATTCTTTATAGATACATATCTAGTTATATAAAAAAATCATATAATCAACTGTGTATACAGTATTGAGTGATCAATATTATGTAAAAAAGAAAAAAAAATCAAAGGAAATGCTCAGTCTACTTCGAAACAATTGATACAAACTATATTTGTTTAGTATCCCATAATATAAAACATTCTCTAATTTCCTTTTAACATTAAGGAGAGTGTGTAGTACACGGACAAAAAAATATACGGAGTGTCAACTCCACACAATAGCATTACATGCACGCCATCTATTGGCCAAGTTAGTTGATGAGAGAATGGGAATACAATAGGTTTAAAAGAAAACGTATGCAGGCAGAATTGGGGTGCATATTAGTATCCTTTATCTTTGTATATTATGTCCAGTTTTCGTTATTTTTGATAACCAAAAGTCTTAGTAATATTATCCTTGCCATCCTTGGGGTAATTGGAATGTAATACTTTATTAAATGCCCCTTAACAACATGCAAACAATTCAAACACTGAGAATGTGGCACATAAATGTTATATATATACAGTATATACATGTAAATGGCTGTAATGCACAACAACGTACCGGTAGGTTAATCTTGTAATAAAAAACTGTATTTCCTCTGACCTCTCTGCAATTTCTCCATTTTACTACCCGTCCGGAACTCCCAGAGGACTTTTCCTTATACTTCAACGATACAAAAATCAATCCTTCATTTTCTCTCAATATTTTTGGTGTCTATTTTTCTTCTGTTCTCACTTGGAAGGACCATATTACCAGTCTTGTTAAGGCAGCCTCCCAGAAGCTGGGTGTGCTCAACCGCCTCAAGTTTTTTGTTTACCACTGCAAAGCTTCTTGCTCTGTACAGGTGCAAGGTGCGTCCTTGTATTGAGTATTGTTCACATGTGTGGGAAGGATCCTCTCACACCGCACTCCTAGACAAAGTAGAAAGGAAGGCCTTTCGTATCATTAACTCCCGTCCACTCACCAACTCTCTGTAATCTCTCTCTGTCAGCCGCAATGTTGCATCTCTCTCGCTATTCTATCGCCTCAAGTTTTTTGTTTACCCCTGCACAGCTTCTTGCACTGTACAGGTGCAAGGTGCGTCCTTGTATTGAGTATTGTTCACATGTGTGGGGAGGATCCTCTCACACCGCACTCCTAGACAAAGTAGAAAGGAAGGCTTTCGTATCATTAACTCCCGTCCACTCACCAACTCTCTGCAATCTCTCTCTGTCAGCCGCAATGTTGCATCTCTCTCGCTATTCTATCGCTACTATAATAATCAGTGTTCCTCAGAGCTCTCCCAGTGTATACCACCTCCTCTACGTAGGGCACGTGGTACCTGTCTTGCAACACAATCCCACCACTACTCTGTGCAACTCTCCAACCCAAGAGTGAAACTTTACTCTCAGACTTTCTTCTATTCAATAGCTGAGCTCTGGAACTCTCTCACAAAATCAGTCTTTCCCTTTTCCTATGACTTAAATTGCTTGAAACTCCGTGTGTCCAGGCATTTTGGCTCGAACGTCCCTTGATTTTGGCCCTGTCACTCTTTCAACTCTGAGGGAGGCACTTGCTACAGGCAGTTCTGCCTTTTGCCTCCCTCACTCACATAGAAAAAAAGTAACTAATCACACAGCTCTTACGTGCAGATTTGTAAGAAGTTGGTCTCAGAGAATCACCCTTATTGATATTATAAAGATTTACACCTATGCCGGTGTACACCATTGCAAGTGACATTTAAAAATGATACAAATATAATTATTCAATGAGTTATTTATTATGTGTATTAGTAGATGAATAAGAGAGAAATAGGCATGGCAACATTACATACAAACAGGTGTCCGGTGTCAATAGGCATGGCAACATTACATACAAACAGGTGTCCGGTGTCAATAGGCATGGCAACATTACATACAAACAGGTGTCCGGTGTCAATAGGCATGGCAACATTACATACAAACAGGTGTCCGGTGTCAATAGGCATGGCAACATTACATACAAACAGGTGTCCCGGTGTCAATAGGCATGGCAACATTACATACAACAGGTGTCCGGTGTCAATAGGCATGGCAACATTACATACAAACAGGTGTCCGGTGTCAATAGGCATGGCAACATTACATACAAACAGGTGTCCGGTGTCAATAGGCATGGCAACATTACATACAAACAGGTGTCCGGTGTCAATAGGCATGGCAACATTACTTACAAACAGGTGTCCGGTGTCAATAGGCATGGCAACATTACATACAAACAGGTGTCCGGTGTCAATAGGCATGGCAACATTACATACAAACAGGTGTCCGGTGTCAATTATATATTTTGGATTGTAACCAATACACAATACTATTATACACAATATATTTTCATGTGAAAATATAATCACTCCCTTAGCAGTTGATTGTTCCATACTTATTGTCATTTGGAATTAAGGGGGATCACCGGCTTTTTTTACCTTGCTCTCCTTTTCTCTCTTTCCATGGCTTGTATCCATTCGGCCCCATTCAGCCAACTGTTTTAAGGCGTTTATCCCCATTCAGGTGTAGATTTCTTCCTGGCGAGCGATAGCGAGCCAGCATTGTATGGAGAAATCTGGCTTCGCCGGAGAAATTTTTTCTATCGAAAAATTGACAAATTTAGCTTGCTGTCAAAACAAACAAATATTTATGCTGGCTCGCTACCGCTCGACAGGAAAATATTGACACCTAGATGGGGGTAAACATCTTAAAACAGTAGGCTGAATGGGACCGAATGGATACAAGCCAAAGAGAGAGGGAGAGAAAGAGAAAAAAAGCGAGGTGGGCTCCCTTAAATGGAATCGTAGGTTACGGCCAGTTCGTCTATTTTTTTCCCGCATGCCACACAGCGGTGACCAACGTCTGGGGCCAGGTTTGTGTATCTCCCCCCCCCCCCCCATCGTTCCTGACATTGAATGTAAACAGACAGACACACCGGCGATCACAGCGCCATCTATTGACCAAGCTATGTCATTATTTTGGTTTCATAGTCCCCCCATGCGAGATGACACTCCGTATATTCTATCCTTCGTGGTATGAAGGCTGTGGGTATCACGGCAACGCTGTGAGACCAGTTTGTTTTAAATCTGTGAAGCGGGTGGTCATGATAGGACAAAGGATTTATGTGCGGAAGAGGACTAGACAAACTCAGATATTTCGAATATTGTGTGGTTAAACAGTGGTTGTTGTATAGCTGTGTCTTGCGATGTCTAGACTTGACTTGCAGTGTGCTGGCTTAATAATCCAATAGGGTTGAGAGCCTCTGAAGTCCTATTTTAATTAACTCTCTCTCTCTCTCTCTCTCTCTCTCTCTCTCTCTCTCTCTCTCTCTCTCTCTCTCTCTCTCTCGTTTTTTGTGTGTGTATATATATATATATATATATTTCATTTGGATTTTTTCTTTCTGTGTTTCTCCACTGGTGACGGTATTACACGGTACATTCCCTCCGCGGACCGAGCCACGCAGCATAGGTCAGGTCAGGTCAGCACCGAGCACGATCCCAGTGAATTAAATCGTTGTTCTAAATCCCCGCCCTGCCGATGAAATTATTGGAAAACTTGGTTAAGGGGGGATGGCCCGGATTGTCTGACCCCCTTCTCCCTCGTGTTTAGCCCCATTGGTTTTTAGATCTTAGATGTTCGGCCTATTAGTTTGGCGATTCCAAGACCTTTCACCCCATTATTGTTGTCAATATTAGGTCCGTTCGTGCCATTTAGGTGTCGATTTGTTCCTGGTGAGCGATAGCGAGTCTGTAATTTTAGGAGGAACCGGCCTTATTCTACCGAAAAATGTAAAAATATATCTTGAAGGGGAGTCTAGGGGGTGTTTTTTATGCTCGATGGAGGTCTAGCGAGGAAACTAATTATATACTAAATAAACCGACCAAAGTATAAACCGACCAAAGTATAAACCTATTCCTTTAGGGGACATGGGGCCGTTGTTCTGGACCATTTTCTCCCTCATTTTTAGCCCCATTAGTTTTCAGGTGTTAAGATGTTTGCCCCATTAGTTAGTCGATTATAAGACCTTTTGCCCCATTTCGTCGTCAATATTTAGACCTTTCGTGCTATTTAGGTGTCGATGTTTTCCCTGGCGAACGATAGTGAGCCTGTAATGTTGGAAGAACCGGCCTTTGGCCGGGAAATTTTTCTACCGAAAAATGTACAAACTAATCTAGAAGGGGAATCTAATGGATGTTTTTCTTTTAAATTTGATGGAGGTCTAGGGAGGAAACTAGAAAAATAATGAATACATGCAAAAATTATGGAGGTCTAAGGAGGAAACTAGAAAAATAATGAATACATGCAAAAATCGCCCAAAAAGTGAACCATCTCCCCTCTTAAAAGATAAACTGGCGATGCCCGGTCGGTTTTAAAAGGTTATTTAATATCGGGCGATGACATTTTCAGTGAAGATTTTTTTTGGGCCACAGCGGAGGGCTATAAAATTGTAAACTTTGCTTTCGGGTAATGGTACTTTTTTGTCTGCCTGGTTCTGCTGTATTTGTTTTTATATATATATACCGTATATATTTTTTTTTTTTTTTTTTTTTTCGGGGTATATTTTGGGATGATGTTTTTTTTGTGTTTTATATGTTGCCGTTAAGGGGAGGTCTCCACTCGAGGGATTTTTTTTTTCTGGACCCCTTTCTCCCTCATGTTTAGCCCCATTGCTTTTGATATTATAAACCGTTTGCCCCATTAGTTTAACGATTTTAAGAGCTTTCACCCCATATTAAGACCGTTCGTGCAATTCAGGTGTCTATTTTATCCTGGCGAGCGATAGCGAGCCTGTAATTTAAGAGGAACCGGCCTTGGGCCGGGACATTTTTCTACCGAAAAATGTACAAATTTATCTTGAAAGGGACTCAAGGGGGTGTAATTTTAAGCTTGATGGAGGTCTAGGGAACAAACTAAATACCTCCCCTTAATGTGTAGGCTAAGGGGGAAAGGTTTATTTTTTAGTCGATTAGGCCTATATAATTTTTTTTTTTTTTTTTTTTTTTTTTTTCTCCCTAGACCTCCATCAACCTTAACAAAACAACATCCATTAGATCCCCCTGCTAGATTAATGTGTTACAGGTGCACTATCGTTCACCAGGAACAAAAATCGACACCTAAATAGCACGAAAGGTCTAAATATTGACAAAGAAATGGGGCGAAAGGTCTTAAAATCGACCTATACAACTACGAAGGTTAAGGGGAGGCAGACCGTTTTTCTGGACCCCCTTCTCCCTAATGCTTAGCCCCACTAGTTTTGAGATTATAAGACGTTCGGCCCATTAGTTTGGCGATTTTATCACCTTTCGCCCCATTTCGGTGTCAATTTTAAGATTTTTCGTGCCATTTAGGAGTCGATTATTTCCTGGCGAGCGATAGCGAGCCTGCAATTTTAAGAGGAACCGGCCATCGGCCGGGAAATTTTTCTACCGAAAAATGTAGAAATGTATCTTGGGGGTGTTTTTCTAAGCTTGATGGAGGTCTAGGGAGGAAACTAGAAAAAATATATATGAATAAATGAATTAATAGACCAAACAAACGGTCAGTCTCCCCTTAAAAAGGATCAATCTGCTACTTCTACCAGTATTCCTGCCGGTATGCTTCGAATCTTACCCCCTAGCGGTTATATGGGTCGTTCGGTAAACAACTTGTCATCATGCTTCTTAGGGCAGCCGGATTTCGATTAAGGGGAGGCAGACCGTTTTTCTGGACTCCCTTCTCCCTCATGTTTAGCTCAATGAGTTTTCAGATTTTCAGATTTTTGCCCCATTAGTTTGTCGATTCTAAGACCTTTCGCCCCATTTCTTCGTCAATATTTAGACCTTTCGTGCTATTTAGGTGTCGATTTGTTCCCTGGCGAACGATAGTGAGCCTGTAATGTTGGAAGAATCGGCCTTCGGCCGGGACATTTTTCTACCGAAAAATGTACAAATTAATCTAGAAGGGGGATCTAATGGATGTTTTTTTTTAATTTGATGGAGGTCTAGGGAGGAAACTAGAAAAATAATGAATACATGCAAAAATGATGGAGGCCTGGGGAGGAAACTAGAAAAATAATGAATACATGCAAAAATGATGGAGGCCTAAGGAGGAAACTAGAAAAATAACGAATACTTGCAAAAATCGGCCAGAAAGTGAATCATCTCCCCTTAACCTCCGTGGTGGTTCGGTTCTTACCTCTAGCAGTTATGTCTACACACTTAACTTGAAAGGGGGTCTAGGGGGTGTTTTATTAAGCTTAATAGAGGTCTAGCGAGGAACTAGAAATAAATAATTTTTAATATATATATAAATATATATATACAATAAACCAAACAACAAGCACTACCCCCTTAAAACATCGTTGCAATAGGTAAACAATCAATATAGGAACATGGCAATTTACCGATAGTTGAAAATGAAAGATAAAAATAATGCGAAATAAAACATACAATAGCAGTAGTCAAAAGTACCCCCCCCCCCCCCCTCCCCGTAGTAGGAAGTGAGGGAGGTCACTGGCTGCCTGGCTAGAGAGGGATGAAGGGGTGTTGGAGAGAGAGGAAGCTGTTGGAGTGGCTTTGTTGAGTGTGTTATTAGTCTCTATACGTAAATGATATCCCCCCTTCCGTCAATTATCCCCCCACCCTCCCCTCCCCTCCCCTCCCTTCTGTGTTGGAAAGAGAGAGGAAGCTGTTGAAGTGGCTTTGTTGTATGTGTTATTAGTCTCTATACGTAAATGATATCCCCCCTTCCGTCAATTATCCCCCCACCCTCCCCTCCCTTCTGTGTTGAAGAGAGAGGATGCTGTTGGAGTGGCTTTGTTGTATGTGTTATTTGTCTGTATACGTAAATGATATCCCCCCCCCCCACCCTTTCCGTCCACCGTAGCCGGAAGTGAGGGAGGTCACTGGTAGCCTAGCTAGAGAGAGAGAGGGATGAAGGGGTGTTGGAGAGAGAGGAAGCTGTTGGAGTGGCTTTGTTGTATGTGTTATTAGTCTGTATACGTAAATTATATTCCCCCCTCCCCCCCCCCCCCCCTTCCGTCCCCCGTAGCCGGAAGTGAGGGAGGTCAATGGATACCTAGCTAGAGAGAGAGAGGGATGAAGTTGTTCCGTCAGTTCGGGGCTCTGAAATGTTGATGGCCCGGAGAATTTTTTATGAGGAGGCAAGAAAACCTTTTGTATTTGGTAGAGAGAAAAGGTGACGTCCAGGGTTGACGTCTAAAGTGTTTAGGTGTTCCTATCCCTATTGGGGAAATGCAATGTCTGTTAGTATGTTCCGTGTTATAGGAGAACATTTACAACCATACATATTTCTGTGCTCAACAACTACAAACATTAAGGGGGTGACCTGCTTTTTGTTCTCTCCTTTTCTCTCTTCCTTTGGCTTGTATCCGTTCGGCCCCATTCAGCCTACTGTTTTAAGACGTGTATCCCCATCCAGGTGTACATTTTTTACTGGTGAGCGGTAGCGAGCCAGCATATTTTAAAAAATATTTTTGACAGCAGGCTAAATTTGTAAATTTTTCGGTAGAAAAATGTGTCCGGCGAAGCCGGATTTCTTCATATAATGTTGGCTCGCTATCGCTCGCCAGGAAGAAATCGACACCTAGATGGGGATAAACGTCTTAAAATAGTTGGCTGAATGGGGCCGAATGGATACAAGCCAAAAGGAGAACAATTTAAAAAGCAGGTCACCCCCCCTTAATGGCATAATATTACCATACGTGTTGTACATCATTATTATGAGAGTAGTAGTACCCTGTAGATCGTTGCGTGTAGTAGTACCCTGTAGATCGTTCCGTGTAGTAGTACCCTGTAGATCGTTCCATGTAGTAGTACCCTGTAGATCGTTCCGTGTAGATCATCGTTCGTGTAGTAGTACCCTGTAGATCGTTCCTTGTAGTAGTACCCTGTAGATCGTTCCGTGTGGTAGTACCCTGTAGATCGTTCCTTGTAGTAGTACCCTGTAGATCGTTTTTGTAGATCGTTCCGTGTAGTAGTACCCTGTAGATCGTTCCGTGTAGTAGTACCCTGTAGATCGTTCCGTGTAGTAGTACCCTGTAGATCGTTCCGTGTAGTAGTACCCTGTAGATCGTTCCGTGTAGTAGTACCCTGTAGATCGTTTTTGTAGTAGTACCCTGTAGATCGTTCGTGTGTAGTATACCCTGTAGATATTCCTTGTAGTAGTACCCTGTAGATCGTTCCGTGTAGTAGTACCCTGTAGATCGTTCCGTGTAGTAGTACCCTGTAGATCGTTCCATGTAGTAGTACCCTGTAGATCGTTCCATGTAGTAGTACCCTGTAGATCGTTCCGTGTAGTAGTACCCTGTAGATCGTTCCGTGTAGTAGTACCCTGTAGATCGTTCCGTAGTAGTACCCTGTAGATCGTTCCGTGTAGTAGTACCCTGTAGATCGTTCCGTGTAGTAGTACCCTGTAGATCGTTCCATGTAGTAGTACCCTGTAGATCGTTCCATTAGTAGTACCCTGTAGATCGTTCCGTGTAGTAGTACCCTGTAGATCGTTCCATGTAGTAGTACCCTGTAGATCGTTCCATGTAGTAGTACCCTGTAGATCGTTCCGTGTAGTAGTACCCTGTAGATCGTTCCATGTAGTAGTACCCTGTAGATCGTTCCGTGTAGTAGTACCCTGTAGATCGTTCCATGTAGTAGTACCCTGTAGATCGTTCCGTGTAGTAGTACCCTGTAGATCGTTCCATGTAGTAGTACCCTGTAGATCGTTCCTTGTAGTAGTACCCTGTAGATCGTTCCTTGTAGTAGTACCCTGTAGATCGTTCCGTGTAGTAGTACCCTGTAGATCGTTCCATGTAGTAGTACCCTGTAGATCGTTCCGTGTAGTAGTACCCTGTAGATCGTTCCTTGTAGTAGTACCCTGTAGATCGTTCCTTGTAGTAGTACCCTGTAGATCGTTCCGTGTAGTAGTACCCTGTAGATCGTTCCGTGTAGTAGTACCCTGTAGATCGTTCCATGTAGTAGTACCCTGTAGATCGTTGCGTGTAGTAGTACCCTGTAGATCGTTCCTTGTAGTAGTACCCTGTAGATCGTTCCGTGTAGTAGTACCCTGTAGATCGTTCCGTGTAGTAGTACCCTGTAGATCGTTCCGTGTAGTAGTACCCTGTAGATCGTTCCGTGTAGTAGTACCCTGTAGATCGTTCCGTGTAGTAGTACCCTGTAGATCGTTCCGTGTAGTAGTACCCTGTAGATCGTTCCTTGTAGTAGTACCCTGTAGATCGTTCCGTGTGGTAGTACCCTGTAGATCGTTCCTTGTAGTAGTACCCTGTAGATCGTTCCGTGTAGTAGTAGTACCCTGTAGATCGTTCCGTGTAGTAGTACCCTGTAGATCGTTCCGTGTGGTAGTACCCTGTAGATCGTTCCTTGTAGTAGTACCCTGTAGATCGTTCCGTGTAGTAGTACCCTGTAGATCGTTCCGTGTAGTAGTACCCTGTAGATCGTTCCTTGTAGTAGTACCCTGTAGATCGTTCCGTGTAGTAGTACCCTGTAGATCGTTCCGTGTAGTAGTACCCTGTAGATCGTTCCGTGTAGTAGTACCCTGTAGATCGTTCCGTGTAGTAGTACCCTGTAGATCGTTCCATGTAGTAGTACCCTGTAGATCGTTCCGTGTAGTAGTACCCTGTAGATCGTTCCATGTAGTAGTACCCTGTAGATCGTTCCGTGTAGTAGTACCCTGTAGATCGTTCCGTGTAGTAGTACCCTGTAGATCGTTCCGTGGTAGTAGTACCCTGTAGATCGTTCCATGTAGTAGTACCCTGTAGATCGTTCCATGTAGTAGTACCCTGTAGATCGTTCCATGTAGTAGTACCCTGTAGATCGTTCCGTGTAGTAGTACCCTGTAGATCGTTCCATGTAGTAGTACCCTGTAGATCGTTCCGTGTAGTAGTACCCTGTAGATCGTTCCTTGTAGTAGTACCCTGTAGATCGTTCCGTGTAGTAGTACCCTGTAGATCGTTCCATGTAGTAGTACCCTGTAGATCGTTCCATGTAGTAGTACCCTGTAGATCGTTCCATGTAGTACCCTGTAGATCGTTCCTTGTAGTAGTACCCTGTAGATCGTTCCATGTAGTAGTACCCTGTAGATCGTTCCGTGTAGTAGTACCCTGTAGATCGTTCCGTGTAGTAGTACCCTGTAGATCGTTCCATGTAGTAGTACCCTGTAGATCGTTCCTTGTAGTAGTACCCTGTAGATCGTTCCATGTAGTAGTACCCTGTAGATCGTTCCGTGTAGTAGTACCCTGTAGATCGTTCCATGTAGTAGTACCCTGTAGATCGTTCCATGTAGTAGTACCCTGTAGATCGTTCCTTATAGTAGTACCCTGTAGATCGTTCCTTGTAGTAGTACCCTGTAGATCGTTCCATGTAGTAGTACCCTGTAG
The DNA here is from genome assembly GCA_032716605.1 of Paralithodes platypus. Taxonomy (NCBI): domain Eukaryota; kingdom Metazoa; phylum Arthropoda; class Malacostraca; order Decapoda; family Lithodidae; genus Paralithodes; species Paralithodes platypus. The sequence goes on along the minus strand of CM064547.1, from coordinate 45,766,101 downwards.
ATCGTTCCGTGTAGTAGTACCCTGTAGATCGTTCCATGTAGTAGTACCCTGTAGATAGTTCCTTGTAGTAGTACCCTGTAGATCGTTCCTTGTAGTAGTACCCTGTAGATCGTTCCTTGTAGTAGTACCCTGTAGATCGTTCCATGTAGTAGTACCCTGTAGATCGTTCCTTGTAGTAGTACCCTGTAGATCGTTCCATGTAGTAGTACCCTGTAGATCGTTCCGTGTGGTAATACCCTGTAGATCGTTCCATGTAGTAGTACCCTGTAGATCGTTGCGTGTAGTAGTACCCTGTAGATCGTTCCTTGTAGTAGTACCCTGTAGATCGTTCCATGTAGTAGTACCCTGTAGATCGTTCCATGTAGTAGTACCCTGTAGATCGTTCCTTGTAGTAGTACCCTGTAGATCGTTCCTTGTAGTAGTACCCTGTAGATCGTTCCTTGTAGTAGTACCCTGTAGATCGTTCCTTGTAGTAGTACCCTGTAGATCGTTCCATGTAGTAGTACCCTGTAGATCGTTCCTTGTAGTAGTACCCTGTAGATCGTTCCTTGTAGTAGTACCCTGTAGATCGTTCCTTGTAGTAGTACCCTGTAGATCGTTCCATGTAGTAGTACCCTGTAGATCGTTCCATGTAGTAGTACCCTGTAGATCGTTCCTTGTAGTAGTACCCTGTAGATCGTTCCGTGTAGTAGTACCCTGTAGATCGTTCCATGTAGTAGTACCCTGTAGATCGTTCCTTGTAGTAGTACCCTGTAGATCGTTCCGTGTAGTAGTACCCTGTAGATCGTTCCGTGTAGTAGTACCCTGTAGATCGTTCCGTGTAGTAGTACCCTGTAGATCGTTCCGTGTAGTAGTACCCTGTAGATCGTTCCATGTAGTAGTACCCTGTAGATCGTTCCTTGTAGTAGTACCCTGTAGATCGTTCCATGTAGTAGTACCCTGTAGATCGTTCCATGTAGTAGTACCCTGTAGATCGTTCCATGTAGTAGTACCCTGTAGATCGTTCCGTGTAGTAGTACCCTGTAGATCGTTCCGTGTGGTAGTACCCTGTAGATCGTTCCGTGTAGTAGTACCCTGTAGATCGTTCCATGTAGTAGTACCCTGTAGATCGTTCCGTGTAGTAGTACCCTGTAGATCGTTCCATGTAGTAGTACCCTGTAGATCGTTCCGTGTAGTAGTACCCTGTAGATCGTTCCGTGTAGTAGTACCCTGTAGATCGTTCCGTGTAGTAGTACCCTGTAGATCGTTCCGTGTGGTAGTACCCTGTAGATCGTTCCATGTAGTAGTACCCTGTAGATCGTTCCATGTAGTAGTACCCTGTAGATCGTTCCGTGTAGTAGTACCCTGTAGATCGTTCCATGTAGTAGTACCCTGTAGATCGTTCCATGTAGTAGTACCCTGTAGATCGTTCCGTGTAGTAGTACCCTGTAGATCGTTCCATGTAGTAGTACCCTGTAGATCGTTCCATGTAGTAGTACCCTGTAGATCGTTCCGTGTAGTAGTACCCTGTAGATCGTTCCATGTAGTAGTACCCTGTAGATCGTTCCGTGTGGTAGTACCCTGTAGATCGTTCCTTGTAGTAGTACCCTGTAGATCGTTCCTTGTAGTAGTACCCTGTAGATCGTTCCGTGTAGTAGTACCCTGTAGATCGTTCCGTGTAGTAGTACCCTGTAGATCGTTCCATGTAGTAGTACCCTGTAGATCGTTCCGTGTAGTAGTACCCTGTAGATCGTTCCGTGTGGTAGTACCCTGTAGATCGTTCCTTGTAGTAGTACCCTGTAGATCGTTCCGTGTAGTAGTACCCTGTAGATCGTTCCGTGTAGTAGTACCCTGTAGATCGTTCCATGTAGTAGTACCCTGTAGATCGTTCCGTGTAGTAGTACCCTGTAGATCGTTCCGTGTAGTAGTACCCTGTAGATCGTTCCGTGTGCAATGGTAATAATTTGGCAAGACGCAAGACCCTCCCTTCGTAGAGCACGTAGCACTCGTCTTGCAACACAATCCCACCCCTACTCTGTGCAACTCTCCAACCCAAGAGTGAAATGATATTCTCAATCTTTCTTCTATTCAACAGCTGAGCTCTGGAACTCTCTCCCAGAATCAGTCTTTCCTTCATCCTATGACTTAAATTGCTTCAAACTCCGTGTGTCCAGGCATTTTGGCTCGAACGTCCCTTGATTTCGGCCCTGTCACTCTTTCAACTCTGAGGGAGACATTCGTCACAGGAAGTTCTGCCTTTTGTCTTACGTAATCGACAATCACAAACAATATATTCTTACTGTGTTACCTCTTGCTGCGGAAAACTAGCTAAAACTTACTAATATGGAATAGAATAATCATTGTTCAGTTGTCGACGTGCAGATACATCCTGAATATTCTATATGTACACAATTTACTTTCTGGTTCATCCCGTAGTTATTTCTAATATTGCCTTAGTTCTATAATCGATATATACAATACTTAATGAAACCCAATTTGCAGGACTTGTTGTCAAATGTTGTGTTGTGTAGTGACAGTACCGTAAACAATGAAGGTGCAGGTTTTGTTGTTTCCGCATAGTATCAGTATGGAGAAAAATTAATAAAACTGCACGTGCACGAACTATCAAACTATGTCCACAACCGCAGCTATGGAACGGTCCGAGAGTAAATTAGAGACATAGGCACAGCTGGAGGGATAGAAACCGAAGGAGGGTAGTTTAGAAATTAGAGATTTGTACCAGACTCTATCAAAGGCCTTCGATATGTCTAGGCCTCTAGGGTAATAAAAAATGTCTCACCGAATTCCCGAAATGACCAGGAGTTAGTTTTATATGAAAGAAGATATCCAGTAGAGTGACCCTTAAAGAAACCATACTGGCGATCTGAGAGTAGATTATGAGAAGAGAAATGCTTAAGAAATTCGGATGTAAGAATAGTTTCAAAAACTTTAGTGATACAAGAGATGAGACCAATTGGACGATAGTTGGAGGGTTAAGAACGGTCACGCCTCCATGCCCGATAGGATTACCTCGGTAATGCGTTCAGCACTCTCCGAGGGTCCCCGGCCATGGAAGCAATAATCATTCCATGGGAAATCAAAGAAATACTGCTGGAGAGCCTCCTAGTCGGCAGCACTAAAGTGCCATAAGCGCCCCCAGCTGGGAGGATCATGTGGCCATTCTGGAGAAATAGGACAGGTGACAGAGATACGTTTATGGTCGGAGGAGCTCAACGGAGAGAAAAGATCGATAGTATGGGAAGAAGGGTTAGAAGTTATAAACAAGTCAAGAATGTTGGGCCGATCTCCGAAGTGATCCGGGGTACGGATTGGTTGCTGAACTAACTGTTCTAGGTCATTTAGGATAGAAAAGACGTAGGCTTGTTCACCAGGTTGGTCAGTAGAAAGAGAGGAGAGCCATTGGCAGTGGTGAACGTCGAAATCTCCTAAGATGGAGATTTCATAGAAAGGAACAATAGATAGAGTGTGTTCCACTTTAGAGTTTAGATAGTCAAAGAATTTGGGATAGTCGGTAGAGTTAGGGGAAAGATAGATAGCACAGAAATATTTAGTATGGGAATGACAAGAAAGTTTGAGCCATAAAGTTAAGAATCTATATTTTTATTAATTTCACCACAACACCATACACCTCCAACGAAATTAATGAAAGCATATATGTGATCCACCGGGATTCGAACCTGGGTTATGAGTTATCACACACAGATTTTTAAACACTCTAACCATTACACCACCAGGACGGTTAAAGGTTTATGCACACGCCTACGACTTATTATCCATTCACGAATACTCTCGATCACGAGAGCAAGTGAGTTTGTTGTGCACGTATGCACAACATCCGCCTTTGGCTTTGAAGCTAAGATAGAGAAAGTAAGGGATACAGAGAAGAGGCTGCTGGCAGTTGCTTCAGACACCTGAGTTTCAGTAAGGAAAATAAGATTTAATGTACTTATAAACTATGCATAGTACAAACACATTATTACTTCTAATCTGTTACAAGACTAGTGCTAGGTCTTTATATTGGTAACGAAACCAAGGGAAACGAAACTAAAATTACTAAGCACATGGTTAATCTAGTTTAAATATTCATAAAGTCAGTAGATTTAAGTATTTCAATTCCAAACTCGAGGTTTATTTGGCATATAATTGTATTTCGGAATTAAGTTTATTAACACTTTCTGATGTACACTCGACCAACAAATTAATGTTTACACTAACGCTCTAAACATTCTGGAAGTGGGTCGAAATCTTCTGATAATACCTCACAGACGTATGTTTCACCCGATTCATTCCGTTCACACTAGATTATTTACAGCTCACCAGTGTAAAGATTGTTTCTTGGTCGAGTGCACGTAAAGTACGATGCAATAGACATGTTTTAACTGAGTAAGCGTACACTATTCTAAAAACACTGAACTCTGATATTAAGGGGGAGGTAGTCGCGTTTTCTGGACTCCCTTTTTCCTCATGCTTAGCCCCATTCATTTTCAGAATTTATGACGTTCGGCCCATTAGTTTGGCGATTTTAGCACAATTAGCTCCGTTTTGTGTTCAATTTTAAGACCTATCGTGTCGATTTCTTCCTGGCGAGCGATAGCGAGCCTGTAATTATAGGAGGAACCGGCCTTCGGCCGTGAAAATGTTCTACTGAAAAGTTTAAAACATTATCTTGAGGGTGGGGGGGGGGGGGGGGGAGGTTATAGGGGCCGGTTTTCTAAGTTTGAGGGAGGTCTAGCGAGGAAACTAAAAAAACCATATGAATAATTGAATTAATAGACCAAACCAAACACAGCCACTAGCCCCATGAAACCAGTTACACCGTAAACATTGCTCAGATAAAACAAAAGGAATACGTATTCATTGTAACAGGCATAAATGTTTGAAACACCTTTTATGCGCAACATTGTTTTACCACTTTAAGGGGAGATGGGCGTATGTATTTCCTCATTTATATATATATACTGTATAATATATAATTGTTTTAGTTTCCTCCTTAGACCTCCAGCAAGCTTTAAAAAATACCCCCGAAGACCCTCCTTCAAGATAAATTTGTACATTTTTCGATAGAAAAATGTCCCGGCCCAAGGCCGGTTCCTCTTAAATTACAGGCTCGCTATCGCTCGCCAGGAAAAATCGACACCTAAATGACACAAACGGTCATAATATTGACAAAGAAATGAAGCGAAAAGTCTTAAAATCGCCAAACTAATGGGCCGAACTTCCTAAAAACTAATGGGCTAAACACCCTCCTCCCTCCCAGTACATGCGCACACCCTCCTCCCTCCCAGTACATGCGCTCACCCTCCTCCCTCCCAGTACATGCGCACACCCTCCTCCCTCCCAGTACATGCGCTCACCCTCCTCCCTCCCAGTACATGCGCACACCCTCCTCCCTCCCAGTACATGCGCACACCCTCCTCCCTTCCAGTACATGCGCACACCCTCCTCCCCCCAGTACATGCGCACACCCTCCTCCCTCCCAGTACATGCGCACACCCTCCTCCCTCCCAGTACATGCGCACACCCTCCTCCCTCCCAGTACATGCGCACTCCTCCCAGTACATGCGCACACCCTCCTCCCTCCCAGTACATGCGCACACCCTCCTCCCTCCCAGTACATGCGCACACCCTCCTCCCTCCCAGTACATGCTCACACACACGCTCCTCCCTCCCAGTACATGCGCACACCCTCCTCCCTTCCAGTACATGCGCACACCCTCCTCCCTCCCAGTACATGCGCACACCCTCCTCCCTTCCAGTACATGCGCACACCCTCCTCCCTCCCAGTACATGCGCACACCCTCCTCCCTCCCAGTACATGCGCACACCCTCCTCCCTCCCCGTACATGCGCACACCCTCCTCCCTCCCAGTACATGCGCACACCCTCCTCCCTCCCAGTACATGCGCACACCCTCCTCCCTCCCAGTACATGCGCACACCCTCCTCCCTTCCAGTACATGCGCACACCCTCCTCCCTTCCAGTACATGCGCACACCCTCCTCCCTTCCAGTACATGCGCACACCCTCCTCCCTTCCAGTACATGCGCACACCCTCCTCCCTTCCAGTACATGCGCACACCCTCCTCCCTTCCAGTACATGCGCACACCCTCCTCCCTTCCAGTACATGCGCACACCCTCCTCCCTCCCAGTACATGCGAACACCCTCCTCCCTCCCAGTACATGCGCACACCCTCCTCCCTCCCAGTACATGCGCACACCCTCCTCCCTCCCAGTACATGCGCACACCCTCCTCCCTCCCAGTACATACGCACACCCTCCTCCCTCCCAGTACATACGCACACCCTCCTCCCTCCCAGTACATGCGCACACCCTCCTCCCTCCCAGTACATGCGCACACCCTCCTCCCTCCCAGTACATGCGCACACCCTCCTCCCTCCCAGTACTCATAGTAGGAGCTCCCCATGCGCACACCCTCCTCCCTCCCAGTACTCATCGGCACTGCTGCGTACCGTAACGAAACGAAATTGTGAGGAGAGACCCCACTAAGTGATTAAATTGTAGAGGTTTTAGTGCAGAAGATATAGAGAGAAATATGAAGAGTCGGAGAGATTTACAGGCTGTCCATCCTGCAATTTGTATTATGATTGGAATAAATTGCCACCATCCCAAGTTAGGGTAATCTATCTTCGTTTACGCATCTTATATTTAGCGTGATTCCTGGTCAGGCTGCGCCATCTGCTGATGTTAAGGGGAGATATCCACTTGAGGGATTTTTTTTTCTGGACTCCTTTCTCCCTCATGTTTAGCCCCATTGTTTTCTAATTTTAAGACGTTTGCCCCATTATTTTTACGATTTTAAGAACGTTCAACCCATTTCTGTCAATTTGAAGACCTTTCGTGCCATATAGGTGTCAATTTTATCCTGGCGAGCGATAGCGAGCCTGTAATTTAAGAGGAACCGGCTTTCAGCCGGGAAATTTTTCTACCGAAAAATGTACAAATTTATCTTGAAAGGGGCTCAAGGGGGTGTAATCTTAAGCTTGAAGGATATCTAGGGACCAAACTAAGAACCTCTCCTTAATGCCATGTCTATTTCACTCTCCATTGCCATATAACATACATTTATATAATCCCTTTGATCTGTTCTCAAACCCTCACCCCCGTACCGTGGACTGTCCTGCATTATATATATATATATATATATATATATATATGGTGCAGAATTCAAAGCGAGGGAACGATATTGAATTATTGATAGGTGTGCCAACGTGAGGATTTATTCTATTTTTGTTTTAACCCCTTCTGTACCGAAACGTCTTTCTAGTTTTATTCTAGCTGTATATACACGATGTTGTACAGTTTAAGAAGGATCTCTGGTGGTAATAATGGTGAAGTGAGGTAGTTTGCAGCGTGTTGACTGTTGAAGGACCTATATAGACTCAATAATAGCCAGAATATGGTTAAAAAGACGTCATCGGTATAGAAGGGGTTAAGGATAGGTGGGTGAGAGGAGAGGCTTTAAAGGGGAGATATCCACTTGAGGGATTTTTTTTTCTTGACTCCTTTCTCCCTCATGTTTAGCCCCATTGCTTTTCTAATTTTAAGACGTTCGCCCCATTATTTTGACGATTTTAAGAACTTTCGACCCATTTCTGTCAATTTTAAGACCTTTCGTGCCATTTAGGTGTCGATTTTATCCTGGCGAGCGATAGCGAGCCTGTTATTTAAGAGGAACCGGTTCTCAGCTGGGACATTTTTCTACCGAAAAATGTACAAATTTATCTTGAAAGGGGGTCTAGGGGGTGTAGTTTTAAGCTTGATGGAAGTCTAGGGAACAAACTGAAAACCTCCCCTTAATGTGGGAGGCAAAGGGGGAACAAATGAAGCCAAGTGTGGGTGGCGTTAAATATAGTGGGCATAACGCTTTGTTCTATGTATTACTTGGAGGTTGCAATATTATGCAAACATATATTTTTTATTCCTCATATGTTGGTGGTGTAATGGTTTAGATGCTTATGTTCTGGGTGTGGTGTCTCGAGTTCGAATCACGGGAAGATCATATGCTTGCATTAACGCTTTCACGCTTTTATGACGCAGAGGTTGCCAGATTAACAATAAGAAATAGAGTTCTCTCACTCTTATAATTACCTCTCCACAATTCGTTTTCTGCCCACAGCTAACTCAAAGACAACTGCAGAGGTTGAAGTAACTAAACTAAAGGTTTCTAAATACCCCTGATGGTAACAAGAGCTTTAAAGTATCTCTAATATGCTCAAAATTGCGTCATAAGCGTGAAAGGGTTAATGAATTCAAATCCATTGGGGTTTGTAATGGAGGATTAACGTTAAGAACGGGGTGTTCCTTAATTAATAGCTCTTTCATTGAGAATACCTTGATCATTTTAATTGGTATATATTACATACCTGCGCCTTTATTGACGTGTAGTACGGTCGAGGTTAATAAGTGTTGTCAAATATTTCACAAAGTTTCGGACACTGACTAATACTTTGAGGGATAGGCACTTTACCCAGTAACTATAAAGCTACCAATAACACTTGTTGAGCGAAAACCACTGGAATCTATGACAACACTTAAGGGGAGATTTCCACCTGGAGGATTTTTTCTGAACCTCTTTCTCCCTCATGTTTAGCCCCATTGCTTGTGAGATTTAAAGACGCTTGCCCCATTAGTTTGGCGATTTTAAGAACCCTCGCCCCATTTCTGTCAATTTTAAGACCATTCGTGCCATTTAGGTGTCAATTTTTTCCTGGCGAGCGATAGCGAGCCTGTAATTTAAGGGGAACCGTCCTTCGGCCGGGACATTTTTCTACCGAAAAATGTACAAATTTATCTTGAAAGGGGGTCAAGGGGGAGTAATTTTAAGCTTGATGGAAGTCTAGGGAATCAACTAAAAACTTCCCCTTAATATACACCCGATTGTACATTATTGTATATATTCTACAAAATATACATGAAACGTTAAAAGAAAACCTAATAATCCCACGTAACCTAATAATAAAACCTAATAATCCCTCGTAACCTAATAATAAAACCTAATAATCCCACGTAACCTAATAATAAAACCTAATAATCCCTCGTAACCTAATAATAAAACCTAATAATCCCTCGTAACCTAATAATAAAACCTAATAATCCCACGTAACCTAATAATAAAACCTAATAATCCCACGTAACCTAATAATAAAACCTAATAATCCCACGTAACCTAATAATAAAACCTAATAATCCCTCGTAACCTAATAATAAAACCTAATAATCCCACGTAACCTAATAATAAAACCTAATAATCCCTCGTAACCTAATAATAAAACCTAATAATCCCTCGTAACCTAATAATAAAAACCTAATAATCCCACGTAACCTAATAATAAAACCTAATAATCCCACGTAACCTAATAATAAAACCTAATAATCCCACGTAACCTAATAATAAAACCTAATAATCCCACGTAACCTAATAATAAAACCTAATAATCCCTCGTAACCTAATAATAAAACCTAATAATCCCTCGTAAACTAATAATAAAACCTAATAATCCCACGTAACCTAATAATAAACCTAATAATCCCACGTAACCTAATAATAAAACCTAATAATCCCTCGTAACCTAATAATAAAACCTAATAATCCCTCGTAACCTAATAATAAAACCTAATAATCCCACGTAACCTAATAATAAAACCTAATAATCCCTCGTAACCTAATAATAAACCTAATAATCCCTCGTAACCTAATATAAAAACCTAATAATCCCACGTAACCTAATAATAAAACCTAATAATCCCTCGTAACCTAATAATAAAACCTAATAATCCCTCGTAACCTAATAATAAAACCTAATAATCCCACGTAACCTAATAATAAAACCTAATAATCCCTCGTAACCTAATAATAAAACCTAATAATCCCTCGTAACCTAATAATAAAACCTAATAATCCCACGTAACCTAATAATAAAACCTAATAATCCCTCGTAACCTAATAATAAAACCTAATAATCCCACGTAACCTAATAATAAAACCTAATAATCCCACGTAACCTAATAATAAAACCTAATAATCCCACGTAACCTAATAATAAAACCTAATAATCCCTCGTAACCTAATAATCCCACGTAACCTAATAATCCCTCGTAACCTAATAATAAAACCTAATAATCCCACGTAACCTAATAATAAAACCTAATAATCCCACGTAACCTAATAATAAAACCTAATAATACAACCTAATAATAAAACCTAATAATCCCTCGTAACCTAATAATCCCACGTAACCTAATAATAAAACCTAATAATCCCTCGTAACCTAATAATAAAACCTAATAATCCCTCGTAACCTAATAATAAAACCTAATAATCCCACGTAACCTAATAATAAAACCTAATAATACAACCTAATAATAAAACCTAATAATACAACCTAATAATACAACCTAATAATCCTATCCCAGAACCTAATAATAATAACCTACGTAATCCTAATAATCGTAACCTAATAATAAAACCACGTACACTAATAATAACGTAACCTAATAATAAAACCTAATAATCCCTCGTAACCTAATAATTAAAAACCTAATAATCCCTCGTAACCTAATAATAAAACATAATATCCCACGTAACCTAATAATAAAACCTAATAATCCCTCGTAAACCTAATAATAACAAAAACCTAATAATCCCTCGTAACCTAATAATAAAACCTAATAATCCCACGTAACCTAATAATAAAACCTAATAATCCCACGTAACCTAATAATAAAACCTAATAATCCCTCGTAACCTAATAATAAAACCTAATACCCACGTAACCTAATAATAAAACCTAATAATCCCACGTAACCTAATAATAAAACCTAATAATCCCACGTAACCTAATAATAAAACCTAATAATCCCTCGTAACCTAATAATCCCACGTAACCTAATAATCCCTCGTAACCTAATAATAAAACCTAATAATCCCACGTAACCTAATAATAAAACCTAATAATCCCACGTAACCTAATAATAAAACCTAATAATCCCACGTAACCTAATAATAAAACCTAATAATCCCTCGTAACCTAATAATCCCACGTAACCTAATAATCCCTCGTAACCTAATAATCCCACGTAACCTAATAATAAAACCTAATAATCCCTCGTAACCTAATAATCCCACGTAACCTAATAATAAAACCTAATAATCCCACGTAACCTAATAATCCCACGTAACCTAATAATAAAACCTAATAATCCCACGTAACCTAATAATCCCACGTAACCTAATAATAAAACCTAATAATCCCACGTAAACATGAATATACAGTAAGGCCTAATATTGTTGTTCGCTCTTTAACCCCTTCTGAAACTTTGAGAGGGTTAAGGGGACAGTGGCTGTTTTTTTTGTAGTCTACTAATTCATTTATTAGTATATTATTTAGATTCCTCGCTAGACCTTCATCAAGCTTTGAAAACACCCCCTAGACCCCCCCCCCCCTTTTTCAAGATAGATTTGTACATTTTTTGGTAGAAAAATTTCTCTACCAAAGGCCGATTTCTCCTAAAATTACAGGCTCGCTATCGCTCGTCAGGAAAAAATCGATACCTAAATGGCACGAAAGGTCCTAATATTGACAAAGAAATGGGGTGAAAGGTCATAAAATCCCCAAACTAATGGAACTAACGTCTTAAAATTTCAAAACTAGGTGGGCTAAACATTAGGGCGAAGAGGGTCCAGAAAAACGGTATGCCTCGCCTTAACCCTTTGACTCTCACAATACCTTCCTAAGCTGAATAAATCCGTCTACAAAGAGCCGGAATAGAACGAACCCCCCCCCCCCCCCAGTATCTTAACCCCTTCTATACCGGTGATGTACTTTGCATTACATTCTGGCAACTGTTAGATGATTTTTGTCAGCTTAAGAAGGACGTCTACCCATTAAAAGTCTACAGACTATCTCCATTCATCCTTTTAGCTACCATATACCTTTCATAAGCTTCATAAAATCGTCTAAACGTAGCTCAAATCAAATGAAAAAGACGTCGCCGGTATCGAAGGGGTTAAAAGGGGGTAGGCTATCGATTCATTAACCCCTTCTGTGCTGGCGATGTCATTTTTATATCATTCTCGCTTTATTTAGGCGATTTTATGCAGCTTAGGAATGATCTGTGGTAGTTAAAGGGGTTGATTGAGATAGTGTGAAGCCTCATAATTGCTAGAGAATATCCTTCCTAAACTGGCTAAAACCGATTAGTAGTAGCCAGAATATAGTCAACAGGATTTCGACGGTACAGAAGGCGTCTTGAGTCGGCCACCCCCCAAGAAAATACAAACAAATAAAAAATAAAATAAAACAGAGGCAAAAAAAAAAAAAAAAAAACAATAGGAAAAACAATAGGAAAAGTGGGGATTGGGCCTGAGCAGATAGATAGATAGATAGATAGATATAGACAGAAGGGGTTAACATTCAGCAATAATCAAATCATCCAGGTACTACACCAGTGGGTGAGGGCTGGTCCTATCCAGAGTGAGGTTTGACATCCTCTACCCAACCTTAGCTGTTTCTGCCTATCTCTTAACTGTTCTACATTTCCTTCTGGGGGCAGGGGGCTAGGAATCCTCCTCACCTTGTACAATTGTCCTACTCGACGAGACAGAGAAAGAGGCGAGGGTAACGAAAAAGTGGTCCCGGACCCTGAGAATAGGAACTTTAAATGGTGTTTCTGTTTGGGCTCTGTCTCGTGTCGGCCACCCCCAGCAATGGGGTATGTGCCTGAGTATATATATATTAAGGGGAGGCAGACCGTTTTTCTGGACCCCCTTCTCCCTAATGCTTAGCCCCACTAGTTTTGAGATTATAAGACGTTTGGCCCATTAGTTTGGCGAGTTTAACACCTTTCGGCCCATTGTGTTGTCAATTTTAAGGCCTTACGTGCCATTTAGGTGTCGATAATTTCCTGGCGAGCGATAGCGAGCCTGCAATTTTAAGAGGAACCGGCCTTCGGCCGGGAAATTTTTCTACCGAAAAATGTACAGATTTATCTTGAAGGGGGGTCTAGGGGGTGTTTTTCTAAGCTTGATGGAGGTCTAGGGAGGAAACTAAAACAAAATATATGAATAAATTAATAAATAGACCAAACAAACGGCCAGCCTCCCCTTAATACGTCGTACACTACACCAGTCGGCTCCGAGACGCTTTACACTCGTCCCGTCTAAAATATTCCAGCAAGTTATTCATCCCTCCTTAACTTTGGAGATACTCGCACTTCGCTGGTTAGAGAGAGTACCGGTATATACAGGAAGCGTCACACCGACAGTTTATAGTTAAGGGGAGATGGGTCGTTTTTCGGGTACCCTTTCTCCCTCGTGTTAAGGCCCATTTGTTTTTTGAGATTATAAGACGTTCGTACGCCCATTAGTTTGGCGATTTTAATCTCGTTCGCCCCATTCCGTTGTCAATTTTAAAACCTTTCGTGCCTTTTAGATGTCGATTTTTTCCTGGCGAGCGATAGCAAGCCTGAAATTTTATGAGAAACCGGCCTTCGCCCAGGACATTTTTTCTACCGAAAATTGTACAAATTTATCTGGAAGGGTCGTCTAGGGGGTGTTTTTCTATGTGTGCGTGTGTATGTATGTGATAACCCAGGTTCGAATCCCGGTGGATCACGTATATGCTTTCATTAATTACATTGGAAGTATTTGGTGTTGGGATGAAATTGATAAGATATAGAATATAATTATGAATTAACAGACCAAAAAGACGACCCATCTCCCCTTAACGACGTCCAATCGGGCTTGAAATAGAGCGAGAGAGAGCGGGGCAGTGTGTATAAATAGCCGAGTCGGAGGGATAACCAAATTGTTCCTAAATGCAATCGTGTAGTCAATGTTGAGGACTGAGAGAGACGCGGCGGATGAAGCAACGCACATTTGATTTACTGTTGAGAGAGAGAGAGAGAGAGAGAGAGAGAGAGAGAGAGAGAGAGAGAGAGAGAGAGAGAGAGAGAGAGAGAGAGAGAGAGAGAGAGAGAGAGAGAGAGAGAGAGAGAGAGAGAGAGAGAGAGAGAGAGAGAGAGAGAGAGAGAGAGAGAGAGAGTATACGTGTTCGTTCGCGAAATGAAGCTCTATTTGCGAGGCTCTGTACGAGGGAGGCTTTATGACAATTGAAATTCAGTCGGCGTTAAGTCACAGAATAATTTTGAGAGGCCATAGGGAATACGACAGTTAAGGGGAGACGGTCGCTTTTCTGGTCCCCTTTCTCCCTCGTGTTTAGTCCCATTAATTTTTAGATTTTTAGACGTTCGGCCCATTTGTTTGGCGATTTTAAGACCTTTCATCTCATTTCGTTATAAATGTTAAGACCTATCGTGCCATTTTGGTGTCGATTTTTTCCTGGCGAGCGATAGCGAGCCTGTAGTTGTAAGAGGAATTGGCCTTCGGCCAGGGACAATTTTCTACCGAAAAAATTTACAAATTTATCTTGAGGGGGGGGGGGTCTAGGGGATGTTTTTCTAAGTTTGAGGGATGTCTAGCGAGGAAACTAAGAATTTATGAATGAATGAATTTATAGGCCAAACAAGCAGTCAGTGTCTCCTTAAAATAGTCTAAGCTGGCCTATAACATTGAACTACGTGTAGCTTAGTGATGGTGATGGGCTGGTCTAGCAGAGTGAGAACTGAGCGATCTCTGCCATACCCATAGCTTACTCTGACTGTTCCTTTTACTTAGATATTTTCTAGATCTCAAGTGACGGTCCCAATCTACCAAGATGGGAAGCCAAAGTGTCACATTTTTCCTTTGCCCCTCAACTTTCTCTTCATAATTGCTGAGGGGCACAGGGCCGTGGGTGGGGCTTTGGTTTCCCGGGCGTTTCCGCACCCTCCTCAGCTCCCCGCCATGGAGTGGCTTCGGTCACTCAGGCTTTATTGTGGTCGGCAGGGAGGGTTCTGTGGGGGCGCTCGGTTATGGCCTTGGCCTTGCTTGGGGCCTTGGGGCTGTTCGGCCAGGCAGCTTGGGGAACAACAACGTGTAGCTTAGTCTGCATGTTGCTCTTTAACCCCTTCAGTACCGGGGACACCCTTTTCATCATATTCTGGTAACTATTAGATGATTATATTCAGCATGGAAAGGATGTCTACTATTTAAAAGGCTACAGACTATCTCAATCAATCCTTTTAGCTACCATATATTCTTCCTAAGCTTCATATAATCGTTTAATGTAGCTAAAATAATATCAGTACAGAAGGGGTTAAGGCGAGGTATTTAGTTTGTTCCTAGACCTCCATCAAGCTTAAAATTACACCCCCTTGAGTCCCTTTCAAGATAAATTTGTACATTTTTCGGTAGAAAAATGTCCCGGCCAAAGGCCGGTTTCTCTTAAATTACAGGCTCGCTATCGCTCGCCAGGAAAAAAATCGACACCTAAATGGGACCAATAGGTCTTAAAAGTGACATAAATTGGGTGAAAGTTCTTAAAATCGCCAAACTAATGGGGCGAACATCTTAAAATCTCAAAAGCAATGGGGCTAAACATGAGGGAGAAAGGGGTCCAGAAAATAATCTCTCAAGTAGAAATCTCCCCTTAATGCCTTCCGTCCAATATGTTCTCACTGATGTACTGATGTTATTATTATAAGGTCAACACACTCAGATTTATTCAGAGCCATTGATTTAAGGGTGCCCATCTCGCTTGTTTTCTCTTTCTCTCCCTCTCTCTTTGGCTTGTATCCATTCGTCCCCATTCAGCCTACTGTTTTAAGACGTTTACCCCCATCCAGGTGTCAATATTTTCCTGGCGAGCGGTAGCGAGCCAGCATATATATATTTTAGTTTTGACAGCAAGCTAAATTTGTACATTTTTCCGGCGAAGCCGGATTTCTCCATACAATGCTGGCTCGCTATCGCTCGGCAGGAAGAAATCGAATACACGTCTTAAAACAGTTGGGTGAATGAGGCCGAATGGATACAAGCCAGGGAAAGAGAGAAAGGGAGAGAAAGATTAAAAAAGCCGGTGGCCCCACTCTACTGGTGATCTTCTTTGTATCTTACTAAGTCCAGCTATCAGGGGTTCCAGACACTCCTTAGCATACACCCATGTGGCCTTCCTGGCTATACTGCCCTCCTGGCTTTATTTAGCTTTCTCTCCCTCTCTCTCTTGGGCTTGTATTCATTCGGCCCCATTCAGCCTACTGTTTTAAGACGTTTACCCCATCTATCCATCTATCTATTGCCAGACGCCTTACTCCCCTTAATGGGGGTGGCCATACACAAATGCCCCCAAGCGAACCTATCCCCTGTAAGAGGGACAACCCATGCCAGTTTACTGAAGGACTTACAGGATTAACCACTCAATTTAGGGTCCGTCTGACTCCGAGACATTTTATGTATTTGTTAGCACTATTTTTCTACAGTGGTGTGTGGCTAATCCATCCACTAACCTGCTTCACCCTAAGATAGCAGTACTGATTTGTAAAAGATTTACTCCCCTAGACAGGTTGCCGGCCAAGGCTGACGAGTCCCATCCACCCGGATTTTTATAAGGTTATCTCCCCTAGATGGGTTGCCAACCAAGGCTAACGAGTCCCATCCACCCATCCAGGTGTCAATATTTTCCTGGCGAGCAGTAGCGAGCCAGCATATATATATTTTGTTTTGACAGCAAGCTAAATTTGTACATTTTTCGATAGAAAAATGTCTCCGGTGAAGCCAGATTTCTCCATGCAATGCTGGCTCGCTATCGCTCGGCAGGAAGATATGGACACCTGGATGGGGATAAACGTCTTAAAACAGTTGGCTGAATGGGGCCGAATGGATACAAGCCAGGGAAAGAGAGAAAAGGAGAGAAAGATAAAACAAAAAAGCCGGTGACCCTCCCTTAATTGGTGCCTACAATTTTACCAAACGGGAAGGCGAGTGGGGTGAAGCGTTTTATTGTCGCCAAATTTATGGGGTGAAACGTCTTAAAATCTCCAAACAGGGAAGTTCCAAAAGACCCTCCACGAATCAAATAGGGTTAATGCATTTCATATTAATATAAAGCTTTCGAATATTATATAATATATATTAGATTGTGCTGTGAATAATCGATATCCGAAACTTCATAGCATTGCCTTGACAGCAGCAGCAAGGCAACTTTATGATAAGAGACCTCCTTTAGTCTATATGTGTCCAACTGATGTAAATTCAATCCTTTAGCATTTGATTTCTTGTTTCTTACTGGACACATATGATACTGCTATGTGTCTGTGCATCATATTATTGCCAAGGGGTTTTCATACTTAGCAACATATTTCGCTACAAAAGCATGGTAATAGCGTAGTAATCGGGAAGGAGAGATGGCAATTTTCCAACAGCTGGACAAAGAACAGAGTATAGCGATAGCCCGAACAAAAATAACAATAATAGTAATAATAACCGAATTTGGGAAATGATTTAGTGAATAACATTGCATAATGAAGAATAATTTGAACAGCTTCTTCAAGAGAGGTGACCTGCTTTTTGTTTTCTCTCAGGTTTTTATCCATTCGGCCCCATTCAGCCTATTGTTTTAAGACGTTTATCCTCATCCAGGTGTCGATTTATACCTGACGAGCGATAGCGAGCCATCATATTTTGGATAATTTGTTAGACAGCTGGCTAAATTTGTACATTTTTCGATAGAAATAGGTCTCCGGCGAAGCCGGTTTTCTCCATAAAATGCTGGCTCGCTATCGCTCCCCAGGAAAAAATCGACACCTGGATGGGGATAAATGTCTTAAAACATACTTAGGCTTAACGAGGCCGAATGGATACAACCAAGAAAGATAAAAAAGGCAGATCAAACCCTTTAACACAAATATAATTAATATGAACACTAAATATGTCTATCAATTATTGTGATCTACCTATTTTAACATTACTATTCATTAAAATCAAGAGAGTCGGGCTTATCACGAGGGAAGGCATGAATATTAATTAGCAATACAAACTGAAGCCTGACATTCGCGAAGCAAATGAATAATGAAATGGTGATTCGATTAGGGGAGATATCGACTTGAGGGATTTTTTTTCTTGACTCCTTTCTCTCTCATGTTTAGCCCCATTGTTTTCCTAATGTTAAGACGTTCGCCCCATTATTTTGACGATTTTAAGAACTTTCAACCCATTTTTGTCAATTTTAAGACCTTTCATGCCGTTTAGGTGTCGATTTTATCCTGGCGAGCGATAGCGAGCCTGTAATTTAAGAGGAACCGGCTTTCAGCCGGGACATTTTTCTACCGAAAAATGTACAAATTTATCTTGAAAGGGGCTCAAGGGGGTGTAATCTTAAGCTTGAAGGACATCTACGGACCAAACTAAAAACCTCCCCTTAACTCCTACACTTTCGACAATCCATTAAAATATATAGATAGACAAATAAATACATAAATACAAAAATAATATAAATAACGCGTAGTACAGTTGGCCCAATAAGTTGTGTCGCCGCTGTCATAACGTTTTGCTCGCTGTGTGCTGTATTAATGTCTGTCAGATGTTGAATAGAGTGTGGAAAGAGAGGAATATGTTTTTCTATCTCACTCGAAACGATGAATTAATGCTTAGTTAGTGGTGGTTAGTTTCCCTGTTCTTGCTCTGTCTTGAGTCGCCCCCCCCCCAAAAAAAAAAAAAAAAAAAAAAAAAAAAAAAAAAAAAAATAAAAAAAAAAAAATAATAATAATAATAATAAACAAATAATAATAATAATAATAATAATAATAATAATAATAAACAAATAATAATAATAATAATAAACATAGAATAAAATATAAAATAAAAATATAAATAGGAAAATGGGGATTGGGCCTGAGCATATAGATAGATAGATAGATAGATAGATAGTAGTCATACCAGTTATTGATCGAATTATACTTGGTGCCGAGACATCACTTATTAGGCCGACTGTACAAATTTTGCACTACGGACAAAAATACAGTAATACCAAACACGGAATCTCTGCAACACTTTTCAATCAGTGGGCCAGTTTTGCAGCCTTCTATTTTCGGGTAAAGTCCTGCAATACCCATTCGGAACATCACGTATGGTACTATAGTCTATTCGCTGTAAGTAGGCGAGAAATCATGACCTCTATCCTCTGTAACTCAAAAAGGGGTAGAGCAAATTAGCTGTACATTTCCACATCTATTCCCTGGCTGACTCTTCCCAAATGGTAGTAATATTAGCTCGATTACTCTAGTCGTTTTTGAGTTACAGAGGTTAGAGGTCATGATTTCTCGCCTACTTACAGTGAATAGACTATAGTTTAATCGCTTATCGCGTTATATGTTCTATATCATTAGTTGCTAAATGCTCTATTTAACCATGATTAGTGAATTATCTATATATTTGCGATTGCCTATTGGAGTTCCCGTATGAACCAATGTGTATCTATATCTATCTATCTATATGTTCAGGCCCAATCCCCATTTTTCCTATTTTTTTATTAGTATTTTCTATTTAATGATATGGTCTTTTTCTTTTTTCTTTTCCTATTTTTTCTTTTCCTATTTTTTCTTTTCCTATTTTTCTCTTCCTATTTTTTCTTTTCCTATTTTTCTTTTCCTATTTTTTCCTATTTTGTCTTCCTATTTTTTCTTTTCCTATTTTTCTTTTCCTACTTTTTCTTTTCATATTTTTTCTTTTCCTATTTTTTCTTTTCATATATTTTCTTTTCATATTTTTTCTTTTCATATTTTTTATTAGTATTTTCTATTTAATTCTATGTTTTGTTTTGTTTTCTTGGGGGTGTGTATATTATTTAAAATCCATGTATTTGTTAATTGAAAGTATAAGGTCAGGGTTTCATCAAATGGTTCAGGGGGTTTCCAAATATAGGGCGGCCCCGCGACAAATGAAGGGGAGATGGGTCGTTTTTCTGGCCCCCTTTCTCCCTCGTGTTCAGCCCCATTTGTTTTGAAATTATAAGACGTTTGGCCCATTAGTTTGGCGATTTTAACACCTTTCTCCCCATTTCGGTGTAAATTTGAAGACCTTTCTTGCCATTTAGGTGTTGATTTTTTCTTGGCGAGCGATAGCGAGCCTAAAATTTTAAGAGGAACCGGCCTTCGGGCGGGACAATTATCTACCGAAAAATGTACTAATTTATCTAGGGGATGATTTTCTAAGCTTGATGGGGGTTTAGCGAGGACAAAATATAAATAAAGTAATAAATGACTTAATAGAAAAAAAAAAGAAAAAAAAAACCCATCTCCCTTTAATAAAAAAAACAAAAATCCGCTGAAGTCAAATCCCATGCACAATCAGTGAAACTACATATATTTCATCTGGACAGGTGAGGCGGCTTGATTTCCCCGTAGGATAGGAGGACATGGTCCGTTTTTCTGGTTCCCCTTCTTTCTCGTGTTTAGCCCCATTAGTTTTCAGATGTAATGACGTTCGGCTCATTTGTTTGGCGATTTTAAGAGCTTTCGCCTCATTTATTTGTCAATATTAAGACCTTTCGTGCTATTTAGGTGTGGGGGTTTTCCTGGCAAACGATAGTGAGCCTGTAATTTGAAAGAACCGGCCTTTTCCCGGTACATTTTTCGACCGAAACATTTACAAATTAATCTAGAAGGGGGATCTAATGGATGTTTTTTTTTAAAGTTTGATGGAGGTCTAGGGAGGAAACTAGAAAGATAATAAAAAGATAAATACATTAGCAAATAAGTAAGCTCATCCCCCTCCCCCCCCCCCCCCTCCCCTCCCCCGCTTAAGGGGAGACTGGCCGTTTGTTTGGTCTATTAATTCATTTTTTCATATATTTTGTTAGTTTCCTCCCCCGGTTCCTCTTAAAATTGCAGGCTCGCTATCGCTCGCCAGGAAATAATCGACACCTAAATGGCACGTAAAGGTCTTAAAATTGACAACGAAATGGGGCGAAAGGTGTTAAAATCGCCAAACTAATGGGCCGAACGTCTTATAATCTCAAAACTAGTGAGGCTAAACATTAGGGAGAAGGGGGTCCAGCAAAACGGTCTACCTCCCCTTAAGGGCTCTATCCATGTTCAGGAGATGGGAGTAGCTGTGTTTGTGGGAAAAAAAAAACAAAAACATTATACTGTATATAAAGTTGGTTCTCGCAATGTACACTCGGATACCATAGTTCCTTGGCCATCCATAAATATTTGTAGACTTCACCTATTTCTAATTATGGAAATACATCTCTGGAAAAGAAATTATGATTTTTTTTTCTTCTATACATCAACTACAGAACTATATATGATATTTGTTGAAAAGCAAGTTCTATCAAAAAGTCAATCCTCCAGATATATATAATTACATAAAGACAAACATAGCGAGACCACGACTTATTATGAGTGGGTTAGAAATTATGGTATCCGAGTGTGCATTACATCGATATTCAGTATAGTGTTTGTATTCATGGCTTCTATTAAATTTGTTCATTTTTTGCTCCTTCGTATATGAAAAATTAACTAAAAACGATTTCATTACTGTCAAAATGAGGTCATGAGGCATTGTGTCTTCGCTGCAAGTTTAAAGTATATTTATGTATATATATAGTTATATATTTGTATCTCTTCCATTCATCTACAGTTCTACACCCCTCCCCCTCACTCCCCTTCTCTCTCTCTCTCTCTCTCTCTCTCTCTCTCTCTCTCTCTCTCTCTCTCTCTCTCTCTCTCTCTCTCTCTCTCTCTCTCTCTCTCTCTCTCTCTCTCTCTCTCTCTCCTATCTATCTATCTATCTATCTATATATATTTTTGTCTATCTAAGTCTTTACTATATCTATCTCTCTCTCTCTCTCTATATATATATATATATATATATATATATATATATATATATATATATATATATATATAAAGTAAGATAAGAGGAGAATGTAAAGATAACCAATATAAGTAAGATTCCTTCACTTGCTGCATCCCTATTCATGCAGATTTCTTATATTGTTTGAGGAAGTGTATTCCTGAAAGATGTGGTTTTGGTTATACACATTCCTGAAAGATGTGGTTTGGGTTATACACATTCCTGAAAGATGTGGTTTTGGTTATACACATTCCTGAAAGATGTGGTTTGGGTTATACACATTCCTGAAAGATGTGGTTTGGGTTATACACATTCCTGAAAGATGTGGTTTGGGTTATACACATTCCTGAAAGATGTGGTTTGGGTTATACACATTCATTCCTGAAAGATGTGGTTTTGGTTATACACATTCCTGAAAGATGTGGTTTGGGTTATACACATTCCTGAAAGATGTGGTTTGGGTTATACACATTCCTGAAAGATGTGGTTTGGGTTATACACATTCCTGAAAGATGTGGTTTGGGTTATACACATTCCTGAGAGATGTGGTTTGGGTTATACACATTCCTGAAAGATGTGGTTTGGGTTATACACATTCATTTTGTAAACACAAGTCTTTTGGGAGGAGGGACTGTTAAGGGAGGATGGTTCACTTTTTGGTCGATTTTTTCACTTATTTATTATTTTTCTAATTTCCTCCCTAGATCTCTATCAAACTTTAAAAAAACATCCATTAGATCCCCCTTCTAGATTAATTTGTACATTTTTCAGTCGAAAAAAGGCCCGGCCAGAGGCCGGTTCTTCAAAAATTACAGGCTCACTATCGTTCACCAGGAAAACAAACGACACCTAAATAGCACAAAAGGTCTTAATATTGACAAAGGCATGGATCGAAATCGACAAAATAGTGGGGCTAAAGACGAGGGAGAAAGGGATCCAGAAAAGCGACCCATCCCCCTTGAAGTGTATGTTTGTATGCATTTATATATGTATGTATGTATGTATGCATTCATATGTGGATGTATGTATGTACCGGGTATGTATATATGAATGTATGTACATATGTATGAATGCATGTACATATGTATGTATGTTTGAATGTATGTATGTATATGTATGTATGTTTGTATGGATGTATGCATTTATATATGTATGTATACAGTATATGTATGTATATGTATGTATGTATATTTATTTAAGATACGAGAAAATAGTGATGCTCCATCCACATTGTTGACATAAAGGAGCCTGTGTAAACAGAGAAAAAGTATGTATTCCACTTCCTCAACAATGGTATCAGGGAAATAAGGCCTCTGTCTCAGGAGTCTTATTTTCGATTACATAACTTGGGAGGCCGTGTAATTTATATGCTAAGTCTCTTGTCTTTACCTGGTACTGTTGGAGTTTACAGTTTGGTCGTAACACACACACACATATACACACACACACACACACACACATTATTATACACACATACATACACACACACACACATACACACACACACACACACACATACATACATACATACATACATACATACATACACACACACACACACACATTAATACATACACACACACACGCACACACACATGCATACATACACATACACGCACACACACATACAAACACACACACACACGCACACACACACTGTACATACACACACACACACGCACACACACACTGTACATACACACACACACACACACACACACACACACACACACACACACACACACACACACACCTCCCCGTGGCGTAACTGATAGCGCGTCTGGCTCACAACCAGAAGGTCCCGGGTGGGGAAGAGACATTTGGGCAAGTCTCCTAACGGTGTAGCCTCTGTTCACCTAGCAGTATAAATAGGAACCTGGTATAAGTGGACGAAGTTGTGACGTCCCATCTGGGGTTGGTGATCGGTTACAAGGTGAGATGGGTATCGTACTGGTCAACCTAAGCTACTGGTCAACCTAAGCCTTCGGGTGAGACTGGTACCGTAGTGAGAATGGTACCGTACAGATTAACCCTAAGCCTTCGTTTCCAGATGTCGCCAATTGGCTAAAATACAGACTACACACACATCCACAGCCATTCCAACGATACATAAACTCTTAACATGCATTTCACGCAATACATTCCCAGTTAAGGAGGCGCGATAATAATGAGCTTAGCTCGCATTGCGTGGATTCCCCTTGACGAACAAGCAAGTGAATAACACACACACACACACACACACACACACACACACACACACACACACATTATATACACATGATAAATATATTGTATTATTGCGCATTCGGCCTTTCATAGTGTAAAACTGAAACAAATATGATATATATTAGCTTAAGGGGAGATGGGTTGTTTTTCTGTCCCCCCTTCTTCCTCATGTTTACCCCCATCAGATTTTATATTTTAAGACGTTCGTTCCATTAGTTTGTCGATTATAAAACCTTTTTTTCTCATTTCAATATCAATATCAAGACTTCGTGCCATATACAGTAGGTGTCGATTATTTCCTGGCGAGCGATAGCGAGCCTGTAATTTTTAGAGAAGTCGGCCTTTGGCCAGGATAGTTTTTAAGCTTAACGAAGGTCTAGCGAGGAAACTTAAAAAATAATTAATATATATATAAAAAGACTCCCGAAAATAACCACTTAACTCTCTATCTTTTACCGAATTACTGAAGTGTTCCCATTCTCCCAACCCTCCGTTCCCAGCCTTGTGAGCAGTGTTGTCAATTTAGCTACTTTCCCGCTAGATCTAGAGGTATTTACTTCGGTCGAGAGGCACATTTTTACATCTAGCAACATGAATTCTAGTGGTACTTTGGGAGGTTTGAGCCCATTTAAAGTTATATTCTAGAGATTGTGGCATTATACTAGCAATTGTCGGCATTTTTACTAGCAATTCTCGGCATTTATACTAGCAATTGTCGGCATTTATACTAGCAATTGTCGGCATTTATACTAGCAATTGTCGGCATTTATACTAGCGATTGTCGGCATTTATACTAGCAATTGTCGGCATTTATACTAGCAATTGTCGGTATTTATACTAGCAATTGTCGGCATTTATACTAGCAATTGTCGGCATTTATACTAGCAATTGTCGGCATTTATACTAGCAATTGTCGGCATTTATACTAGCAATTGTCGGCATTTATACTAGCAATTGTCGGCATTTATACTAGCAATTGTCGGCATTTATACTAGCAATTGTCGGCATTATACTAGCAATTGTCGGCATTTATTTACTATCTAGCGGACTTTGGTAACCCTGCAAGCTGTGGACCCTTAGCGGCCCCCTCATGAGTTTGACACCACACAATCAATCCCACACCTGATTGACAAGGGATTTGTCCACCCTTTCTGGTTGTCACCTGCTCTTTTCTTCACCCAGACCCTACATCATAAGGGCTGGACAGTTGATACTAATGGTTTTTTGTGTTTTTTTTTTTTTTTTTTTTTAATTCAAGGATTGTTAGTAATGCATTGTTTTTCTGCCATATTATGTTTAGCATACAACATTGTAAAGTTTGTACATATAAAGGGGAGATGGGTCGTTTATATTTGCTCATCTATGTATTTTTTTTATTCTTCCCTAGACCTCCATCAAGCTTAAAAAAAATCCCCCCCCCAGACCCTCCTTCAAGATAAACTTGTACCTTATTTGATAGAAAAATTTACCGGCCGAAGGCCGGTTTTTCATAAATTACAGGCTCGCTATCGCTCGCCAGGAAACAATCGACACCTAAATGACACGAAAAGTCTTAATATTGACAAACAACGGGGCAAAAGGTCTTATAATCGCCAAACTAATGGACCGAACGTCTTAAAATCTGAAATCTAATGGGACTAAACATGAGGAAGAAGGGGGCCCAGAAAAACGGCCCCTCTCGCCTTAATTAACCCAGTGTACTGTATAGATAAGGTAACCGGTATTTAACAATAGAAGTGCCGTTTGTGGCGTCATGCATGGTCTACCTTTGGATGCTAAATCACTTGTCTTCAAGGTCTTGCGATTGACCTTAAGGGAGCCCACCTCGCTTTTTTGTTCTCTTTCTCTCCCTCTCTCTTTGGCTTTTATCCATTGGGCCCCATTCAGCCTACTGTTTTAAGACGCTTACCCCCCCAGCCAGGTGTCAATATTGTCCTGGCGAGCGGTAGCGAGCCAGCCTATATACTGTATATTTTTGTTTTACAGCAAGCTAAATTTTTACATTTTTCGATAGAGAAAATGTCTCCGGCGAAGCCGGATTTCTCCATAAAATGCTGGCTTGCTATCGCTCGCCAGGAAAAAATCGACACCTGGATGGGGATAAACGTCTTAAAACAGTTGGCTGAATGGGGCCAAATGGATACAAGTCAGAGAAAGAGAGAAAAGGGGAGAAGGATAAAATAAAACAGGTGACCCCCCTTAAGTGTTGTCATATGTTCCAGTGGTTTTCGCTCAACAAGTGTTATTGGTATCTTTATAGTTACTGGGAAAGTGCTCATCCCTCAGAGTATTAGTCAGTGTCCGAAACTTTGTGAAATATCTGACAAACCCTTATTAACCTCGACTG
Organism: Paralithodes platypus; assembly: GCA_032716605.1. NCBI lineage: Eukaryota > Metazoa > Arthropoda > Malacostraca > Decapoda > Lithodidae > Paralithodes > Paralithodes platypus. The sequence goes on along the minus strand of CM064547.1, from coordinate 45,739,775 downwards.
TACATGGGAATATAATGGCCATGGTTGACTTACGAGCGTAGTTCCTTATGCCGTGGTTAATTAACACTATCTGGTGCAACGTCTCTGGGGTTATTATGGTATTTTGTTTAATTATTATTGAGGGTTTTAATTGTTTTAGACATTTTCGAACAATGTGTATTTAGTTAACCCCTAGACTTGGAAAAACGCCTCTCCAAACCCCCTTCAAACTAAAAAAAAACGTTCCCCAGACCCCCTTCAAGCTAAATATGTATATTTTTCCGTAGAAAAATGTCATGGCCAAAGGCCGATTTCTCCCAAATTGCAGGCTCGCTATCGCTCGCCCAGGAAAAATCGACACCTTATTGGGTTGAAGCATCATATAATCGCCAAACTAATGAGGTGAAACGTCTTAAAATATCCAAGCTAATGGAGTAAATCAGGGAGGATCCAAATTGGCCCGCCCTGCACCTAATAGGGTTAAGGGGAGGTTTTTAGTGTGTTTCCTAGACTTCCATCAAGCTTGAAATTACACTCCCTTGACCCCCTTTCAAGATAAATTTGTACATTTTTCGGTAGAAAAATGTCCCGGCCGAAGGCCGATTCCTCTTAAATTACAGGCTCGCTACCGCTCGCCAGGAAAAATCGACACCTAAATGTCACTAAAGGTCTTAAAAGTGACATAAATGGGGTGAAAGTTCTTAAAATCGCAAAAGCAATGGGGCTAAACATGAGGGAGAAAGGGGTAAAGAAAAAAATCCCTCCAGTGGAAATCTCCCCTTTTAACTCCTCTGATTAGTCAACTGATAACTAAAAGAAACCATACACTGTTTGACTTTCATATAATACTGTATATATAATCTCCATGAGGAACAGAACTTATTTGGGCCACTGTACATGCCTATAACTGTCTCTATGTTTCTTTTTATAGTGTGTATCGTGTTTTTAATTGATTAATTTTTTTTTTTTTTTTTTCAGCGTTTGTTTTGTATTAACCCTTTGAAGCTCTGACGCGTTTTGGCAGTTTATTTTGGCTATCATTAGACGATTGTATGCAGCTTATAGGAAGGATCTGTGGGTATTAAAAAGGGTAAATATTATCTCAATCAACCCTCTGACTTCCATATACCGTTACTAATCTGAATAAAATCGTCTAATAGTATCCAGAAAACAGAACAGAAACGCGTATTGGAGCTTGAAAGGAGATTTCCACTTGAGGATTTTTTTTCTTTACCCCTTACTCTCTCATGTTTAGACCCATTGCTATTGAGATTTTAAGATGTTCGCCCCATTAGTTTGGCGATTTTAAGAACTTTCACCCCATATATGTCACTTTTAAGACCTTTCGTGCCATTTAGGTGTCGATTTTTTTCCTGGCGAGCGATAGCGAGCCTGTAATTTATGAAGAACCGGCCTTCGGCCGGGACATTTTTCTACCGAAAAATGTACAAATTTATCTTGAAAGGGGGTCAAGGGGGTGTAATTTCAAGCTTGATGGAAATCTAGGAAACACACTAAAAACTTCCCCTTAAGTGTTGTTTCCACACAGCGATTTTGATTACTTCTTTGGCATTTATCTTATATCGTCCCAGTTTTGGTTTGTGTGTTTTGCAAGTTTCACATTAAATTTACCTACCCAACAGATCCCTCCGTATTATCTTTATCTACCCAACAGATCCCTCCGTATGTATATCATCCATTCAAACCATGAATTTACGATCACCGTGTGTTTCGGAGCGAGGGTGAAAGAGACGTGTATTGATTATTTCCTGCCAAAATCACCGAAGTTTGGGGGAAAAATGCGTCGAGCAGAGAATAGGCTATTAGCGCCTTTGAAAAACATCACCCCATAATGTTCACAAATGCCTACTAAAAACGGAGTGTCTATACGGAGGGTTTTTATCCTTTATAATGGAAGAGGAAGAGCGGGAGAGAGAGAGAGAGAGAGAGAGAGAGAGAGAGAAACGAAAGGGTGACAGGTATACAAAATGGACGTAGTGTAAGGCAAGATTTGTATTAAGGGGAGATGGGCATATTTACCTGACCATTAAGGGGAGATGGGCATATTTACCTGACCATTAAGGGGAGATGGGCATATTTACTTGACCATTAAGGGGAGATGGGCATATTTACTTGACCATTAAGGGGAGATGGGCATATTTACTTGACCATTAAGGGGAGATGGGCATATTTACTTGACCATTAAGGGGAGATGGCCATATTTACTTGACCATTAAGGGGAGATGGGCATATTTACCTGACCATTAAGGGGAGATGGGCATATTTACTTTATCATTAAGGGGAGATGGGCATATTTACTTGACCATTAAGGGGAGATGGGCATATTTACCTGACCATTAAGGGGAGATGGGCATATTTACTTGACCATTAAGGGGAGATGGGCATATTTACCTGACCATTAATGAGAGATGGGCATATTTACTTGACCATTAAGGGGAGATGGGCATATTTACTTGACCATTTATTTATCGTTTCATTATTTTATTAGTTTCCTTCCTAGACCTTCATTAAACTTGAAAACAACATCCATTAGATCCCCCTTCTAGATTAATTTGTACATTTTTCGGTAGAAAAATTGAAAGGAGATTTCCACTTGAGGATTTTTTTTCTTTACCCCTTACTCTCTCATGTTTAGCCCCATTGCTATTGAGATTTTAAGATGTTCGCCCCATTAGTTTGGCGATTTTAAGAACTTTCACCCCATATATGTCACTTTTAAGACCTTTCGTGCCATTTAGGTGTCGATTTTTTCCTGGCGAGCGATAGCGAGCCTGTAATTTATGAAGAACCCGGCCAAAGGCCGGTTCTTTCAAAATTACAGGCTCACTATCGTTCGCCAGAAAAAAATCGACACCTACATAGCACGAAAGGTCTTTATATTGACAACACAAATGGGGGCGAAAGGTCTTAAAATCGCCAAACTAATGGGCCGAACGTCTGTATAAAATCTGAAAACTAATGGGGCTAAACACGATGGAGAAAGGGGACCAGAAAAACGGCCCCTCTTCCCTTAAAAATGAAAGCAAAAAAGATGAGATAGATACACGATATGGATACAGTAGGGAAGATACACGATATGGATACAGTAGGGAAGGAGTTTTAGAAGCAAGAAATATAACGGATTAAGATGTAATTAAGGGGAGATTTCCACTTGAGGGATTTTGTTCTTGACCCCTTTCTCCCCCATGGTTAGCCCCATTGCTTTTGATATTTTAAGACGTTCGGCCCATTAGTTTGGCGATTTTAAGAACTTTCGACCCATTTCTGTCAATTTTAAGACTTTGTGCCATTTAGGTGTCGATTTTTTCCTGGCGAGCGATAGCGAGCCTGTAATTTAAGAGGAACCGGCCTTCGGCAGGGAACATTTTTCTACCGAAAAATGTACACATTATTCTTGAAAGGGGGTCTAGGAGGTACAATTGTAAGCTTGATGGAGAGATAAGGAACAAACTAGAAACCTCCCCTTAATGGTTCATGGAGCGATAACTTAAAAATGTTAAAGGAAGTGAGAATTCAGTGTATTTATTTGCTTAGTGTTTGTATTTTGTATGTATTTTGTTTTCTTCCTCCCTAGACCTCCATCAAGCTTAGATAAACACCCCCAAGACCCCCCTTCAAGATAAATTTGTACATTTTTGTTTTGCTCCCTAGACCTCCGTCAAGATAAACACCCACAAGACGACCCCCCTTCAAGATAAACACCCTAGACCCCCCTTTAAGATAAACACCCTGGACCCCCCTTTAAGATAAACACCCTGGACCCCCCTTTAAGATAAACACCCTGGACCCCCCTTTAAGATAAACACTCTCTAGACCCCCCTTTAAGATAAACACTCTCTAGACCCCCCTTTAAGATAAACACCCTAGACCCCCTTTAAGATAAACACCCTAGAGCCCCCCTTAAGTTAAACACCCTGGACCCCCCTTTAAGATAAACACCCTGGACCCCCCTTTAAGATAAACACCCTGGACCCCCCTTTAAGATAAACACCCTGGACCCCCCTTTAAGATAAACACCCTGTACCCTCCTTTAAGATAAACACCCTAGCGCCCCCCCCCCCCTTAACAACAACACCCCACCCCCTCCTTTAAGATAAACACCCTGGACCCCCCTTAAAGATAAACAACCCTAGACCCCCCCTTTAAGATAAACACCCTGGACCCCCCTTTAAGATAAACACCCTATACCCTCCTTTAAGATAAACGTGTACATTTTTCGGTAGAATAATGTCCCGGTCGAAGGTCGGTTTCTCTTAAAATTACAGGCTCGCTATCGCTCCCCAGGAAATCCTCGACACCTAAATAGCACGAAAGGTCTAAAAAATTGACAACGAAATGGGGTGAAAGGTGTTAAAATTGCCAAAATAATGGGTCGAACGCCAATTTAGAAAATAAACGTCAGGCAAAGTGGAGAACATACAACGACATACATACATCATTATCAGGCAAAGTGGAGAACATACAACGACATACATACATCATTATCAGGCAAAGTGGAGAACATACAACGACATACATACATCATTATCAGGCAAAGTGGAGAACATACAACGACATACATACATCATTATCAGGCAAAGTGGAGAACATACAACGACATACATACATCATTATCATCTGTTGCTTGTTATTAAGGGCAGATCTCCACTTCAGGGATTGTTTTCTTGACCCCCTTCTCCCTCATGTTTAGCCCCATTGCTTTTGATATTATAAAACGTTTGCCCCATTAGTTTAGCGATTTTAAGAACTTTCACCCCATATTAAGACCTTTTGTGCAATTCAGGTGTCGATTTTATCCTGGCGAGCGATAGCGAGCCTGTAATTTAAGAGGAACCGGCCTTCGGCCGGGACATTTTTCTACCGAAAAATGTACAAATTTATCTTAAAAGGGACTCAAGGGGGTGTAATTTTAAGCTTGATGGAGGTCTAGGGACCAAAGTAAATACCTCACCTTAATCTATTGAATGCATTTATTATTCTATTAGCCTGATGAACACATGTGGTCGGAATAATGTCCGTGTAATTCAATACATCAGTATCTCTATATGTAGTATCTCTATATATGTAGTATCTCTATTATCTCTATATGTAGTATCTCTATATGTAGTATCTCTATATGTAGTATCTCTATATGTAGTATCTCTATATGTAGTATCTCTATATGTAGTATCTCTATAATTATGTAGTATCTCTATATGTAGTATCTCTATATGTAGTATCTCTATATGTAGTATCTCTATAATATGTAGTATCTCTATATGTAGTATCTCTATATGTAGCATCTCTATATGTAGTATCTCTATATGTAGTATCTCTATATGTAGTATCTCTATATGTAGTATCTCTATATGTAGTATCTCTATATGCAGTATCTCTATAATATGTAGTATCTCTATATGTAGTATCTCTATATGTAGCATCTCTATATGTAGTATCTCTATAATATGTAGTATCTCTATATGTAGTATCTCTATATGTAGTATCTATATGTAGTATCTCTATATGCAGTATCTCTATAATATGTAGTATCTCTATATGTAGTATCTCTATATGTAGTATCTCTATATGCAGTATCTCTATAATATGTAGTATCTCTATATGTAGTATCTCTATATGTAGTATCTCTATAATATGTAGTATCTCTATATGTAGTATCTCTATATGTAGTATCTCTATATGCAGTATCTCTATAATATGTAGTATCTCTATATGTAGTATCTCTATATGTAGTATCTCTATATGTAGTATCTCTATATGTAGTATCTCTATATGCAGTATCTCTATAATATGTAGTATCTCTATAATATTATGTAGTATCTCTATATGTAGCATCTCTATATGTAGTATCTCTATATGTAGTATCTCTATATGTAGTATCTCTATGTAGGCGAATAGGTTAAACAACAATTAAGGGGAGATGGGTCGTTTTTATTTGTTCATTTATGTATCTTTATATTATTTTATTAAGGGGAGGTTTGTGGTCTCTTCCCTAGACCTCCATCAAGCTTAAAATTACACCCCCTTGACATCCTTTCAAGATAAATTTTTAAATTTTTCGGTAGAAAAATTTCCCGGCCGAAGGCCGGTTCCTCTTAAATTACAGGCTCGCTATCGCTCGCCAGGAAAAAATCGATCTCTAAATGGCACGAAAAGTCTTAAAATGGACTAAAATGGGGCGAAAGTTCTTAAATCGCCAAACTAATAGGGCGAACATATTAATATCTTAAAAAGCCATGGGGCTAAACATGAGGAAGAAAGGGGTCAAGAAAATATTCCCTCAAGTGGAAATCTCCCCTTAATGTCCTCTTTAGCACTCCCATCAAACCTAAAAATAACACCCACCCAAGACCCTCCTTCAAGATAAACTTGTACATTCTTCGATAGAAAAATATGCCAACCGAAGGCCGGTGTAAATATATATATATATATATATATATATATATATATATATATATATATATATATATATATATATATATATATATATATATATATATTGGCTTTCATTCCATGCGCTTCTATTAGGACACAATACCAACTTATCTGCATATCAGTTAACAGATGTTATTATAGTCAATAGTATCTATAATGTAGGCGAGACAATTAAATCACAGATCTTGCATTGCTACTTAAAGGGGAGGTATTTAGTTTGTTCCGTAGACCTCCATCAAGCTTAAAATTACACCCCCTGGAGTCCCTCTCAAGATAAATTTGTACATTTTTCGGTAGAAAAATGTCCCGGCCGAAGGCCGGTTCCTCTTAAATTACTGGCTCGCTATCGCTCGCCAAGATAAAATCGACACATAAATTGCACGAAAGGTCTTAATATGGGGTGAAAGTTCTTAAAATCGCTAAACTAATGGGGCAAACGTTTTATAATATCAAAAACAATGGGGCTAAACATGAGGGAGAAAGGGGTCAAGAAAAAAATCCCTCAAGTGGAGATCTCCCCTTAAGGGGAGATTTCCACTTGAGGGATATTTTTCGTTACCCCTTTCTCCCTCATGTTTAGCCCCATTGTTTTTGAGATTTTAAGACGTTCGCCTTAAGTTTGGCGATTTTAAGAACTTTCACCCCATTTATGTCACTTTTAAGACCTTTCGTCCCATTTAGGTGTCGATTTTTTCCTGGCGAGCGATAGCGAGCCTGTAATTTAAGGGAACCAGCTTGATGGAAGCCTAGGAAACACACTAAAAACCTCCCCTTAAAACTGCATTCTATCAGTAGGAGCTCTAGCAACATAAATAATAGAGGCGATATATAGAGCACTATAGAGATACTGAACTGAGAGAGAGAGAGAGAGAGAGAGAGAGAGAGAGAGAGAGAGAGAGAGAGAGAGAGAGAGAGAGAGAGAGAGAGAGAGAGAGAGAGAGAGAGAGAGAGAGAGAGAGAGAGAGAGAGAGAGTGTATGGTGTGTGTGTGTGAGAGGAGTGAGTGAGAGTGTGACAGTGTGTGTGTATGGTTGGTTGTATATGCGTGTGTGTGTGTGTGTGTGTGTGTAAGTGTGCCTGTGTGTGTGTGTATGTGTAAGTGTGTGTGTGCAGTGTGTGTTTGCGTGTGTGCGTGCGTGTGTGTGTGTGTGTGTGTGTGAAGGTATTGTCCTCTCCTTCCCATCAACGTTATCAGTAGGAGTGCCAGGGAACTTCTCTCTCCACTTTTTTTTTTTTGTCATCATATCTATTTTTCACACTTCAATACTGTCACCTTCCTCTTCCTTCTCGTCCTCATCACTACTTGTTTGTCCTCGCTCTCCTTTCATCACTACTACTTCTCCATCGACACCTAAAATACACGAAAAGTCTTCATTTTGACGAAGAAATGGGGGCGATATGTCTTAAAATCGCCAAACTAATGGGCCAAACGTTATAAAATCTGAAAGTTAATGGGGCTAAACATGAGGGAGAACGGCCCATCTCCATTGACATCCAGTTATCCTTCCTTTCACTACTGCTTCGTCTCCATCACCACTTTTGTTTGCCTGATGACATCCAGCTCTCCTCGCCTTCTATTTCTGACTGACTGACTATAAGAATTTCCCTTCATGTGTACTGGTTGGCCATATTCCGTCAGCCCATTTTGTTCCACGTTTAGTATTAGTGGTGCATCCGATTTATTCATATCCACGAATTTCTTCTTTTTTCTGACCTATATATTTCGCCTTTCGCCGTTTTTTTTTTTTTTTTTTTTTTTTTTTTTTTTTTTTTTTTTTTTTTTTTTTTTTGCGTACTTCCTTCTTACCTATTTGCATCTTAATTCTTGTTTCATACTCTTCACGTGTGCATTTATCGCCCTTGTATTCATTTCCGCGTTATTTTATTTTATTTTTTTCTCGGCTGGACCCAATTTCGTTTAACCCTGTTTTTTTTTTTTTTTTAGTAACATAAATACGTTTGGTATATTGTTTCCTCTTAAGGGAGGTCACCTTTTTTTTCTCCTTTTTTTCTCTTTCTCTGGCTCGTATCCATTTGGCCCCATTCAGCCTACGGTTTTAAGACGTTTATCCCCATCCAGGTCTCAATTTTTTACTGGTGAGCGTTAGCGAGCCAGCATATATTTTACATATTTTTGACGGCAGGCTTAATTTATAAATTTTTCGATAGAAAAATTTATCCGGCGAAGCTGGATTTCTTCATATAATGTTGGCTCGCTATCGCTCGCCAGGAAGAAATCGACACCTAGATGGGGATAAACGTCTTAAAACAGTTGGCTGAATGGGGCCGAATGGATACAAGCCAGAGAAAGAGAGAAAAGGAGAAAAAAAAAAAAGTCACCCCCCTGAATCTATTTCTCGAACGCTTCCTGATTTCTCTATATTGTCTGTATTCTTTGCCTATTCCTGTTCGTCCTTTCATCACTGCCCAATGGACCACTTGCGAGTTCCGTTCTATAAGGAAGTTGGAGCTGTAGACATCGATATGGAGCAGAATGACCAGCTATAATAATAATACGGTTGTAATAACATTGATACTATTATACAACCCCAATTGCAACATGCAAGTTTTAGCATTCCATCAGAAACCTATACATGATAATTGCGTTTCCATTTTAGTATCGACGTTAAGGGCAGGTCTCCACTTGAGGGATTTTTTCTGGACCCCTTGCTCCCTCATGGTTAGCCCCATTGCTTTTGAAATTTTAAGACGTTTGCCCCATTAGTTTGGTGATTTTAAGAATTTCCGCCCCATTCTGTCAATTTTAAGACCTTTCGTGCAATTTAGGTGTCGATTTTATCCTGGCGAGCGATAGCGAGCCTGTAATTTAAGAGTAACCGGCCTTCGGCCGGGAAATTTTTCTACCGAAAAATATATAAATTTATCTTGAAAGGGGGTCAAGGGGGTGACATTTTAAGATTACTGGAGGAGTAGGAAACACACTAGAAACCTCCCCTTAACGGCTCCAACTTCCTTATAGCCTGAAACTCGCAAGTGGTCAATTGCCAAGACATGAAACTGATACAAAGTTTTATGAAAACGTGCCAGGGATACCTACTGTTTTAGGGTTATTTATATTTGGAAGGAGTTCAGCCATTTGCAATAATGAGTTGCACCATTAATTAATTTCGAAGTTCAGCCATTTGCAATAATGAGTTCAGCCATTTGCAATAATGAGTTGCACCATTAATTCACATTAAGTATTAAACCCGTGATCGTGGTAATATTTGTATTATTTTTTTCTATGTGTATGAAGGAGACCAATGGTAGACTGCCTGTAACGAGTGTCTCCCCCAAGCCAAAATACTGACAGAGGGCCTAATTCAAGGGACGTTGGGGTTAAAATGCCTGGACACACGACGTTTAAGGGGGGTGACCTGCTTTTTTTTTATTTCTCTCATTTTCTCTCTTTCTCTGGCTTGTATCCATTCGGCCCCATTCAGCCTACTATTTTAAGACGTTTACCCCCATTTAGGTGTCGATTACTTCCTGGCGAGCGATAGCGAGCCAGCATTATATGAAGAAATCCGGCTTCGCCGGAGAAATTTTTCTATCGAAAAATTTACAAATTTAGCCTGCTGTCAAAAACATTCTAAAAATATGCTGGCTCGCTACCGCTCACCAGTACAAAATTGACACCTGGATGAGGATAAACGTCTTAAAACAGTAGGCTGAATGGGGCCAAATGGATACAAGCCAGAGAAAGAGAGAAAAGGAGATATAAAAACGGGTCACCCCCCTTAAAGCAGTCTAAGTCATAGGATTTATACCAGTTTCATGTCTTGGCAATTGTACATAATATTACATGGGTGGCGGGAGGCTAGGAATCCTCCACCCCTTGTATAATTCTACTCGACGAGACAGAGAAACGGGCGAGAGAACGCGAAAGTAGTGGTCCCGGACCCTGAGAATAGGAACTTTAAATGTTGTTTCTGTTCGGGCTCTGCCTCGTGTCGGCCACCCCCAGGAATGGGATATGTGCCTGAGTATATACATTCATATATACATACATATTATCCAACATATTCCTCATTTTATTATTCTCTACTAAGCCCTCTCTCATTTTTCCCTAAACATTTTTCCCCGTTTCATCGCGTCTCACGTGTCTTATTTTTTCAATGTTTTATCATTTTCCGGCCCCGAGTCTCACCCCTAAGGTGTGTGTGTGTGTGTGTTGTGTTGTGTATGTGTGTGTTGTGTTGTGTGTGTGTGTGTTGTGTTGTGTTGTGTGTGTGTATGTGTATGTGTGTGTGTGTGTGTGTGTGCGTGTGTTGTGTGTGTGTGTGTGGATTGTATTCCTTGTTTCGTCCTCTACCTCTGCTAATCATCTCGCTAATTACTCTCGTCGTATTCTACCGACATGTGCTTTGCCTCTCGGTCCCCTCTTGCATAATAGTCTTTATTTCCTCTTCTTTTAATATGTCTCCAATAAAAACAAGGCAGAAAATAAAAATATATCCTTAGTTTATCCAAAAACCTCATGCCGACATTTTTATACCCAGTTGGCTTTGCTTTTCTTAATCATTATGCATAGAATACGTCCATAGTATGATTTTAAGACCTTTCACCCCATTTCGTTGTCAATTTTAAGACCTTTCGTGCCATTTAGGTGTTGATTACTTCCTGGCGAGCGATAGCGAGCCTGCAATTTCAAGAGGAATCGGCCTTCGGCCGGGAAATTTTTCTACCGAAAAATGTACACATTTATCTTGAAGGGGGGTCTAGGGGGTGGTTTTCTAAGCTTGATGGAGGTCTAGGGAGGAAACTAAAAACATATATGGATAAATGAATTAATAGTCCAAACAAACGGCCAGCTGCACTAAATCATCTAAATATAGCTAGAATGAGATGAAATAGACGTTGCGGTACAGAAGGGGTTAATTATCTCCACGTGCTCTTCCTTCCATGCATAGTCACGTATTGGTTGCCGTATTCTTCATCTCCACGTGCTCTTCCTTCCATGCATAGCCACGTATTGGTTGCCGTATTCTTCATCTCCACGTGCTCTTCCTTCCATGCATAGCCACGTATTGGTTGCCGTATTCTTCATCTCCACGTGCTCTTCCTTCCATGCATAGCCACGTATTGGTTGCCGTATTCTTCATCTCCACGTGCTCTTCCTTCCATGCATAGCCACGTATTGGTTGCCGTATTCTTTGCATCCTTTCTACATTTTGCTTGTTCATTATTTTATTCATTATACTTTCCGACCCTGAAAGCTATTTTGGTTTTGGTTTCTCTGACTTTAATTCAATTTATTTTGGTTTCTCTGACTTTACTTCAATTTATTTTGGTTTCTCTGATTTACTTCAATTTATTTTGGTTTTTCTGACTTTACTTCTATTTATTTTGGTTTCTCTGACTTTACTTCAATTTATTTTGGTTTCTCTGACTTTACTTCAATTTATTTTGGTTTCTCTGACTTTAATTCAATTTATTTTGGTTTCTCTGACTTTAATTCAATTTATTTTGGTTTCTCTGACTTTAATTCAATTTATTTTGGTTTCTCTGACTTTAATTCAATTTATTTTGGTTTCTCTGACTTTAATTCAATTTATTTTGGTTTCTCTGACTTTAATTCAATTTATGTTGGTTTCTCTGACTTTTACTTCAATTTATTTTGGTGTTGATATTCTCTGACTTTTACTTCAATTTATAGTGCATTTTGTTATTTGACTATCTTTTTATTTGTTCATCCACCTCCATAGTTTGTTCTCGTTATTTTCAGACTGTAATGTTGTTTTTGTTTTCCATAAAGAGGAAAGGGTTTATATATTGGTCGATTTATGTATAATTTTATTAATATATTTGTATATGTTTAGTTTCCTCCATAAACCTCCATTAAGGGGAGGTTTTTAGTTTGTTTCCTACTCCTCCAGCAATCTAAAAATGTCACCCCCTTGACCCCCGTTCAAGATAAATTTGTACATTTTTCGGTAGAAAAATGTCCCGGCCAAAGGCCGGTTCCTCTTAAATTACAGGCTCGCTATCGCTCGCCAGGATAAAATCGACACCTGAATGGCACGAAAGGTCTTAATATGGGGTGAAAGTTCTTAAAATCGCTAAACTAATGGGGCGAACGTTTTATAATATCAAAAGCAATGGGGCTAAACATGAGGGAGAAAGGAGTAAAACAAAAATCCCTCGAGTGGAGATCTCCCCTTAAGCTTTATTTAAAAAAGAAAAACGTCCCCATGAACCCCCTCTAGATACATTTTTACATTTTTCGGTATACAAGATTCCCGGCATAACAATTTCTGGCTCGCGATATGGACGAAATGTGTTGATATTGGCAAAGAAATGGAGCGACAGATCTCAAAATCGCCAAAGTAATGGGCCGAACGTCTTATAATCTCGTAACTGGTTGGGCTAAATATGAAGGAGATGAACCAACCATCCCCCATTAACCCTTTGAGTACCAGCGACGTGTGCTATATTTTATTCTAGCTATATTTAGACGATATTATGCAGCTTAGGAGGGATCTGTGGTAGTTAAGGGGAGAGGTCCACTTGAGGGATTTTTTTTCTTCACTCCTTTCTCCCTCATGTTTAGCCCCATTGTTTTTCTAATTTTAAGACGTTTGCCCCATTATGTTGACTATTTTAAGAACTTTCAACCCATTTCTGTCAATTTTAAAACCTTTCGTGCCATTTAGGTGTCGATTTTATCCTGGCGAGCGATAGCGAGCCTGTAATTTAAGAGGAACCGGCTTTCAGCCGGGAAATTTTTCTACCGAAAAATGTACAAATATATCTTGAAAGGGGGTCAAGGGGGTGACATTTTAAGATTCCTGGAGGAGTAGGAAACAAACTAAAAACCTCCCCTTAAAAGGGTTGGTAGAGATAGTTTGAAACCTTATTAATTGCTGGAGACCTTGTAAAGCTCAATAAAATCGTCTAATAGTTGCCAGAATATGATGAAAAGGATATCCCCGGTACTGAACGGGTTAACCCTTCACTTAATTACAATTGTCCTTCCATTTACTGCATTCTGGCTATTAGTACCTTCCTTTAAGGGGAGGTTTTTAGTGTGGTCCCTAGATATCCTTCAAGCTTAAGATTACACCCCCTTGAGCCCCTTTCAAGATAAATTTGTACATTTTTCGGTAGAAAAATATCCCGGCTGAAAGCCGGTTTCTCTTAAATTACAGGCTCGCTATCGCTCGCCAGGATAAAATCGACACCTAAAAGGCACGAACGATTTTAAAATTGACAGAAATGGGTCGAAAGTTCTTAAAATAGTCAAAATAATGGGGCAAACATCTTAAAATCAGAACAACAATGGGGCTAAACATGAGGGAGAAAGGAGTCAAGAAAAAAATCCCTCAAGTGGACATCTCCCCTTAAATACCAGATTACTTTAGATACCCTTGCAAGATACCATGACGCAGTTCCTTTCCGTTTTCTGGTTATTTTCAGACGATAAAGATTAGGAAGGGTATAATATGGAATTCAGAGGTTGTCTTTACCCATTTAATTCCCACAGATTCTGCCTAAGCTATATAGAATCGTCTAATGATAGCCAGATTAGGGAGGGTATACGGAAGTCAGAGGGTTACTTGGAGTTTTCTTTACCCTCTTAATTCCCACAGATCCTTCCTAAGCTATAAAGAGTCGCATAATGGTAGCCAGAATATACTGTCAAAATGCGTCATAAGCCTCCAACAAGGGTTTAATTTGTTTTTATTTATTCATCTCGTTCATTTCCTTCTTCATGTTTTTGTTCGTGTATGTATTTGTATGTTGTGTTCATTGTTTACTGTTGTGTTGTCCCTATTCTGGCTCTGTCTTGAGTCCCCCCCCCCCAGGAAAAGTGGTGATTGGGCCTGAGTATATAGAATGTATTGCCCACCTCTCTTCAATCGGGTTTTCTTTAGTCTGCCCTTATATTTTACTCATTATATACATTTTCTGTTCTTGTCGCCTCATGTTTCCCATTTTCTTTCTCTCCTTTCTACGCTCCTGACTCCCCACCCCAAGCTTTTTCTGGACCCTCGTCTTCCTCATGTTTAGCATATTAGTTTTGAGATTTGTAGACGTTCTTTCCGTTAGTTTGGTGATTGTGAGAGCTTTCGCCCCATTTGTTGTCACTATTAAGACCTTTCGTGCCATTTAGGTGTCGATTTTTTCCTAGCGAGCGATAGCGAGCCTGTAATTTTAGAAGGAACCGGCATTCGGCCAGGTCATTTTTCTACCGAAAAATGTACACATATATTTTGAAAGGGGGTCTTGAGGTGTTTTATTAAAGCTTGATGGCAGTCTAGCGAGGAAACCAATATATATTTATAGATATACTGTATATATAGATGAACAAAAAACGAGCACTGCCCCATTAACCCCTTCAGTTTTACCTTATCTTCTGGCCATCATTAAACGGTATTATTCCGTTTAAGAAGGACCTATGGTATTTAGATGATATAGTGATAGTATTTTACCCATCCATGTCTGAGAAGTAGAATATAAGGTTCAAGATATCGTCTAATGGTAACCAACAAAAGACAAACACTGCGTCATCGTGCTGAAGGGGTTAAGGGGAGATGGGTCGTTTATCTGGCCCCCCTTCGTCCTCATGTTTAGCCCCATTAGTTTCCAGATTTTAACCTGTTTGCCCAATTAGTTTGTCGATTTTAAGACCTTTCGCCCCATTTTGTTATCAATATTAAGACCTTTCGTGCTATTTAGGTGTCGATATTCTTCCTGGCGAACGATAGTGAGCCTGTAATTTTGGAAGAACCGGCCTTCGAATGGGTCATTTTTCTACCGAAAAATGCACATTATTAATCTATAAGGGGGATCTAATGGATGTTTTTTTAAAGTTTGATGGACGTCTAGGGAAAAATAATTAATAAATGAAAAAAATCGACCAAAATGTGAGCCATCCCCCCCTTAATGTGTTTTGTTATTAATACAGTGTGCTCCGTATTTCGTCATATCTGCCTCGTTTTCCTCGTCAAATGTATAACCTAGTCTTTTCACTTTTCTTCAATATTCCATGTTCCTTTCTTCATTAATTTACGTATTTACATCGTATTTCGTATTTTGTCTTCCTATCTTGTGCATTTATCGGTTCTTTTTGGCCTCGTTTTTGTTTAGTCTCCCCTTTCTTTTGTTTCATATTTCTCCTGAATGGCTTGCCCTTCTCTCCACTATTTTACATATTCTACCCTATTTCTTATCCCTTCTTCGCCTGTGTACTGTATTCATCTTCTACTTATGCCTCTCGATATGCTGTCTTTGTGCCCGTCCCTATTTTTCTCGCTCCTATTAGCATCGTTATCCCTCTTTCCATTTTCTTTACTGGTCCATTCATGCCGACCTGCCATTCATTTTCGACATAGTTCCTGCTGTCATTTTTGTTCGCTTTTTCCTCATGTGTTTTTTTTTTTTGGGGGGGATCTCTTCTTTCATAACTCTTCGACCCCAAATTCCAACCTCTGCCCCCCCCCCCCCCCCTCCCTCTCCGACTCCTTCCCCCTCCCTCACGCCCCCGATTCCCAACATCTGTGTAACCCCCCCTCCCTCTACACGACAAGACTCCTGCCCCCCCACCTTCCCGATCCCCCCCTCCCTCCACGATCCAACCACTGAGCGACCCCCCTACTCTCCCTCCACAACCACGAATACCCCCCCCCTCCACGTCTCCCCCCCCCCCCCCCCCCCCCCCCCCCCCCTCTGCACCCCCCCTCCCACCTCTCCTTTTTCCCCCCGCGACACCCAACCCATGAGTGCTCCTTCCCAACATGACCCCGATCCCAGCGTCAACCCCCTCACGCACACACACACACACCCTCTCTCTCTCACACACACACACACACACACACACACACACACACACGCACGCACACACAAGAGAGGGAGCATATACCCCCATTAGGCTAATTGCAGACTCGACGACAGGTATAAGTAAACCCGCCATTCTCCGGCCGAAGGGGGGCATTATGGTAGACAGGTAAATCTTGGCTGCTCAGGCAAGGAGAGTGCAAAAATGAGGACATAAAAATAATGAAAGATAGATATAAGAAGAATAATAATAATAATAATAATAATAATAATAATAATAATAACAACAATAATTCAAGCAAAGTATTGTTTTCAGCGTTTATTGCAGTGCCTGGTATCGTTCATATCAAAGAAATTTATACATGTATCATTATATATATATATATATATATATATATATATATATATATATATATATATATATATATATTTATTTTATTTTATTTTATTTTATTTTATTTTTTTTTTCCCTTAGTATTTTAACGGTTATATACCATGGTCGATAGTGGCATTTATCATGGGAATCTTCATGCTAAAGCACACTCCTCTCCGACAAGAGGAAAGGAAGATAAAAGGGGACAATTCAACATGGTAGGTAAAGCAATCCGCAATTTTGGTATATTCAAAGGCAAAAATGTCCTTATGTGACAATCAGGTCAATAAAATGCATCGATCAGCCTAATAGTGTCAGAGAACTGGCATAACTCGTGGAGAATAGGAATAGTTAGCCTTACTTTTCTTTGTTCAGTGTGGAATGTTGTTGCTAAGATGTGGTTTATAAGCGAGGTTTATTGAGTTTGTGTTGCTAAGATGTGGTTTATAAGCGAGGTTTATTGAGTGTGTTGCTAAGATGTGGTTTATAAGCGAGGTTTATTGAGTTTGTGTTGCTAAGATGTGGTTTATAAGCGAGGTTTATTGAGTTTGTGTTGCTAAGATGTGGTTTATAAGCGAGGTTTATTGAGTTTGTGTTGCTAAGATGTGGTTTATAAGCGAGGTTTATTGAGTTTGTGTTGCTAAGATGTGGTTTATAAGCGAGGTTTATTGAGTTTGTGTTGCTAAGATGTGGTTTATAAGCGAGGTTTATTGAGTTTGTGTTGCTAAGATGTGGTTTATAAGCGAGGTTTATTGAGTTGTGTTGCTAAGATGTGGTTTATAAGCGAGGTTTATTGAGTTTGTGTTGCTAAGATGTGGTTTATAAGCGAGGTTTATTGAGTGTGTTGCTAAGATGTGGTTTATAAGCGAGGTTTATTGAGTGTGTGTGTGAGTGCCCTGTCGTTGGAAACAAAATACGAGAAAAATGATAAAATAAGGGCTTTAAGGGGAGATTTCCACTTCAGGGAGTTTTTTCTTGATCCCTTTCTCCCTCATGTTTGGCCCCATTGCTTTTGACATTTCAAGACATTCGCCCCATCAGTTTGGCGATTTTAATTACTTTCGCCCCATTTCTGTCAATTTTAAGATCTTTCGTGCCATTTAGGTTTCTATTTTTTCCTGGCGAGCGATAGCGAGCCTGTACTTTAAGAGCAACCGGGACATTTTTCTATCGAAAAATTTACAAATTTATCTTGAAAGGGGCTCAAGGGGGTGTTATTTTAAGTTTGATGGAAGTCTAGGGAAAACACTAAAAACCTCCCCGTAAAGAACAGGTTTTAATTGACATGTTTCCCTTTATCCTTATGTTTATATACAATATTGTTATGCCTAATAACCCGTAAAATATTAATCATTATTTTCTGCATTTTTATATTTATTTATCTTATTTATTTGATTATATATATATATATATATATATATACAGTATATATATTAGGATAAACCAGTTATAATGTACGATATTTAATGAAGAGAAACAGATAAATTGTATTTCTTTTGTTCTCCTGGGTGAGTATGAATAGTGTCTAGATAGTCTTAATTCGTCTACCCTGTCCACGATCGTCATTTGTCTGAATATAGGGGTTCAAATATGAGTTAATTACTATTGGATGGGCTGTTGCTTGCTTTCCTTTTGTCTCTATCACTCGTATCAGACATTGTGTTTATGCCAAGATTTCAACAGAAGTGAGAGAGAGAGAGGAAGGATAGAAAGAGAGAGATAGAGGAAGGAGAGAGAGAGAGAATAGAGAGAGCGAGAGAGACGGGGGGGGGGGGGGGTGACAAAAATTGCTCCCGGGTCGCCATTCTCAGCAGGTATAAGGGGGCATTGCATTAGGCACCCAGAGCTCTTGTCTTAATGCAAGGAGGGAAGGCATTTTAAGGGCAGATGGGCGGGTTTTTCTGGCACCCCTTCTCCCTCGTGTTTAGCATATTAATTGTGAGATGTTAAGGCGTTCGTTCCATTAGTTTGGCAATTTTTAGACCTTTCGCCCCCTTTGTTATCAATATTAAGACCTTTCCTGCCATTTAGGTGTCAATTTTTTCCTGGCGAGCGGTTGCAAGTCTGTAATTTTAGAATGGATCGGCCTTCGGCCGGGACATATTTCTACCGAAAAGTGTACACATTTATCTTGAAAGAGGGTCTAGGGGGGTGTTTTATAAAACTTGATGGAGGTCTAGCGAGGAAACTCAAAAATTAATAAATAAATACATTCTTAGACCAAAAAACAAGCACTACCCCCTTAGTCCAGAGGAAAGGGGCATCTTAAGATAAGTACAAACGAAAGGCAGGACAATGAATACAAAGGAGTAAGGATAACATTGAGGTAGAAGAAGAGGAAGAAGGGGAGAGAGAGAGAGAGGGGGGGGGGAGAGAGAGAGAGAGAGAGAGAGAGAGAGAGAGAGAGAGAGAGAGAGAGAGGGGGGAGGGAGAGAGATGGAGAGAGAGAGAGGGGGGGGAGAGAGAGAGAGAGAGAGAGAGAGAGGGGGGGGAGAGAGAGAGAGAGAGGGGGGGAGGGGAATGACACAGCTATAATTATATTCTGCCTTAATGCAGGGCAGAAAGTATGTTAATGTGAGGCCCATTATAAACTGAATAAACCCGTTTTATAGTAGCCAAACTATTCTTAAGGGGAGGTTTTTAGTTGATTCCCGAGACTTCCATCAAACTTAAAATTACTCTCGCTAGACCCCCTTTCAAGATAAATTTGTACATTTTTCAGTAGAAAAATGTCCCGGCCGGAGGCCGATTCCCCTTTAATTACAGGCTCGCTATCGCTCGCCAGGAAAAAATCGACACCTAAATGGTACGAATGGTCTTAAAATTGACATAAATGGGGCGAGGGGTCTTACAATCGCCAAGCTAATGGGGCGAACGTCTTAAAATCTCAAAAGCAATGGAGCTAAACATGAGGGAGAAAGGAGTCCAGAAAAAAATCCTCCAGGTGGAAATCTCCCCTTAAAAGGATGTCACCGGTACTCAACGGGTTAACGACACGTAATAATTAAAACAGACGAGAGAAGGATAATTAGAGAAAATGCGACACAAACCAAATTAAGGGAGCCCACCTCGCTTTTTTTATCTTTCTCTCCCAGTCTCTTTGGTTTGTATCCATTCGGCCCCATTCAGCCTACTGTTTTAAGGCGTTTACCCCCATCCAGGTGTCAATATTTTCCTGGCGAGCGGTAGCGAGCCAGCATATACTGTATATTTTTTTGTTTTGACAGAAAGCTAAATTTGTAAATTTTTCGATAGAAAAATTTCTCCGGCGAAGCCGGATTTCTCCATACAATGCAGGAAGAAATCTACACCTGAATGGGGATAAACGTCTTAAAACAGTTGGCTGAATGGGGCCGAATGGAGAAAAGAGAGAAAAGGAGAGAAAGATAAACAAAAATGCCGGTGACCCCCCCTTAACGACACGTAATAATTAAAACATATAGGGAAAGGCAGGTAAATGAGGGAAAACACGACACAAACCAAAGAAACGGAACATCAAAAGCACTGGCGGACGAACTTAGCATTACTTTAAATATCACGATTAATGTTAGTATCAATAAAAAGGCAAACGAATAGGCACATATGATGGGTTAGCACTTCAACACAATGCATATATAATAACGTTTGATTAGGCAATGATGATGTTTTAACCCTTTGAGTACCAGCGACGTGAGTTATATTGTTCTAACTTGATTTAGACGATAGGATGCAACCTATGAAGGATCTGTGGTAGGTTAAAGGGGTTGGTGGAGATAGTTTGAAGCCTTTTTATTGCTAGAGGACCTTCCTAAGCTGAATAAAATAATTTAATAGCTCCCAGAAGACGCTGAATAGGACATCCCTGGCACTGAATGGGTTAATGTAGAGTTTTATGAAGTAGACACCAGTAAGATGAACACGGTGATGATAAGTGATCTAAATGATGGCATATGAAAAAGTAAGCATATTTTATATATTAGTAGTTACTTCACTTAAAATGCGGCAAAGAGGAAAAAGTGGCACAAAATAATTGGAATGTTTACAGATATATCATGTTTTGAAAGATGTATGTATGTATGTATGTATGTATCTATGTATGTTAGTATGTATCTATGTATGTATGTATGCATGTTAGTATGTATGTACAGTATGTATGTATGTATGTTAGTATGTATGTATGTTAGTATGTATGTATGTTAGTATGTATGTATGTACGTATGTATGTATGTTAGTATGTATGTATGTATGTATTCTGGCACTAACCCCAGTTTTCCTCTCTTTTTTTTATCTTTTTGTTATGATAGTCGAGCGAATATAATATAATTATTGTATAACTACACAAAATACAAGAAACAACAAGTAGAATATATATACAATATAACTATATACAAAATAACTATATATAAAATAACTATATAGGATAAAAACTGCACGACGAAGGAAAAAGAGCGATTTTTTTTTTTACAAGGGAGAGTGTAATTAGGTAAATCTTCCATTCTCGAGGCTAAGATTGCATTACGCTAGAGAGGTAAATCTCGCGTGATCATGCAAGGGCGAGAGCGAGAAGAGAGAACGAGAGAAGGAGGAAGAGAGATAATGAAGAGGATAATAAAAGCGAGAATATTACGAGAAATGGCCTACCTCAAACCATTCAGTCATAATTATATATATTGTCGAGAAGCAGAAGAGAAGAGAAGAGGACGGTAAAAGAGGATGGTGAGAACGAATAACTGTTAAAGAAGGAAACATTAAAGCAAGTACATATCACATAAACGACTATTTTCTTTAACTTATAATATTTCACTAGGATTTGAAAGGGGTAAATACTATCTTAAGGGGACAGTGGCTGTTTTTTTGGTTTATTAATTCATGTATTAATTTATGTTTTAGTTTCCTCGCTAGACCTCCATCAAGCTTTAAAAACCACTCGCTTCAAGATAAATTTGTACATTTTTCGGCAGAAAATGTCCCGGCCAAAGGCCAGTTTCACAGGTTAGCTATAGCTCGCCAGGGGAAAAAAACGACACCTAAATAGTGTTTTGAGATTTTAAGGCGTTCGGCCCATTAGTTTGACGATATTAACAACTTTCGCCCCATTTCGTTGTCAATTTTAAGACCTTTCATGCCCTTTAGGTGTCTATTCTTTCCTTGCGAGCGATAGCGAGCCTGTAATTTTAAGAGGAATAGGAGAAAAAAGTCAACAATATATCTCCTATACGAATGGTTGAGAAACATAACAATAGAATAAGAGACACAAGAACAAATAGAATAAGAGACACAAGAACAAATAGAATAAGAGACACAAGAACAAACAGAATAAGAGACACAAGAACAAACAGAATAAGAGACACAAGAACAAATAGAATAAGAGACACAAGAACAAATAGAATAAGAGACACAAGAACAAATAGAATAAGAGACACAAGAACAAATAGAATAAGAGACACAAGAACAAATAGAATAAGAGACACAAGAACAAATAGAATAAGAGACACAAGAACAAATAGAATAAGAGACACAAGAACAAATAGAATAAGAGACACAAGAACAAACAGAATAAGAGACACAAGAACAAATAGAATAAGAGACACAAGAACAAATAATGAACAGAGACCTCTTAAGGGGGGAGGGCCGGTTTTCTGGACCACTTTCTCCCTCATGTTTAGCCCCATTAGTTTTCAGATGTTAAGATGTTTGCCCCATTAGTTCGCCACATTTCGTCGTCAATATTTAGACTTTTCGTGCCATTTAGGTGTCGATTTTTTCCCTGGCGAACAATAGTGAGCCTGTAATGTTGGAAGAACCGGCCTTCGGCCGGGAAATTTTTCTACCAAAAAATGTACAAATTAATCTAGAAGGGGGATCTAATGGATGTGTTTTTAAATTTGATAGAGGTCTAGGTAGGAAACTAGAAAATTAATGAATACATGCAAAAATCGCCCAAAAAGTGAACCATCCCCCTTAATACACGAACGGTTGAGAAAGAGAAAACCATCAAATCACTAAAAGAAAGAAAGAAAGAAAGAAGAAGAAATCACGAAGAGGTGATTATCCGAGAGAAGAAGGAGCAAGAGACAAAAGACCTAATAATGAAGAGACCAATACCAGTGCGAATATTAAAGGAAGCAGCATATATGAATAAATTGGCCATTTACGGGGCAAATGGGACAATATGCTAAACGCGAACGGTAAATCTTGCGGCGTTCATGGGTCGCGCGAAAGAGAATAAAACGCCAATAAAACGCATGGCAAGAAATCTGAAAATACGCATCATGAAGGTAGAAAATGCTGAACCAGGATGAAAAAGAAAAATAGGCTTCATCACACTAGAATGAAAATAGGCTTCATCACACTAGAATGAAAACCAATGATAAACTAAACTAAAACATGCTAGTTATAAAAAACATGAGATTGGAATAAAACTAATCACGCCTAGGACTGGAGTTCTCGAAAAGGGGCTCCAGTCCTGACGCTATTCTTGACTTGCAGTGTGCATTTTATATATACATATACTATATATATATATATATATATATATATATATATATATATTTTTTTTTTTTTTTTTTTTTTTTACAAGCAGCATAGTAAGGACCATTAGGTATGTTGCTGC
This sequence comes from Paralithodes platypus, assembly GCA_032716605.1. Lineage (NCBI taxonomy): Eukaryota > Metazoa > Arthropoda > Malacostraca > Decapoda > Lithodidae > Paralithodes > Paralithodes platypus. The sequence goes on along the minus strand of CM064547.1, from coordinate 45,716,599 downwards.
TTGCCTTCCTTTGTATTCCTCTGTATTTCACCGGACGAAAAAAATGATACAAATAAACAAAACACTAAAACTAAACTAAAAACAAATATACAATATTTTTTAAGTAAACGTGGAGGTAGAAAATGCTGAACGAGGACGACCCAAATAGAAAAGAAATATTATGTACTGTGTATATCGTTGTGTAGGAATATGTACTGTGTATATCGTTGTGTAGAAATATGTACTGTGTATATCGTTGTGTAGGAATATGTACTGTGTATATCGTTGTGTAGGAATGAAAAAAAAAAAAAAAAAAAAGTATTCCATTTGTTTATTTTTTACTAATAGTATTGTTATTATTATCATTATTGTTATTATTATCATTATTGTTATTATTATTATTAGTAGTAGTAGTAGTAGTATTGCTATTGTGTTCATTTATATTATTACTGTTATTATTAGTATTAATTATTAATATTATTAATTATTATTATTATTATTTTGTTTTTGTCTACCTTATTATTATTAAAAAAATAATAATAAAACCAAAAATATTAAAATTGAAAAAAAAAATGGGGATTGGGCCTGAGCACATAGATAGATAGATAGATAGATTATTAGAACTATTAGTATTGTTAGTAGTAGTAGTAGTAGTAGTAGTAGTAGTAGTAGTAGTAGTAGTAGTAATAGCAGAACTAACAATAGTATTCAGTAGCATGACACACACAATAGCAGGCAGGTGAAGGAATATACAACCAGCAGAATATGGAGTGTTTTACAAGAGACCGACTCTATATTCTGCAACTCCCCGCCCTCAACACAAAAGAGAACCCTCGCGTTAAGGGGAGGTTTCCACTTGAGGGATTATTTTCTTAACCCCTTTCTCCTTCATGTTTAGCCCCATTGCTTTTGAGCTTTTCAGACGTTTGCCCCATTAGTTTGGCGTTTTAAAGAACTTTCGCCCCATTTATGTCCCTTTTAAGACCTTTCGTGCCATTTAGGTGTCGATTTTTTCCTGGCGAGCGATGGCGAGCCTGTAGTTTAAGAGGAATCGGCCTTCGGCCGGGACATTTTTCTACCGAAAAATGTACAAATTTATCTTGAAAGGGAGTCAAGGGGGTATAATTTCAAGCTTGATGGAAGTCTAGGAAACACTAAAAACCCTCGCGTTAAGGGGAGGTTTTTAGTGTGTTTCCTAGACTTCCATCAAGCTTGAAATTACACCCCCTTGACCCCCTTTCAAGATAAATTTGTACATTTTTCGGTAGAAAAATGTCCCGGCTCAAGGCCGGTTCCTCTTAAATTACAGGCTCGCTATCGCTCGCCAGGAAAAAATCGACACCTAAATGGGACGAAAGGTCTTAAAAGTGACATAAATTGGGTGAAAGTTCTTAAAATCGCCAAACTAATGGGGCGAACGTCTTAAAATCTAAAAAACAATGGGGCTAAACATGAGGGAGAAAGGGGTAAAGAAAAAAATCCCTCAAGTGGAAATCTCCCCGGAGAGATAGGCGTTTTTTTTTTTTTTTGGGGGGAGGGGATATTAATTCATGTATTCCTGGATTTGTTATTTTCCTCGCTAGACTTCCATCAAACTTAGAAAAACACCCCCTAGACCCCCCTTCAAGATAAATTTGTACATTTTTCGGTAGACAAATGTCCCGTCGGTTCCTCCTAAAATTACAGGCTTGCTATCGCTCGCCAGGATAAAATCGACACCTAAATGGCACGAAAAGTCTGAAAATTGACAACGAAATGGGGCGAAAGGTGTTAAAATCGCCAAACTAATGGGCCGAACGTCTTATAACCTCAAAACAAATGAGGCTTAAACACGAGGGAGAAAGGGGACCAGAAAAACGACCCGTCTCCCTTTAAGCAGGCGAAGAAGCTTTTGTATTCATGCAGGTGTGTGTGTGTGTGGGGGGGGGGGGGGGGGAGTGAGAGGGGGAAACAAACAATGGGGACGCTTAACCCCTTCTGTACCGACGACGTCCTTTCAATTATATCCTTGCTATATTCAGACGATTGTATGAAGCTTAGGAAGGATATAGAGTAGCTAAATAGATTAACTGAGATCGTCTGTAGCCTTTTAATTGGTAGACATCCTTCCTAAGCTGCATACAATCGTCTAATAGTTGCCAGAATATAGTGAAAAGGAGGCTTAAACGTTGTGAACAAAATAAGATCATCTATTTTACAACATAATTATCACCTGAGAAATGCATATATTTAAAAAAAAAAAATTGACAGCAGGCTAAATTTGTACGTTTTTCGATAGAAAAATGTCTCAAGCAAAGCCGGATTTGTTCATACAATAATGGTTCGCTAGCGCCCGCCAGGTAAAAATCGACACCTGGATGGGGATAAACGTCTTAAAACAGTATGCTGTTCCGATCTTTTCCGTGTTCAAATTAACACACATAAATGACTGAAGCATTCTCTCTATATATAATTATGTTAATAATAAAGTGTTCACGTTTTACAGTGTACAGTCGGCCTAATAAGTGATGTCTCGGCACCAATTATGTTTTGGTCAAGAATTGGTATCAGCCATATTTACACATGATTTCTGCTTTTTGAGTGAGATATACAAACAAGTTCCTACACTTACCCACCCTATTCAACATCTGACAGACATTAATAGAGCACAGAGCAAGCCAAACGTAATGACAGCAGAGACATGACTTATTAGCGCGACCGTACAGTCATACATTATAGGAGTGAATGAGGCAATACTAATGTTTAGGAAGATTGTGGGCACCAACCGAACAGGGCAGTACCCCTAGGGAGGCCACATAGGTATATGATAAGGAGCTGCTGGAACCCATGTTTCATTTGCCTGGCTTCCCCCACTGTTTCTATTTGTGCCTCACCTACACAGAGAGTAATCCAGCTAACTCTCACAAACACCTCCTCCTCCTATTCATTTCACAACACTTAACAAGCACAACAGACATCTTTCCAAAACATATAAATTGCCCATAATGTACCTTGAGTTTGGCTCGGTCACTCTTTCAACCTTTGGAGGAGACACTTGTTACAGGCAACTTTGCCTTTTGTCTCATTCATACAGATAGAACAACACATCTCACATCAACTCGAATAATAACAGTTGACGGAAAGCCATGTAAAAATATGTATGTACAGTATGTATGTATGTATGTACACTGGCACTTAGCGTACCCCATTTTTTTTTTTTTTTTTTTTTTTTTTTTTTTTTAATACACTGATAAATTCTGATACGAAGCGCTTATCTGCACCATCTCCTATCTCACCTAATAATGGACACCCAGAGTGTAGCATTACCGGTATATTTTAATAAGCAGTTCCCTATATTCCACGCACGTTCCTGGGTTGCAGTAAATATGTCGGCTCCCTCTGCGTCATGAGTTATACGAGCGGCGATTAGCGAACCATAAATATAACAATCTTTACCAATCTGTAAGGGGAGATGGTTCACCTTTGGGGCGGATTTTTTTTTTTTTTTTTTTTTTTTTTTTCCCCATATATTTATTATTTTTCTAGTTTCCTCCTTACAGTAGACCTCAATACAACTTAAAAATAACAACCCCAAGCCCCCCCCCCCCTCAAGATATAGTTGTAAATATTTCGGTAGAACAAATTTCCGGTCTATCCTCTTCAATTACCCGCTCGCTAACGCTCGCCAGGAATAAATCGACACCTAAACGACGCGTAAAGGTCTTAATATTAACAAAGAAAGTGAGCGAATTTTTTAAAAATCGTCAAACTAATGGGGCAAACATTATAAAATCTGAAAACTAATGGGGCTAAACATGAGGGAGAAGGGGTCTAGGAAAAACCAACCGTCTCCCCTTACACCGGCCTCACTCGGTATTTAGAAGGTCTCGGTAACGTGGCGTCTTTTTCCCCCGTGTTATTCTGGCAATTCTATACAGCTTAGGAAGGAGGCTCTCTGGCAATCGTAGGGCTAAAACTCCATCACCACCGAGAGTGTTTTTTTGGTTTAACCCCATACAGGACCCGGGACGTCCTTGTTATCATTCTCTGGCAACTACTAGACGATTATATTCAGCTTAGGAAGGACCTTTAACAAAAAATAAGGCTTTAAGGGGAGGTATTTAGTTTGTTCCCTAGACCTCCATCAAGCTTAAAATTACACCCTCTTGAGTCCCTTTCAAGATAAATTTGTACATTTTTCGGTAGAAAAATGTCCCGGCCGAAGGCCGGTTCCTTTTAAATTACAGGCTCGCTATCGCTCGCCAGGATAAAATCGACACCTGAATTGCACGAAAGGTCTTAATATGGGGTGAAAGTTCTTAAAATCGCTAAACTAATGGGGCGAACGTTTTATAATATCAAAAGCAATGGAGCTAAACATGAGGGAGAAAGGGGTCCAGAAAAAAAATCCCTCAAGTGGAGATCCCCCCCCCCCCCTTAAACTATCTCAACCCACCTTTTTTTTAAGCTACCCCAGATCCTTCCTAAGCTGCATACTAGCGTCTAAATATAGCTAGCATACAATATAGCACACGTCGCTGGGACTGAAAGGGTTAACATCTGATGAAGGGGAGATTTCCACCGGGAGGATTTTTTTTTCTTTCTGAACCTCTTTCTCCCTCATGTTTAGCCCCATTGCTTGTGAGATTTAAAGACGCTTGCCCCATTACTTTGGCGATTTTAAGAACCCTCGCCCCATTTCTGTCAATTTTAAGACCATTCGTGCCATTTAGGTGTCGATTTTTTCCTGGCGAGCGATAGCGAGCCTGTAATTTAAGGGGAACCGGCCTTCGGCCGGGACATTTTTCTACCGAAAAATGTACAAATTTATCTTGAAAGGGGGTCAAGGGGGAGTAATTTTAAGCTTGATGGAAGTCTAGGGAATCAACTAAAAACCTCCCCTTGAAGAGATATGCATATACTCTGTTTTCTTCCAACTGAAGGTCAATTGCAAAGTTCCCATCAAGAGGAAACTAGAAATATGATATACCGGTATACATGACAATATGATATACCGGTATACATGACAATATGATATACCGGTATACATGACAATATGATATACCGGTATACATGACAATATGATATACCGGTATACATGACAATATGATATACCGGTATACATGACAATATGATATACCGGTATACATGACAATATGATATACCGGTATACATGACAATATGATATACCGGTATACATGACAATATGATAACCGGTATACATGACAATATGATATAGTATACATGACAATATGATATACCGGTATACATGACAATATGATATACCGGTATACATAACAATATGATATACCGGTATACATGACAATATTATGATATACCGGTATACATGACAATATCGACCAAAACATTAATCATCCCCCCCTTAACCCTTTGAGTACCGGTGCCGTGTGTTATCTTTTATTTTAGCTATGTTGAGACGATGTTATGCAGCTTAGGAAGGATCTGGGGTGGTTAAAAGGGCTGGTTGAGATAGTTTGAAGCCATATTATTGCTAGAGGTCCTCCCTAAGCTGAATAAAAGCGTCTAATAGTTGCCAGAATGTGACCAAAGGACGTCCCCGGTACTGAACGGGTTAATTACAGTAGGTATAACCTTCCTAAAGATTCAACTCTGATGAATTATTATATCTATTACAATTTGTGCATTTTACTGGAATATCAAGAGGAAAATACGTTCACCCTTTAGGATCTATATTTTGATTTCCTGAATAAATAAATAGTGTCATGTAAATCAGAAATGCCAGAATACATAATGAGTACACGATATACACATACAACATTTACGCACGAGAGAGAGTGAGTGAGTGTGTGTGTGCGTTTTTTTTTTTTTTTTTTTTTGTGAGTGAGAGAAAGGGAGAGTTTTATCAACATTATATTTTTATTTATTTTTTTTCGGGACCGCCAGAATGTCAGGATACTTACGTGATTACCCGCACACATTATTACGCTCATTAACTTACCGCAAACACGCCACGTAAATATTGGTTATCGCGTAGATTATAGACGCCACGGCCTCTTTCGGAATTATCATAGATTATCCTGCAGCGCCGGAAAGTCAAGAGGAATTATTATTATTTGTTTAGCCTTTTTGGTGGATATATTTCGCTTAACCCCTTCATTACCGATGCCTCTTTTCATTACATTCCGGCAACTATTAGACGATTTTATTCAGCTTAGGACGGAAGTGTATTAATTATTAAGAGGCTACAAACTATCTCAATTAACTCTTTTTAGCTACCACAGATCCTTTCTAAGCTGCTTAACATCGTCAAAATATAGCTGAAATAAAACAACATACATCTTCGGTACAGAAGGGGTTAAGGGGGGGGATGAGCGTATTTATGTGTTTATTATTTAGCTTTCTATTGTTGTTTTTTTAGCTTCCTCCTTAGATCTCCATAAAAAAAAGAAAAAAAAAAAAAAACATCCATTAGATCCTCCTTCTAGATAAATTTGCAAATTTTTCGGTCGAAAAATGTCATGGTCGAAGGCCGGTTCTTCCAAAATTACAGATTCTCTATCGTTCGTCAGGAAAATAATAAGGCACCTAAATAACACGAAAGGTCTTAATACTGATACAGAAATGAGGCGAAAGGTCTTAAAATCGACAAACTAACGGGGCAAACATCTTAAACTCTGAACACTAATGGGTCTAAACATGAGGGAGAAGGGGGGGTTTAGAAAAACGACAGAGTGAAATTAATATAATAGGTTAAGGGGAGGTTTTTAGTGTGTTTCCTAGACTTCCATCAAGCTTGAAATTACACCCCCATGACCCCCTTTCAAAATAAATTTGTACATTTTTCGGTAGAAAAATGTCCCGGCCGAAGGCCGGTTCCTCTTAAATTACAGGCTCGCTATCGCTCGCCAGGAAAAAATCGACACCTAAATGGGACGAAAGGTCTTAAAAGTGACATAAATGGGGTGAAAGTTCTTAAAATCGCCAAACTAACAGGGCGAACATCTTAAAATCTCAAAAGCAATGGGGCTAAACATGAGGGAGAAAGGGGTAAAGAAAAAAAATCCCTCAAGTGGAAATCTCCCCTTAATCATGAATTGCCTCCATTCTACCTGTCAATCACATGATGTCTCGGAGAAAGTGTATTATTATGTGTTTTCCACCAACAAATTTCACCTCTAAACTCACAATTAATGAAATCAACAAATACATGTGGCACTCCAAGGACTCGAACCTACAGTGCATTCATTGGACATATATCGACAGGCCCCGCCCGCTTCCACCAGCGCCGTAGACGAAGTAGAGCTTATCATACCGCAATCTCGGACAAGTCACTTGTCACCTTACCACGGAGCTGATAAGAGCTCCAAGTAAAATTAATTATACGATGTAAGAGCGCTTTAATACATGCATATTTGCAGTTACTCTTTACTACACAATATTACCATATACCATTGTACAGAAAAGTAAACTCCATTACCATTGTTTTACCTCGTCTACTTGGGCAGAGCAGAGGTAGACAATTATTAAGCAAGGCCTAGCGAGCGACTGCTTTTAGTTGTATAGGGTACCGTAATGCCTCCCCCTCCCTTGTCTGTGTGCCTCAGTCTCCCTCCCTCTCTCTCTCTCATATTGTGAAGTGATTAAATTTTGACTGATCAGTCAACTTGTGTAGATCATAATTTTGTGATTCATTTAGCCGCCAATAATGACGTTTCCAGGGTGTACCACGAGGAGCACCACCACATCAACTGGCTCAGTTTTCTCCTTATCAAAATACTTGAATACATTTAATACAATATTCCTGGCTTGACTGACAAGTCGGGGAGAACCAGCAGGTCTGCCAGGGGTATGGGCAGGAGACGTCATCTTCCCCCTTCAGAAGACGGGAGGGAACTGAACTGACGTTTGAATGACAATGCATTGACAGTTGAGAGAGAAGACACCGGCGTTGCCAATGTAGTTACCTTACCGCTAGATCTAAAAGTATTTACTTGAACAAGGGAATGGAGCTGTTAAAGACAGGCTCCAGTCTTAACATTTCTTTCTCACTCGTTGATGTAGAAAGGTAGATGGCTTTGTAGGCCATTTTTAATAATTTAAATTGATAAATAAATATTGACTTGATCTAGCGGCAATATTTTACACCTAGCAATAAGAATGCTGGCTATACTCCGAATCTTTTAGCACATGTTATCAATATTCTAGCAATATTAGGTAGGCATTTACTAGTTTGTATTCTTCTAGTTACTTCTGCAAACAGATTAAATAATATTTTTGTGCTAATTTGGTAACCCTGTTGGACCTCGCACAGTCATGCCAGCCGTATGATAACGGTTGGGGAAGTGGGCGGGGCCTGTCGATATATGTCGAATGAATGCACTGTAGGATACTGACATCGACATTCCGCGCACTTAGGCATTGCGCTATCAAGACAGTTATGGGCTCTTGTAATGTTTACTCTTCAAAACTGCAAAAGTTGTTTATTTTTATCAATTTTAGTCAAGTTAGCATTTTAAGATTTGTTTAGGCTTCGATTATTGTATTGTATAGACTGTAAAAATCATGAATGCTATACAAAATTGTAACAAAGGTTGTACGCATAATAAGACTAGAGTGTAATACAATTTTAGTGACTTTGTTGAAGTAATATATTATAGAATTATTAATGAGTGTTTTAAATAAAAATAGTGAAGATATCATCAATAGTGAGAAAAAAAAACATAAAATAAAATAGGCACCAATTTGGTTTAAGTTAAAGTTTGTATTATGCGCACTCAATTTGTAAAGGGGGTCCACCTCGTTTTTTTTTTTTTTTTTTTTTTTTTTTATCTCTCTCGCTCTTCCTCTCCCTCTCTGGGTTGTGTTCATTTGGCCTCATTCAGCCTACTGTTTTAAGGGGAGGTTTTGAGTTTGTTTCCTACTCCTCCAGCAATCTTAAAATTTCACCCCCTTGACCCCCTTTCAAGATAAATTTGTACATTTTTCGGTAGAAAAATGTCCTGGCCGAAGGCCGGTTACTCTTAAATTACAGGCTCGCTATCGCTCGCCAGGATAAATTTGACACCTAAATGGCACGAAGTCTTAAAATTGACAGAAAAGGGGTGAAAGTTCTTAAAATCACCAAATTAATGGGGCAAACGTCTTAAAATCTCAAAAGCAATGGGGCTAGACATGAGGGAGAAAGGGGTCAAGAAAAAAATCCCTCAAGTAGAAATCTCCCCTTAAGACGTTTATCCCTATCCAGGTGTCGATTTTTTCCTGGCGAGCGGGAGCGAGCCAACATATTTTCATTTGTTTTTGACAGCAAGCTAAATTTGTACAATTTTCGATAGAAAGTGTCTCCGGCGAAGCCAGATTTCTCCATTACATTGCGGGCTCGCTATCTTTCTCCAAGAATAAATCGACACCTGGATGGGGATAAACGTCTTAAAACAGCAGGCTGAATGGGGTCGAATGAATACAAGCCTGAGAAAGAGAGAAAAGGAGAGAGAGAAAGCAGTTCACCCCCCTTAAGTGTAGTTAAAGGGCACACACACACACACACACACACACACGTATCGCAAACTATTTCCTCGAACCCCTGTCCGAAGTATTGTATTCCAAGGTCCGTCTAGCCAGTCTCTGTCATGCATTAGGAGGTGTCGTTCTTGAGGGGAGATGGGTTGTTTTTGTGGTCCCCTTTCTTCCTCATGCTTAGCCCCATTAGTTTTCAGAATTAAAGATGTTTGCCCCATTAGTTTGTTGATTTTGAGTCCTTTCGTCCCATTTGTTTGTCAATATTAAGACATTTCGTGCTATTTAGGTATCGATTTTTTTCCTGGCGAACGGTAGTGAGCCTGTAATTTTGGAAGAATCGGCCTTCGGCCAGGACAATTTTCTACCAAAAAAGATGTGCAAATTAATCTAGAAGGGGGATATAATGGATGTTTTTTGTTTTCAGTTTGATGGAAGTCTAGGAGGAAACAAACAACATAATTATAATATATATAAATGAGCAAATAAATACGCCCGTCCCCCCTTAATTAATTAATACGCCCGTCCCCCCTTAATTAATTAGGAGATCTCGTCCTTAAGGGTTGGACTGACACATTACACATCCCTGGAGCTCTTGTGGTAACCAAGGTTGGCCATATTTTGCCATCTTGGTGCTACTGCTCACACTTTCCTTTCCTTGCGCTCAAATATTTTATCCATGCCCTTAAGGGGATAAATGTTATTATGTTGGGTTTATATATATATATTGAGAATATATCACAAATACACGTGAGCCACTAAATGTTTCTAATCTCTCAGTGGGGATCGAACCGTCGACCATCAGGACGATAGCCGACGCTTTAATCAATTACACCACGGCAGTCTTGGTGCCGTGGTGTAATTGATTAAAGCGTTGGCTATCGTCCTGATGGTCGACGGTTCGATCCCCACTGAGAGATTAGAAACATATATATATATATATATATATATATATATATATATATACGGTATATATATATATATATATATATATATATATATATATGCAGTATATATATATATATAAATATATATTTTTTTTTTTTTTTTTTTTTAATATAGATTGAAGGAGGTCTAGGAATCCAATTAACAGCCATATTTCTACTATCCTACAGGTGGTGACCCGGGGATAGTACCTGCACCAGGCTACAGGTCAGTGTTCTTGGTCTTCCTCTACCAACTACCCTTTACGAGACTCTTATATTAAACTTACAAAGGACCTCTACGATTGAAAGAGGCATAAACAATCCATATTTTAACCTTTCTGACTGCCAAACATCCTATTTAAAATTAATAAAATCGTCGAATGATAGCATGATTAAGGGGAGGTTTCTAGTTTGTTCCCTAGACCTCCATCAAGCTTAAAATTCCACCCTCTAGACCCTCTTTCAAGCTAAATTTGTAATTTTTTCGGTAGAAAAATGTCCCGGCCGAAGGCCGGTTCCTCTTAAATTACAGGCTCGCTATCGCTCGCCAGGAAATTTTTTACTCCTAAATGACACGACGAAAGATCTTAAAATTGACAGAAATGGAGCGAAAGTTCCTAAAATCGCCAAACTAATGGGGCGAACGTCTTAAAATCTCAAAATCAATGGGGCTAAACCTGAATGAGAAAAGAGTTCAGTAAAAAAAATCCTCAAGTGGAAATCTCCCCTTAATCCCTTCTTTACCGCAACGGCTTTTTAATTTTATTCTGGCTACTATTAGATGCTTTTATTCAGTTTAAAAAGGGCCTCTAGCAATCAAGAGGCTTCTAACTATCTCACTTAACCCTTTTTGGCTACCACCACAGATCCTTCTTAAACTGCATAAAATCGTTTCAATATAGCTAGAATATAATTAAAACGACGTCGCCGGTACAGAAGGGGTTAAAACTCGCTGTGGTGCCATCGTAGTCTATAGCTATCTATGGCCAGACCCCATTACTCGCTGTGGTGCCATCGTAGTCTATAGCTATCTATGGCCAGACCCCATTACTCGCTGTGGTGCCATCGTAGTCTATAGCTATCTATGGCCAGACCCCATTACTCGCTGTGGTGCCATCGTAGTCTATAGCTATCTATGGCCAGACCCCATTACTCGCTGTGGTGCCATCGTAGTCTATAGCTATCTATGGCCAGACCCCATTACTCGCTGTGGTGCCATCGTAGTCTATAGCTATCTATGGCCAGACCCCATTACTCGCTGTGGTGCCATCGTAGTCTATAGCTATCTATGGCCAGACCCCATTACTCGCTGTGGTGCCATCGTAGTCTATAGCTATCTATGGCCAGACCCCATTACTCGCTGTGGTGCCATCGTAGTCTATAGCTATCTATGGCCAGACCCCATTACTCGCTGTGGTGCCATCGTAGTCTATAGCTATCTATGGCCAGACCCCATTACTCGCTGTGGTGCCATCGTAGTCTATAGCTATCTATGGCCAGACCCCATTATTCGCTGTGGTGCCATCGTAGTCTATAGCTATCTATGGCCAGACCCCATTACTCGCTGTGGTGCCATCGTAGTCTATAGCTATCTATGGCCAGACCCCATTACTCGCTGTGGTGCCATCGTAGTCTATAGCTATCTATGGCCAGACCCCATTACTCGCTGTGGTGCCATCGTAGTCTATAGCTATCTATGGCCAGACCCCATTACTCGCTGTGGTGCCATCGTAGTCTATAGCTATCTATGGCCAGACCCCATTACTCGCTGTGGTGCCATCGTAGTCTATAGCTATCTATGGCCAGACCCCATTACTCGCTGTGGTGCCATCGTAGTCTATAGCTATCTATGGCCAGACCCCATTACTCCCCATTATGAGGGTGGCCATACACAAAACGCCCCCAAGCATATCTGTCCCACGTAAGAAGGACAATCTGTGCCCGTTAAGGGGAGATGGTTCACTTTTTGGGCGATTTTTGCATGTATTCATTATTTTTCTAGTTTTTTCCCTAGACCTCCATCAAATTTATAAAAACATCCATTAGATCCCCCTTCTAGATTAATTTGTAAATTTTTCGGTAGAAAAATTTCCGGGCCAAAGGCCGGTTCTTCCAACATTACAGGCTCACTATCGTTCGCCAGAGAAAAAATCGACACCTAAATAGCACGAAAGGTCTAAATATTGACGACGAAATGGGGTGAAAGGTCTTAAAATCGACTAACTAATGAGACAAACATCTTAACATCTGAAAACTAATTGGGCTAAACATAATGGAGAAAGTGGTCCAGAAAATCGTCCCATCCCCCCTTAATTCAACGACTTACAGGATTGACCACTCAACTTAGGGTTCATACGACTCAGGGGTCCTCTATGTATCTTTTTAGCACTATTTTTCAACCGTGGTGGGTGGGTAATGCATCCACCTACCTGATTTACCCATAGATGAGCGGTATGGATTTGTATACAGTTTACTCCCCTAGACGGCTTGCCGACAAAGGCTGACAAGTTCCATCCAACCGAAGGGGTGGATCATTGTGAAGGGGTTAAATAATTATGAACCTTTTTTATCGAACGTTATTTATTGAGATTCCATTCACCATTATACGGATCAAGTACTAACTTGCATCTCTATCTATCAATCACTGTATAATTATGTTGTATCGTGTTTCTCTCTCTCTCTGTGTGTGTGTGTGTGTGTGTGTGTGTGTGTGTATAATAATAATAATAATAAACGGTTTATTAAAGAATGGCAGCCTCATGAGCTGAAAATACACATTTTACAATTTAGTGGATGAACATGAGATGTACAGATATGAAGATGGTAAGCTCAGTTTACAAAAAAAAAATAAAAAAATAAAAAAATACAATAATGATGCAGGTGCAGAATACAAACTATCATAAAATAACCATGAGAGGAAGTGATATACAGTACATATACAAATTTATTTTACTTACTCATATACAGAACATACATATATACACGTACGTACGCACATACATACGCATACATATACATACATATATAAGAACATAAGAACATGCAGTAAGTGTGCACATGTCCGTATACACAAACGCTCACGTATGCACACAAACATACATACATACAAAAACTGTTTTGGTAGGGTCAGGGTAAAGAGGTAAAGGGTAAAGAGGGAGCGGCATTCAAGTCCGTACAGGTAGGGTCAGGTAAAGCCTACTACAATGGGAGGTTAATCCTCGGTAGTGTAGGTGTGTGTGTGTGTGTGTGTGTTCGTTCGTGTGTGTGTGTGTGTGTGTGTGATAGAAGGCGAAATGTGGAAAAGCTGGGCGTTCTATTGTTAAGGGTGGAAATACATGGATGAAGATACGTGAACACTTAATAATAGATAATGCTTATGCATAGATTTATAATCAGAAGTTGCGCTAGTGAGCAATATGTTCTCGCTCATATGTACGTATATTTACATACATATGTGCATATGACTATACAAATACACGTACAGTACATATATATATTATATACCTTATATTCTCAACCGGGCTCGAACCATTGACAGCACATACAGCACGTGTGTGTGTGTGTGTGTGTGTGTGTGTGTGTGTGTGTGTGTGTGTGTGTGTGTGTAAAATTAGAAGGAGATCTGCAGATACTCCATTATAAGTACAAGAACGGTTAGATATATTTGTTTGAGTAATACCATACACACACGAATTACTGTGTTGGTACTCGAATCAGAATGTTTTTTGCTTCTAGATGGACCGTTTTGCTGGTCCCCTTTATTCCTTATGTTTATCCCCATTAGTTTTGATATTTTAAGACGTTTGCCCCATTAGTTTGTTGATTTAAAGACCTTTCACCCCATTTTTGTTGTCAATATAAAGACCTTTTGAGCCCTTTAGGTGTCGATGTTTTAACTGGCGAGCGATAGCGAGCCTGTAGTTGTGGAGGAAACGGCCTTCGGCCGTGAAATTTTTCTACCGAATAATGTAAAAATTAATCTCTTAGGGGGATCTAATGGATGTGTTTTTTAAGTTTGATGGAGGTCTAGGGAGGAAACTAAAACAATATATATGAATATATAAATAAATAGACCCCCCAAAAATAACCACTGTCACCTTAATGCGATAGGGAATTACTTGCAACGACAGCCGAAAGAAGTAGTGATTGCTTTCCCTGCCTCCCTTCCTTCCTTCCTTCCTTCCTGCCGAGGGAACCGGGTGAAGTAAACAACAATGATAGCAATAAAGCCGTTCAATCTGCCTCCCAGTATTGCATTTTCACCCCCCGCCTCTCTTGGGGGAGGTGGAACGGTACCCCCCCCCCCCCCCACCACCACCACCACCACCACCACCACCACCACCACCACACACACACACACACACACACTTACACTTACACTCTCAATCCGGTTAGCGATCTTGTTGGTAGAGAGAACGGCCATATGTTTCTTGGTGTCCTTATGTTTGCACAAAAGGGTTGTTGTTGTTGTGTTGTCGTCGTTCCCTTGGCTGCCTGGCCGAACAGCCCCGAGTCCCTAAGGAAGGCCATGGCCATGTTATGCTTGAGCATGTAGAATTTAGAGCCAAAGTCCAAAATTCATGTTCCGTATCAGGTAGCGCGGCTATGTTTTATTTTTAATCATGTAGAATTTTGGAACCAAAGACCAGCATGTATATATCCTGTACACATCTTAAGGGGCCCTCACACAGTCAGGAGTGCGAGCTAGTGGGAGTCTAACAGGAGTCACTAGAGTCACTAGGAGTCACTAGGAGTCATCGATTTTCACTGCGAGCGAGTGGGAGTCTAACAGAAGTCGCTAGAGTCACTAGGAGTCTTCGATTTTCACCGCGAATAGGCCCGCGAGTCTGAATTTTCCCCTACTCCTAGTGACTCTAGCTCGCACTCCTGACTTTGTGAGGGCCCCTTAAGGCTACATGACATACATCGTGGCATTAAATGTTCGAAATTATCCAAAACTTAATAGAATCTTCTCATTAATGTTTTACCTAATATTTACCTTTTGGAGGTTCGTTTATGGTGTTCGAGGGTTCACACTGGGTGAGGATTAATGTCTTACAGTGTACCAGTATTACCGAATATGTATTGTGGAGGATAGGGACAACACTGAATATACTGGGAGGTTAATAATACCCACCAACAAACATTACAATGGCGGAGGATGACCGATTTATGTTACTATAGGGTCTGTTGGGGGTGGCACGGCGCCCCCCTGCCCCCTCTGGATCCGCCAACACCACTAGATTTCCCTTACCTTCAAATATTGCTTGGGTTTTTCTATGTGTGATTGCTCTGTGTATTGCGGCTTTGCGTGGATTAATTCCGTGGTTTGTGAGAACAAATATGCAACGTTTGTGTCGTTATTTGTATTACTATTATATTGCTGTTATTGTTATTTAAGTTGTTATTTTTATTAATTGCATTATTATTATTATTATTATTATTATTATTATTATTATTACCTAGGTTATAAATTATATATTGCTTAGTCACAGCTTTGCATTGATATATGTTGACCAGATATATCGTAACTAACCAAATTAGAGTTTATCGTCTAAACATTAATTGAATTAAGCATATGAATAAATTAACCTGATGATCAATTGCTATATATATATCAGTGTGTAAGTACAGTACTGTATTCTAATTCTAAGCAAATATCCGGCTATATTTTAATATAATTATTCATAAACAAACTTCTATTATACATGTTATATATAATATAATTCATAGACTACAGTAGATCTGGACTGGACACGAAAATGGAACTTTGCAGTAAGGGACCCAAAATCGGAACCGCGAAAATATCAAATTTTCGGGGTTTCGAGGTTCGAACTTGGGGGTTCTTTCTCCGATTTTGGGTCCCTTACTGCTAAGTTCCATTTTCGTGCCAGTCCAGATCTACTGTAGTCTATGAATAAATATAACTGGATGGATATACAATAGAAAATGGAGTAACCTGATATAACAGAAAACCTAAATTAAAGGGTAACTAAACTGTAATAATTGGATGCTTAATACTGTCGAGTGTCAACACTGGCTTCATTATCCAATAGGGTTGACAGCTTCTGAAGTCCTATTTTAACTAAGTAAGCATAAATCATACAGTATATATGAGCATCCTAATAATAATAAAACGAATATATATATATATAATAAACATAATAATCAACACAACACAAAACTATAGTCTATTTTTTTCCAGCTGAGGGTAAATTGTCATGTTTCTATCTTTGTTACTCAGCTATAAGGTAGATATTGTAGCGAAATATGATGGTAATTATGAAAACTTGGCATTAATACGACACACAGCCATAGTAGTTTCATATATTTCCATTAAGTATCGATAAATCAGCTACTAAGGGATTCAATTTACCATCAGCTGGGAAATAAATAGAGTTATAGTACCGGAATACCTACCGTGCACTAATAATAATCCCTGGCGACTGTTGTATATTGCATTACCACAAAGCCTCGCCCATTCCCACAAATTACGGCCCCTGGACGAGAACCGCTTCTGACGAGCCTTATCCTTCTTAGCCTTTGATCTCATTCACCCAAACTTTGAAGTCCGGCTTTTGGATCGTTTTCCTGGGTTCTCTTTCTGTGTGTGTGTGTGTGTGTGTGTGTGTGTGTGTGTGTGTTGGGGGGGGGGGGGGGGGGGGGAGGTGCGAGTGGGTGCGGGCATGTGTGCGTATGTGTGACCATCAACTGTATAATAGAAGTAAATATACCAGTTGTATGCATCCATCGAGTTGTCAATTTGTGAAATGGGCTTCCCCGAGACGATATAGACTGCAGCACCGTTGATTCATTTAAACTTCGCCTAGACAAATATCTCGCATCGAACCCGCGACTGACTGCGTTTGTAAATTAATAACCTTATTTTATCCCCCCCTCAGTTACTAACCCATCTGTCCCCTACTAACTTCCTAATCCTGCCACGGACATTAGTTCCAGGGCAGTAGTTCCCTTTCCAATGTTCCCTTACCCACTCGAAGCTACGGTTTGGACACTTGATCCTCAGTGTTTTGGAGGACAAGCAGCCTAGAAGGGTCACTAGACCTGTTGTTGCTTGATTTCCGTTGTACTCCTTTGTATGACAGCGTAAGCATTATCAAATTTAGATAAGGGTTAAGATATACTGCAGATACACATTAATATATATTAGAGTTGAACAGCACATACTATACTATATGTTGAACAGCACATACTATACTATATGTTGAACAGCACATGCCATACTATATGTTGAACAGCACATGCCATACTATATGTTGAACAACACATACTATACTATATGTTGAACAGCACATGCTATACTATATGTTGAACAGCACATACTATACTATATGTTGAACAGCACATGCTATACTATATGTTGAACAGCACATGCCATACTATATGTTGAACAGCACATACTATACTATATGTTGAACAACACATTCTATACTATATGTTGAACAGCACATACTATACTATATGTTGAACAGCACATACTATACTATATGTTGAACAGCACATGCTATACTATATGTTGAACAGCACATGCTATACTATATGTTGAACAGCACATGCTATACTATATGTTGAACAGCACATACTATACTATATGTTGAACAGCACATACTATACTATATGTTGAACAGCACATGCTATACTATATGTTGAACAGCACATACTATACTATATGTTGAACAGCACATACTATACTATATGTTGAACAGCACATACTATACTATATGTTGAACAGCACATACTATACTATATGTTGAACAGCACATACTATACTATATGTTGAACAGCACATACTATACTATATGTTGAACAGCACATACTATACTATATGTTGAACAACACATACTACTATACTATATGTTGAACAGCACATACTATACTATATGTTGAACAGCACATACTATACTATATGTTGAACAGCACATACTATACTATATGTTGAACAGCACATACTATACTATATGTTGAACACACATACTATACTATATGTTGAACAGCACATACTATACTATATGTTGAACAGCACATACTATACTATATGTTGAACAGCACATACTATACTATATGTTGAACAGCACATACTATACTATATGTTGAACAGCACATACTATACTATATGTTGAACAGCACATACTATACTATATGTTGAACAACACATACTATACTATATGTTGAACAGCACATACTATACTATATGTTGAACAGCACATACTATACTATATGTTGAACAGCACATACTATACTATATGTTGAACAGCACATACTATACTATATGTTGAACAGCACATACTATACTATATGTTGAACAGCACACACTATACTATATGTTGAACAACACATACTATACTATATGTTGAACAGCACATACTATACTATATGTTGAACAGCACATACTATACTATATGTTGAACAGCACATACTATACTATATGTTGAACAGCACATACTATACTATATGTTGAACAGCACATACTATACTATATGTTGAACAACACATACTATACTATATGTTGAACAGCACATACTATACTATATGTTGAACAGCACATACTATACTATATGTTGAACAACACATACTATACTATATGTTGAACAACACATACTATACTATATGTTGAACAGCACATACTATACTATATGTTGAACAGCACATACATACTATATGTTGAACAGCACATACTATACTATATGTTGAACAGCACATACTATACTATATGTTGAACAGCACATACTATACTATATGTTGAACAACATACTATACTATATGTTGAACAGCACATACTATACTATATGTTGAACAGCACATACTATACTATATGTTGAACAGCACATATACTATATGTTGAACAGCACCACTATACTATATGTTGTACAGCACACACTATACTATATGTTGAACAGCACACACTATACTATATGTTGAACAACACAAACTATACTAGTTGAACAGCACATACTGTACTATATGTTGAACAGCACATACTATACTATATGTTGAACAGCACATACTATACTATATGTTGAACAGCACATACTGTACTATATGTGAACAGCACATACTATACTATATGTTGAACAACACATACTACTATATGTTGAACAGCACATACTATACTATATGTTGAACAGCACATACTATACTATATGTTGAACAGCACATACTATACTATATGTTGAACAGCACATACTATACTATATGTTGAACAGCACACACTATACTATATGTTGAACAACACATACTATACTATATGTTGAACAACACATACTATACTATATGTTGAACAGCACATACTATACTATATGTTGAACAGCACATACTATACTATATGTTGAACAGCACATACTATACTATATGTTGAACAGCACATACTATACTATATGTTGAACAGCACACACTATACTATATGTTGAACAGCACATACTATACTATATGTTGAACAACACATACTATACTATATGTTGAACAGCACATACTATACTATATGTTGAACAGCACATACTATACTATATGTTGAAAATTACTGTCCAGTGCATTGTAATGATCTTATCTTTTCATGACATTCATATTGATGGCTTAAGGGGAGACTGGCCGTTTGTTTGGTCTATTAATTAATGTATTCATATATTTGTTTAGTTTCCTCCCTAGACCTCCATCAAGCTTAGAAAAACATCCCCTAGACCCCCCTTCAATATAAATTTGTACATTTTTCGGTAGAAAAATTTCCCGGCCGAAGGCCGGTTCCTCTTAAATTTGCAGGGCTCGCTATCGCTCGCCAGGAAATAATCGACACCTAAATGGCACGAAAGGTCTTAAAATTGACAACGAAATGGGGTGAAAGGTGTTAAAATCACCAAACTAATGGGCCGAACGTCTTATAATTTCAAAACTAGTGGGGCTAAACATTAGGGAGAAGGGGGTCCAGAAAAACGGTCTGCCTCCCCTTAAGACACCACTCTATTAATTGTGTCAATTAACCAAAAACAGCTGACAATTCCACGGCTCATATCTGAAGTCACCTTCCGACTCGCATGCCAGGGGAATATATGCAAAGCATCATATAATTTATCATAATAGAATTTAAGTTTCCTGAAAAAAATTGTTTGATATGATTATAATCTGAACGACAGAGCATTCTTTAGCAGCATACAAATAAAATATGATCAAATAGTATTCGTAATTTTAGTAATATAGGATAATGATACACCAACAACGATTGTATGGTGAAACAAAGGTGTCATATAATTATCCTTGCAAAGGGAATGCAGTTTAATAATTGTTTGTGCAAAAATAGTTTCAATAGTTTATTTTTTGGCTAATACGAACACGAAAACGATTGGAACCACTATGACGTGTATCATATTCGTTATATCTGAACACACAATATGTCAGTGTACTATTTTATTCGTATCACTGTCCCAAGCGAAAATGATTGTGCTTACGTCAACATTCTCGTACGTTTAGTAATATTAATTGCACCTTTTGTATTGATAGTTGTGTTCAAAAGAAGAATTTGTTGTTTGTTCTTACTTTACATTATGTTTTGTAATTATTGATTTCATTGTTTGATTTGATATTTTTATTCCAAGCGAAGAGTATTGTAGTTATTAATACGTCTTATTAAGGGGAGATATCGACTTGAGGGATTTTGTTCTGGACCCCTTTCTCCCTCATGTTTAGCCCCATTGCTTTTGAGATTTTAAGACAGTCGCCCCATTAGTTTGGCGAGTTTAAAAACTTTCGCCCCATTTTAAGAAGAGAAAAAAAAAAAAAAAAAAATTTTGAAATTTCAAAAAACCCTTGAAAGGGGCTCAAGGGGGTGTAATCTTAAGCTTGATGGATATCTAGGGACCAAACTAAAAACCTCCTCTTAATTGGTATATTATTAACTTCATCATTATTATTCAAGTATTCGTCTCAAGCGAATAATGTTGTGTTCGCGTGTTTGTGTTATTATTTACTTCATAACTGGTATTGATATCTCTGTTCCAAACCAAGCATATTGTATTTACTCCAACCTAGCAGCGGCCTTCCATAGCTTGCCAAACCAATCCCATCCATCGTTGGCTGCCACCTCGCCTCTCCTCGCCTCTCCCCTCCCCTCCCCTCCCCGGCAACCAATTATCCCATGGCTGTGTGCACCCCCTACAGTACCGTCATTACCGGCCAGACTCACACAGGTAGTTAAACCAGACTAACCCCTTCAAGATAAGAACACACGACTCTCTAGAACCCCCTTCAAGCTTAAGGGGAGGTTTCTAGTTTGTTTCCTACTCCTCCAGCAATCTTAAAATTTCACCCCCTTGACCCCCTTTCAAGATAAATTTGTACATTTTTCGGTAGAAAAATGTCCCGGCCGAAGGCCGATTACTCTTAAATTACAGGCTCGCTATCGCTCGCCAGGATAAAATCGACACCTAAATGGCACGAAAGGTCTTAAAATTGACAGAATGGGGCGGAAATATCTTAAAAATTACCAAACTAATGGGGCAAACGTCTTAAAATCGCAAAATCAATGGGGCTAGACATGAGGGAGAAAGGGGTCAAGAAAAAAGTCCCTCAAGTGGAAATCTCCCCTTAACAATAAATTAATATACAAATAGAAAAGTAAATACCAAAAAATCAATAAAGACAAAAACATAAATAAAAAATAAATAAAAATAAAATATACAATAATGACAAAATTATAAAATGTGTACCAAGACCCCTTTTCAAGATAAACTTTAAGGGGGGGTGGACCGGTTTTGGTTCTGTCCTTTTCTCTCTTTCTCTGGCTTGTATCCATTTGGCCCCATTCAGCCTACTGTTTTAAGACGTTTATCCCCATCTAGGTGTCGATTTCTTCCTGGCGAGCGATAGCGAGCCAGCATTATATGGAGAAATCCGGCTTCGCCGGAGAAATTTTTCTATCGAAAAATTTACAAATTTAGCCTGCTGTCTAACAAAAATATACTGGCTCGCTACCGCTCACCAGTAAAAAATTGACACCTGGATGGGGATAAACGTCTTAAAACAGTAGGCTAAATGGGGCCAAATGGATACAAGCCAGAGAAAGATAGAAAAGGACAGAACAAAAACAGGTCACCCCCCTTAAGGGGAGATGGGTTGGTTTTATGGTCCCCCTTCTCCCTCACGTTTAGCCCCATTAGTTTTCAAATGTTAAGACGTTTGTTCCATTAGTTTGGCGATTTTGAGACCTTTCACCCCATTTGGTTGTCAATATTAGGACCTTTCGTGCCATTTAGATGTTGATTATTTCCTGGCGAGCGATAGCGATCCTATATGTTTATTAGGAACCGGTGGTACATTTTTCCACCAAAAAATGTACAAATTTATGTTTCTAGGAGGTTATTTGTAAGCTTGATGGAGGTCTAGGGAGGAAACTAAGAGAATATTGTAAAGATAAATTAAAAGGCAAATACATACGCCCAATCCCTCCTTAAGGAGGGTGACCTGCTTTTGTTCTGTCCTTTCTCTGCCTTGTACCCATTTGGCCCCATTCAGCCTACTGTTTTAAGACGTTTATCCCCATCCAGGTGTCAATTGTTTACTGGTGAGCGGTAGCGAGCCAGCATATGTTTTATTTTTGTTTGACAGCAGGCTAAATTTGTAATTTTTTCGATAGAAAAATTTTCTCCGGCAAAGCCGGATTTCTTCATATAATGCTGGCTCGCTATCGCTCGCCAGGAAGAAATCGACACCTAGATGGGGATAAACGTCTTAAAATAGTTGGCTGAATGGGGCCGAATGGATACAAGCCAGAGAAAGAGAGAAAAGGAGAGAAATAACAAAAAAGCAGGTCACCCCCCTTAACGGCATCACTGTCTGGTCATTGTTTCCTTTGACATCAACCAGTATCCAGACCTCATGCTTGGTATAGAAACAATGTGGCTGACTTTGAGTTAGTGTATCTGTTATGTGTGTCCGGAAATGTAGTCTTTCTTGTATTTCGTTTCCGAGTGTTTACAGCATGAACGTCCATAAATTTCGAAGCTTGCAAGTAGTTAATTGAATTCAACCAGAAGACGATCAGTTTTATGCAGACATTTAAAAAGATGTGTTTCCAAAGCAGGGAAATTATATGGACTTTGGTAGAAGGTATTTGTGTGTGTATTGTAAACGGATTCTCATTGCATTTCGCCTTTCAGCGTTTAACGATTGACCATCCTTGCAGCTCGATACGCGCAAGTGGTTAATTGTTCCTCTCGCGAGACTCGCGAGAGCTGTAAGGGGGCCTACCTCGTTTTTCCTTTTTTTTCTCTCTCTGGGTTGTATCCATTCGGCCCCATTCAGCCTACTGTTTTAAGACGTTTATCCCCATCCAGGTGTCGATTTTTTCCTGGCCAGCGATAGCGAGCCAGCATTGTATGGAGAAATTCGGCTCTGCCGGAGAAATTTTTCTATCGAAAAATTTACAAATTTAGCTTTCTGTCAAAACAAAAATATATATATGCTGGCGCGCTACCGCTCTCCAGGAAAATATTGACACCTGGATGGGGGTAAACGTCTTAAAACAGTTGGCTGAATAGGACCGAATGGATAAAAGCCAAAGAGAGAGGGAGAGAAAGATAAAACAAAAAAGCGAGGTGGGCTCCCTTAATTGTTCCTCTTTCGGTCGACTATCGAGAGCCTGAGAGCGTCCAATATCCTGTCAGCTGGGCCGCCTCCTCTACAGGGCTAACACATCAAGTCCGCTGGAGAGTACACCAATACCAAAAATCGCTACCAAATCAAGTCCGCTATAGAGTAAACAAATGCCAAAAATCGCTAGAATAACGCCACAATCTCTATAATATCTCTCTATTAAAATGTAAAACTTGCAAACTAAACAAACCAAAACTGGGACAAAGACAATACAAAGTCAAATTAACTTATCAAATCGCTAGAATAACGACACAATCTCTATATTATCGCTCTAAAATCGCTAGAATAACGGCACAATCTTGACAGTATCGCTCTAAAATCGCTAGAATAACGGCACAATCTTGACAGTATCGCTCTAAAATCGCTAGAATAACGACACAATCTCTATATTATCGCTCTAAAATCGCTAGAATAACGGCACAATCTCTATAATATATCTCTAAAATCGCTAGCATAACGGCATAATCTTGACAGTATTTCTCTAAAATCGCTAGAATAACGGCACAATCTCTATAATATCTCTCGAAAATCACTAGAATTTTGTTATTCTCTATATTCCAACTACTCCCTCTCGGGCATAGACTCAGAGCCTGTACATTCAACCATACAGGCCGATTCCTCTTAAAATTACAGGCTCGCTATCGCTCGCCAGGAAAAAGTCGACACCTCAATGGCACGAAGGGTTCTGATATTAACAAAGCAATGGGGTGAAAGGTCATAAAATCCCCAAACTAATGGAACCTACGTCTTAAAATCTCAAAACTAGTGGGGCTAAACATTAGGGAGAAGGGGGTCCAAAAAAGCGATCTGTCTCCCCTTAACTGAACGGTGACGATTTATCATGGATCAAAAACTTCTCACGTATAATTTCACGCTTCGAAAACTTTACAATATTTAACATTACATTAATTAATATAGTGTAATATACGTCAGTCTTAAGGGGAGATCTCCACTTGAGGGATTTTTTTCCTTGACTCCTTTCTCCCTCATGTTTAGCCCCATTGCTTGTGAGATTTAAAGACGCTTGCCCCATTAGTTTGGCGATTTTAAGAACCCTCGCCCCATTTCTGTCAATTTTAAGACCATTCGTGCCATTTAGGTGTCGATTTTTTCCTGGCGAGCGATAGCGAGCCTGTAATTTAAGGGGAACCGGCCTTTGGCCGGGACATTTTTCTACCGAAAAATGTACAAATTTATCTTGAAAGGGGGTCAAGGGGGAGTCATTTTAAGCTTGATGGAAGTCTAGGGAATCAACTAAAAACCTCCCCTTAACCCTTTGAAGCTCTGACGCGTTTTAACAGTTTATTTTGGCAATCATTAGACGATTGTATGCAGCTTAGGAAGTAATAATGACGATGTTCTGCAGCTTAGGAAGTATCTGTGGGTATGGAAAGGGTCAATACTATCCCAATCAACCCTCTGACTTCCATATACCGTTACTAATCTGAATACAATCGTCTAATAGTAGCCAGAAACAGAACAGAAACGCGTATTGGAGCTTGAAAGGTTTAACTATTAGAACACCTGTATTAGTACGCTTATCACAACATTTGAATCATCAGTGTGAATCGTCAAAATAATTAGATTTATAAGAACAACGCTTATGAATATTGTTAATGCAGTCATGTTAAGGGGAGATATTTACTTTGTTCCCTAGACCTCCATCAAGCTTAAAATTATACCCCCATTGAGTCCCTTTCAAGATAAATTTGTAAATTTTTTGGTAGAAAAATGTCCCGGCCGAAGGCCGGTTCCTCTTAAATTACAGGCTCGCTATCGCTCGCCAGGATAAAATCGACACCTGAATGGCACGAAAGGTCTTAATATGGGGTGTAAGCTCTTAAAATCGCTAAACTAATGGGGCAAACGTTTTATAATATCAAAAGCAATGGGGCTAAACATGAGGGAGAAGGGGGTCAAGAAAAACATCCCTTAAGAGGAAATCTCCCCTTAAGTGTGTTTTCATATTGTCATTCTTCAGAAACCCTACGTGTCGCAAATGATTCAGTAGTAATCTGGTGTCAATAGGTCTTAAGGGAGCCCACCTCGCTTTTTTCTCTTTCTCTCCCTCTCTCTGTGGCTTGTATATATTCGGCCCCATTCATCCTACTGTTTTAAGACGTTTACCCCCATCCAGGTGTTAATATTTTCCTGGCGAGCGGTAGCGAGCCAGCATATATATTTGTTTGTTTTGACAGCAAGCTAAATTTGTACATTTTTCGACAGAAAAATTTCCGGCGAAGCCGGATTTCTCCATACAATGCTGGCTCGCTATCGCTCGCCAGGAAGAAATCGACACCTAATGGGGATAAACGTCTTAAAACAGTTGGCTGAATGGGGCCGAATAGATACAAGCCAGGGAAAGAGAGAAAAGGAGAGAAAGATAAACAAAAAAGCCGGTGACCCCCCCCCCCCCCTTAAGACAATATTTGAGAATCAAGACGGTTATCTCGGAATAGATTTAGTCTTCTAGATGGACATACTCTGACACAAAAAAACACATCATGAAGAATATTGAATTTTTGAAAGAGGACATATCTAGGAACTTGGAAAACAAAAATATGACAAAAAAATATCTGGTCCGAATTGTTTGGTGTCTGCAATGGTAACTTTTGCAATTTGTTCCAGTTCCCTCGTGAAGGAAATCCCGGAGAATTTGTTCCTTCTTGAGGAGGGATGTGGTGGATATTGTGGACCGAGGCTTTTTTTTTTTTTTTTTTTTTTTTTTTTTTTCTAAACTCAAACTTCCATAGCATTTGTTTGTATTTTTTAAATGTGTTATTATTATTGTTATTATTGAAGGTTATGGTCTTCGAAAGGGATGAAGTCACAGAGTGTGAGGTGAAGCTGAACGGTCAGGCTATGGAGATCGTCAACTCTTTTAAGTATCTGGGCAGTGTGTTGAGTAAAGATGGGACTATGGATGAAGAAGTGTGGGAGAGGGTACAACAGGGGAAGAGGGTTGTAGGAATGCTGAAAGCAGTAACAAGAAATAGGGTGGTCAGTATGGAAGTGAAGAAGTCCTCGCATGACAGTGTGGTAATCCCGACACTGACTTACGGAAGCGAAGCATGGACGTTGGTTGAGAGACTCAGACCAAGAGTGAGAGCAGTGGAAATGAATTACTTAAGGAGTGCGTGCGGAGTTACATGGAGGGATAGACAGACTAATGAGGAAGTAAGAAGGAGGTGTGGTGTGGAGGTAGATGTGCTGGAAAGTGTGAAAAGGAACAACTTGAGATGGTTCGGCCATATGGAACGTATGGAAAGTGAGAGAATGACTAAGAGGGTGTACGAGAGCGAGGTGGAGGGACAGAGAGGGAGAGGTAGACCGAATATGAGGTGGAAGGATGGAGTGAGGAAGTACATGAACGAGGGCGGTGCTGGTTGGGGGGAGGGGCGTCGACTGACTGGGGACAGAGGTGCATGGGGGCGGTTCGTTCGTGGCCACCCCTTCGGGGATCGCGGCGTCAGGCAATAGATAGATAGATAGATTATTATTATTATTATTATTTATTTATGTATTTATTTTACTACCTTTTCATACAAACTTCAAAACTTAGGGCAGCATTGTGGCTGAAGGTCATGCACATACAAAGACTATATTACAAAACAATAGGCTACAATTGACTAGCCACGGTGTACTATATATTAAGGGGAGATATCCACTTGAGGGACTTTTTTTTCTGGACCCCTTTTTCCCTCATGTTTAGCCCCATTGTTTTTTTATATTTTAAGACATTCGCACCATAATTAAGAACTTTCGCCCCATTTCTGTCAATTGTAAGACCTATCATGCAATTTAGGTGTAGATGTTTTCCTGGCGAGCGATAGCGAGCCTGTAATTTAAGAGGAACCGGCCTTTGGCCGGGAAATTTTTCTACCGAAAAATGTACACATTTATCTTGAAAGGGGGCCTAGAGGGTGTAATTTTAAGCTTGATGGAGGTCTAGGGAACTAACTAAAAACCTCCCCTTAAGGACATTAAATGCAACATTGTCAAAACTACAGGGAACTAGATCAAACCATGCTGAATTATACAAAGGAATATATTATTTATTATGCAAATTTATTTTGAAGGGGAGTCTAAATTCGATTTTGTTCACAATCACAACTATGTCAAGGCTTATATATATACTGTATATATATATATATATATATATATATATATATATATATATATATATATATATATATATATATATTAAGGAACACCCCTATCTTAACATTAATCCTCCATTACAAACCCCAATGCACTAGCATAAACTAATGAAAGCATATGATCCTCCCGGGACTCGAACTCGGGACACCACACGCAGAACATAACCATATAAACCATTACACCACCAACACAGAGAGATAGATAGTGCGTGGGTGTGGACTGTATTGTGTCTGCTGATCTGTTTCCCTAGTACAGTGTAGGGCATACGAAAAACACAATTTGTCGTACCTGTCCTGCCTTTCATCTCACCGACCAAACTCGGTAGGTTTTGTTCTTTTTTATTCCTGCCGTCGGCTGAATGTCGATATTTTGTTTTTGAGGTTTGGTCCGGTTTGTGGTAGGGAAAACTCGCGTGTCCTCGTCGGCGAGTTACATAATACAGAATAGCGAAAGTTTTGTTTGTGTGTGTGTGTGTTTTTTTTTTTTTTTTACTGGGCAGCAAGTGAGAACACATTTTTGTAATTGGTTTTACCCAGTATAAATATGTTTCAAATAAAAAAATAAAAAAATAAATAAAATAAATACATACACATTACCTGCTAGCTAGATATTGCCATAAAATGACCACGAATTGAGTTTGTTAAAAGTATATTGTATTAAATATTAGCATTTGAACTTTTAATATTTTGATCTATGTATATCTATGTATATCTATTATATGTATATCTATGTATATCTATTATATGTATATCTATTTATATCTATATATCTATGTATATCTATATATCTACGTATATCTATATATCTATGTATATCTATGTATATCTATTATATGTATATCTATGTATATCTATTATATGTATATCTATGTATATCTATTATATGTATATCTATGTATATATATATCTATGTATATCTATGTATATCTATATATCTATGTATATCTATGTATATCTATGTATATCTATTATATGTATATCTATTTATATCTATATCTATGTATATCTATGTATATATATGCATATCTATATATCTATGTATATCTATGTATATATATATCTATGTATATCTATGTATATCTATTATATGTATATCTATATATATCTATATATCTATCTATATATGCATGTCTATGTATATCTATATATGCATGTCTATGTATATCTATATATGCATGTCTATGTATATCTATATATCTGTGTATCTATATATCTATGTATATCTATATATCTGTATATCTATGTATATCTATATATATATCTATGTATATATATATATATATATATATATATATATATATATATATATGTATATCTATGTATATCTATATATCTATAAAATTATATCTATGTATATCTATGCATATCTATGCATATCTATATATCTATGTATATCTATATATCTATGTATATCTATATATCTATGTATATCTATATATCTATGTATATCTATTATATGTATATCTATTTATATCTGTATCTATGTATATCTTTGCATATCTATATATCATGTATATCTATGTATATCTATGTATATCTATATATCTATGTATATCTATATATCTGTATATCTATATATCTATGTATTATTGTATATCTATTCTTAATAAAGTGTTAAACTTATGGAATGGACTATAGTCTATTTTTCTCCAGCTGAGGGTAAATTGTCATGTTTCTATCTTTATTACTCGGCTATAAGGTAGATTTTATAGCGAAATATGATGTTCATTATGAAAACTTGGCTTTAATACAACACACAGCCATAGTAGTTTCATATAAGGGGAGGTTTTCAGTTTGTTTACTATCCTTCCTCCAAGCTTAAAATTCCACTCCCTTGACCCCCTTTCAAGACATATTTGTAAATTTTTCGGTAGAAAATGTCCCGGCCGAAGGCCGATTCCTCTTATATTACAGGCTCGCTGTCGCTCGCCAGGAAAAATTAGACACCTAAATGACACGAAAGATCTTAAAATTGACAGAAAATAGGATGAAAGTTCTTAAAATCGCCAAACTAATGGGGCAAACGTCTTAAAATCTCAATAGTAATGGGGCTAAACATGAGGGAGAAAGGGGTCCAGAAAAAAATCCCTCAAGTCGATATCTCCCCTTAATACGACACACAGCCATAGTAGTTTCATATATTTCCCCTTAAGTATCGAGAAATCAGCTACTAAGGGATTCAATTTACCATCCAGCTGGGAACACAATAGACTATACCCCATAGTCTATTCGCTGTCAGTAGGCGAGACAAGCATGACTTCTATCCTCCGTAACTCTAAAAGGGCTGGAGCAAATGGGCTGTACATTGCCACATCTATTCCTTGACTGACTCTTCCCAAATGGTAGAAATATTAGCTCGATTACTCTAGTCGTTTTTGAGTTACAGAGGATAGAGGTCATGATGTCTCGCCTACTTACAGCGAATAGACTATAGCAGTGTCATTGAATGTAGTTCAGTTCAAACTTGTATTTATCGTCTAGATAAATATTTCGCAATTAAGGGGAGGCAGACCGTTTGTTTGGTCTATTAATTAATGTATTCATATATTTTTTTAGTTTCCTCCCTAGACCTCCATCAAACTTAGAAAAACACCCCCTAGACCCCCCTTCAAGATAAATTTGTACATTTTTCGGTATAAAAATATCCCGGCCGAAGCCCGGTTCCTCTTAAAATTGCAGGCTCGCTATCGCTCGCCAGGAAATAATCGACACCTAAATGGCACGAAAGGTCTTAAAATTGACAAAAAATGGGGCGAAAAGTATTAAAATCGCCAAACTAATGGGCCGAACGTCTTATAATCTCAAAACTAGTGGGTCTAAACATTAGGGAGAAGGGGGTCCAGAAAAACGGTCTTCCTCCCCTTAACTCTCGAATAGCACCACTATATACTGTGCTATCCTTCCCTGTCTGGATAACGTAATGCATAAGGTCGCGGGATTTCGGTCTGAGTGTCCTAGGTTCGAGTCCTTGGAGTGCCACATGTATTTGTTGATTTCATCAAGGGAGCTCTCCTTGCTTTTTTTCTCTTTCTCTCCCTCTCTCTTTTGCTTGTATCCATTCAGCCCCATTCAGCCTACTGATTTAAGACGTTTACCCCCATCCAGGTGTTAATATTTTCCTGGCGAGCTGTAGCGAGCCAGCATATATATATTTTTGTTTTGACAGCAAGCCAAATTTGTACATTTTTCGATAGAAAAATGTCTCCGGCGAAGCCGGATTTCTCCATACAATGCTGGCTCGCTATCGTTCGCCAGGAAGAAATCGACACCTGGATGGGGTAAACGTCTTAAAACAGTTGGCTGAATGGGGCCGAATGGATACAACCCAGGTAAAGAGAGGAAAGGTGAGAAAGATAAAAAAGCCGGTGACCCCCTTTATTTGAGTTGAGAAGTACAGTTGGTTGGTGAATAAATATAATAATTCACATAGGATCGATAGTTTAGTTACAAGCAGCCTCGTAAAGATCAATACATATGTTGTTGTTTTCTCTGGTTGGCTGTATCTCTCTCTCTCTCTCTCTCTCTCTTTCTCTCTCTCTCTCTCTCTCTCTCTCTCTCTCTCTCTCTCTCTCTCTCTCTCTCTCTCTCTCTCTCTCTCTCTCTCTCTCTCTCTCTCTCTCTCTCTCTCTCAAGTATAGAATTATGGAAATAGTCCTCACACTTTGCAACGCTCTGATACGGCCTGTCGTGGAGTATGCTGTTCAATTCTGGTCTCTAGCACTCAGGAAAGATATAGAGTGACTGGAAAGAGTACAAGCTAGGGCTACAAAGCTTATTCCATCGCTTAGAAAACTGAGCTATGAGGACCGGTTGAGAGCTCTTGATATCTATCTTCCCGTTGGAGACACGCAGACTACGAAGTCAGCTCATTGAAGTTTTTAAAATACTTAATGGGTTTGACAATGTGGATTAGTAGTAAAATGTTTAGCCTCAATAGGAATACAACAGCAGCCATGGCTGGAAATTAGAATTGAAAAGGTTCAGCAGTAGTATTTGTGGAAACTTTTTCCCATATAAGATTTGTTATACCTGGAACAAACTTCCCTCCGAAGTTGTAAATAGTTCTTCAGTAGAGCAGTTCAAGAAGAGAGTAGATAGTATTTTGCACACTCTGTAAAGAGTGTAGTGCACTAAACAGTCTCTCTCCTTCCACTTTGAGTACCTCCTCGGAATGGACCGCAAGGTCGCTGAGATACTAACTATTCCTTGTAACGCTCACTGCAGGATCTCCAGTGTGCAAGGGAGACGAGCAATTAGTGAGAATGTTTATTGACGAGGGGAAGCTATAAATGGTAAAACTGATATACTGTTCAGAAATATGATGGCGGCTTCAATAGTGCTAACATGCAATATAATAAAATAAAACCTGATGGTAAGCTTTGTGGCATATCAGTGTGGTGTAGTCCAGCTGCCACATGCTACACACAATAATTCATAAGGACAACCTATAAATATTCTTTGTTTATATATACAGTATATATATAATAATCTCTAGGACTTTGAGAACGCCATATATAACATTCAGAGCATATAATATATACTCTTTCATATGGGGCGGGGGACACTCGTAACATGCAGCTTTGTCTTTTGTCTTATTTCACGTACATAAATCTATATATACTGTATATACTATATATATATATATATATATATATATATATATATATATATATATATATATATATATATATATATATGTTTCTAGTCTCTCAGTGGGGATCGAACCGTCGACCATCAGGACGATAGCCGACGCTTTAATCAATTACACCACGG
Organism: Paralithodes platypus; assembly: GCA_032716605.1. NCBI lineage: Eukaryota > Metazoa > Arthropoda > Malacostraca > Decapoda > Lithodidae > Paralithodes > Paralithodes platypus. The sequence goes on along the minus strand of CM064547.1, from coordinate 45,683,628 downwards.
CAGCCGTGGTGTAATTGATTAAAGCGTCGGCTATCGTCCTGATGGTCGACGGTTCGATCCCCACTGAGAGACTAGAAACATTTAGTGGTTCACGTGTATTTGTGATATATTCTCAATATATATATATAATATATAATTGCTTGTGTCAATCCGGATACTGTTTACGATTCATAACAATGTTGCAACTTAAGCTTATGGACTTGAATTATTGATGTGTTTGTGTATTATGAAAATATATCGGAATCATGGAGAGAGAGAGTGAGTGAGTGAGTGAGTGAGTAAATGAATGAGTGTGTGTGTGTGTGTGTGTGTGTGTGTGTGTGTGTGTGTGTGTGTGTGTGTGTGTGTTAAGGAAGCTCACGTACCCAAACTCAGATCTACGTTTGAACTGTGTGTCTTCATTTGGCTACTTCCTGGGCGCCTCTCACACAAACACACCACTTTTCAGGATTCACGAGAATCAGGCGCACGTTTACATAAAAATATTATATATATATATATATATATATATATATATATATATATATATATATATATATATATATATAAATGTATATATATATATGTATATATATATATAAATATATATATATATATATATATATATATATATATATATATAATGTGTGTACTGTACAGATAATTTGTTTCCCCACACCAATATATCTGTCGCATGTCAAACTGTATTTACCTTATGTACACACTGAATATTTAAGGGGTAAACCTCTTTTTTTTTCTCTCTCTGGGTTTTATCCATTCGGCCCCAGTTAGCCTACTGATTTAAGACGTTTATCCCCATCTAGGTGTCGATATTTTCCTGGCGAGCGATCCTGCATATTTATAACAAAATTGACTGAAGGCTAAATTTGTAAATTTTTCGATAGAAAAATGTCTCCGGAGAAGACGGATTTCTCCATACAATGCTGGCTCGCTATCGTTCGCCAGGAAGAAATCGACACCTGGATGGGGATAAACGTTTTAAAACAGTAGGCTGAATGGGGCCGAATGGATACAAGCCAGAGAAATGGAGAGAACATAATTATAGCAGGTCACCCCACTTTGATATATTCATAGATATTCGGAAATAGTATTACAAGTTAGTAATGTTCGCACAGATTGGCAAAGTGCAAGTGGCCAGGATAATTTCAACCTGATAGGCTATATTCATGTAAACGCTTGCACCACTCCGGTATTTATGCTCTCCACGGTAGCTCATGGCGTAGCTTGTGTTAAGGGGAGATTTCCACTTGAGGTATTTTTTTTCTGGACCCCTTTCTCTCTCATGTTTAGCCCCATTGCTTTTTAGATTTTAAGATGCTCGCCCCCTTTGCTTTGGCGATTTTAAGAACTTTCGCCCCATTTCTGTCAATTTTAAGAACTTTCGTGCCATTTAGGTGTCGATTTTTTCCTGGCGAGCGATAGCGAGCCTGTAATTTGAGAGGAACCGGCCTTCGGCCGGGAAATTTTTCTACCGAATAATGTACATATTTATCTTGAAAGGGGGTCCAGGGAGTGTAATTTTAAGCTTGATGGAGTTCTGGGGAAGAAACTAAAAACGTCCCCTTAATTCTCATTGCATTAGCTCGCATATTGCAATTTACACTTTTTGCAACCGTTGTCGCCGGTGTCGGCATTAAGGGGAGAGGGGCCGTTTTCCTGGTTCTCTTTCTGCTTCATGCTTGGAAGAAAACATAATAATTATCCCCATTTGTTTTTGAGATTTTAAGACATTTGTCCCATTAGTTTGTTGATTTTGAGACCTTTCGCCCCATTTCTTTGTCAATATTAAGACCTTTTGTGCCATTTAGGTGTCAATTTTTTCCTGGCTATCGATAGCGAGCCGGAAATTTTAAGAGGAACCGGCATTCGGCAGGGATATTTTTCTACCGAAAAATGTACACATTTATCTTGTAATGGGGTTTAGGGGATTTTTGTTTTTTTAAGCTTGATGGAGGTCTAAACTAAAAATTAAATTAATATATAAATAAATAGACCCCCCAAAATAACCCCTGTCCCTTTAACCCCTTCCGTACCGGCGACGTGTTTTTTTCATTTTATTCTGATTACTATTATAAGATTATATTCAGCTTAAAAAGGGCCTCCAGCCATGAACAGGCTTCGAACTCTCTCACTTAATCCTTTTCACTACCACAGATCCTTCTTAAGCTGCACAAAAGCGTATAAATATGGCAAGAGTAAACTTAAGGGGAGGTTTTTAGTTTGGTCTCTAGATATCCATCAAGCTTAAGATTACACCCCCTTGAGCCCCTTTCAAGATAAATTTGTACATTTTTCGGTAGAAAAATGTCCCGGCTGAAGGCCGGTTCCTCTTAATTTACAGGCTCGCTCGTCAGGATAAAATCGACACCTAAATGGCACGAAAGGTCTTAAAATTGACAGAAATGGGTCGAAAGTTCTTAAAATCGTCAAAATAATGGGGCGAACGTCTTAAAAATGGAAAAGCAATGGGGCTATACATGAGGGAGAAAGCGAGTCGAAGAAAAAAATCCCTCAAGTGGAAACCTCCCCTTAAAAAGACGTCTTCGGTACCGTAGGGGTTAAAATCGGTTCAAACGAGCCTATTCCCCGGCATCTTTGCGAGTTTCTTTCTCTGAGGCAGTTGGAGCTGTAGACAACGATATTTAACCCTTTCACGCATTTATGACGCAGAGGTTGCCAGATTAGCAATAAGAAATAGAGTTCTCTCACTCTTATAATTACCTCTCCAAAATTAGTTTTCTGCCCACAGCTAACTCAAAGACAACTGCAGAGGTTGAAGTAACTAAACTAAAGGTTTCTAAATACCCCTGGTGGTAACAAAGGCTTTAAAGTATCCCCAATAGGCTCAAAATCGCGTCATATGTCGGAGAGGGTTAACAGAATGTACAGCTCAAATACGGTCGTAGTACATTATATAAATACATAAAACCCAATTCACCGTACCATTTAGCCACCAGAAACTTACATTATTATTACATTTCTGTTTATTAGCGATGTTCACGGCTCCAACTTCCTTATAGGCTGAAACTCGCAAGTGGTCAATGCAAGTGTCCTAAGATACCAGCCAACTATAACTCTGTTTCTTTTCAGCTGACGGTAATTGCAAGGCTTCCATCAAGATTTCTCAGTTATTTTGAAGGTTTTGATGTGGAATATGGTGCTAATAATTATATACACTTGGTGTTAATATGATGTGGAGGGATAGTAGTTTCATATTTACCCATCAAGGGGGGATGGGCCGGTTTTCTGGACCACTTTCTCCCTCATGTTTAGCCCCATTAGTTTTCAGATGTTAAGATGTTTGTCCCATTTGTTAGTCGATGTTAAGACCTTTCGCCCCATTTCTTCGTCAATATGCAGACCTTCTGGTGCTATTTAGGTGTCGATTTTTTCCCTGGCGAACGATAGTGAGCCTGTAATGTTGGAAGAACCGGCCTTCGGCCGGGAAATTTTTCTACCGAAAAATGTACAAATTAATCTAGAAGGGGGATCTAATGGATGTGTTTTTGTTTTTGTTTTTTTTAATTTGATGGAGGTCTAGGGAGGAAACTAGAAAAATAACGAATATATACATATAAAAATAGCTCAAAAAGTGAACCATCCCCCCCTTAAGCATCGATAAATTAGCTGCCAAGGGATTCAATATATCGTCAATTGAAATTAACAAAACAGAGTATAATTAATGCCAGTAAAGTAGTTGGTAGCGAAGAAACAGAGGCCTCTATTACCGCCAGAAGCAAAGATACCGACCGCAAGCCGTCGGACAAAAGCGTATGTGTGAACTCGCCTTTGTCAATATTAAGACCTTTTGTGCCATTAAGGTGTCGATTCTTTCCTGTCGAGCGATAGCGAGCCTGTAATTTTAGAAGGAATCGGTTCACTTTTAGGTCGATTTGCTCATATATTTAGTATTTTCCTAGTTCCTCCCTTTCCTAGTTCCTCCCTTTCCTAGTTACTCCCTAGAACTACATCAAACTTTAAAAATAAACATCCATTAGATCCTCCTTCTAGATCTTCTGTACATTTTTCGGTAGAAAATTTTCCCGGCCAAAGGCCGGTTCTTCCAAAATTACAGGCTCACTCTCGTTCGCCAAGAAAAGAAATCGACACCTAAATAGCACGAAAGGTCTAAATATTGACAAGGAAATGGGGCGGAAGCTAGGTCTTATAATCGACAAACTAATGGAGTAAACATCTTAAACTCTGAAAATTAATGGGGCTAAACATGACGGAGAAGGGGATCTAGAAAAACGACCCCTCTCCCGTTGATGGAGGATGGGATGGTTTTTGGTCTATTAATTCATGTTTAATTCATGTACTCATATATTTTTTAGTTTCCTCGCTAGACCTCCATCAAACTTAGAAAACACTCCTTAGACCCTTCCTTAAAATATATTTGTACATTTTTCGGTAGAAATATTTCCCATAATTACAGGCTCGCTATCGCTCGCCAGGAAAAAGTCGACACCAAAATGACACGAACAGTCTTAATATGGACAAAGAAAAGTCGCGAAAGGTCTTAAAATCGCCCAAAATAATGAGCTAAACGTCTAAAAATCTGAAAACTAAAGGGGCCAAGCATGAGGGAGAAGGGGGTCCAGAAAAAAGCGACACCCTCCCCCTTAATGATCATGCCCTGCACCATATTGCACAACACAGCACAGAACGGCCAATAAACTTGATATGATGCGCATTGTTATGATCGAGAAGCAATGATTGGACGTGTTGGAGGAATGTATAAATAATCTGTTTAATGTCCGCTGTTGGTTTATATAGACTGAGTGTTGGAGGACATATATAAACTGTTTGTGCGCTGTTGGTTTATATAGACTGAGTGTTGAGGACATATATAAACTGTTTGTGCGCTGTTGGTTTATATAGACTGAGTGTTGAGGACATATATAAACTGTTTGTGCGCTGTTGGTTTATATAGACTGAGTGTTGGAGGACATATATAAACTGTTTGTGCGCTGTTGGTTTATATAGACTGAGTGTTGAGGACATATATAAACTGTTTGTGCGCTGTTGGTTTATATAGACTGAGTGTTGAGGACATATATAAACTGTTTGTGCGCTGTTGGTTTATATAGACTGAGTGTTGAGGACATATATAAACTGTTTGTGCGCTGTTGGTTTATATAGACTGAGTGTTGGAGGACATATATAAACTGTTTGTGCGCTGTTGGTTTATATAGACTGAGTGTTGAGGACATATATAAACTGTTTGTGCGCTGTTGGTTTATATAGACTGAGTGTTGAGGAAATATATAAACTGTTTGTGCGCTGTTGGTTTATATAGACTGAGTGTTGGAGGAAATATATAAACTTTGTGCGCTGCTGATTTATATAGATGGCTTCAGAGTGGGGAGACTATAAATGACTGTTTTCTCTTTCTCTCCATCTCTCTCTTTGGCTTGTATCCATTCGGCCCGATTCAGCGTACTGTTTCAAGACGTTTACCCCCAGGTGTCAATATTTTCCTGGCGAGCGGTAGCGAGCCAGCATATATATTTGTTTGTTTTGACAACAAGCTAAATTTTGTTTTGACAACAAGCTAAATTTGTAAATTTTTCGATATAAAAAATTCTCCGGCAAAGCCGGATTTCTCCATAAAATGCTGGCTCACTATCGCTCGCCAGGAGGAAATCGACGCCTGGATGGGGATAAACGTCTTAAAACAGTAGGCTGAATGGGGCCGAATAGATACAAGCCAGAGAAAGATAGAAAAAAGAGAAAGAGAAAAAAAGTGAGGTGGGCTCCCTTAATGCTATGTCTTCCGCTTGATTACTCTGCTATTATGCAAATTTTGTAGCGAAACGTCCTGTTCATTATGAAAACTTAGCACTAATATGAAGCAGAGACATCAAGTTTCGTATTTTTCCGTTAGTTATCGATAAATCGGTTGTTCCAAAATTAAGGGCTCACTATCGTTCGCCAGGAAACAAAAATCGACACCTAAATAGCACGAATGGTCTTAATATTGACAAGGAAATGGGGCGGAAGGTCTTAAAATCGACACCTAAATAGCACGAATGGTCTTAATATTGACAAGGAAATGGGGCGGAAAGTCTTAAAATCGACACCTAAGTAGCACAAATGGTCTTAATATTGACAAGGAAATGGGGCGGAAGGTCTTAAAATCGACACCTAAATAGTACGAATGGTCTTAATATTGACAAGGAAATGGGGCGGAAAGTCTTAAAATCGACGCCTAAATAGCACGAATGGTCTTAATATTGACAAGGAAATGGGGCGGAAGGTCTTAAAATCGACACCTAAATAGCACGAATGGTCTTAATATTGACAAGGAAATAGGGTGGAAGGTCTTAAAATCGTTGTTAAGGGGTTCAGTTTACCATCCGCTGAAAATAAATAGTATGAATCAAAGTACTCTTATCTCTGTGGCTCAAGTAGTTTATCAAAATATTCGTCATTGTATCATAATTGTGCTTCCAAAAACTGTCCAGAAATCCTTGACCTCGACCGTACAGTTAGTTGCCCAAATAAGTGATGTCGCGGCACCAAGTATGTTTCGATCAATAATTGCTATCGGCGCTATCGAAGGTTTAATTCACCCTTGCGAGTGAGATATAGAAACATGTTCCTATCTTTACACACCCTATTCAACATCTGGCAGACATTAATGCACCACACAGAGAGCAAAACGTAATGACAGCGGCGACACGACTTATTTGGCCAACTGTACGGTCGCGCTAATAAGTCATGTCCCAGCTGTCATTACGTTTGGCTCGCTTTGTACTGTATTAATGTCTGTCAGATGTTGAATAGGGTGGGTAAGTGTAGGAGCATGGTTGTATATCTCACTCAAAAAGAAGAAATCATGTGTAAATAACGCTGATACCAATTATGGATCAAAACATACTTGATGCCGAAACATGACTTATTAGCGCGACTGTACATCCCCAGTGAGCCAGTATCCAGTACAGGAATACATCAGTAATTTAGTTTGCAGTTTTTATACAATTATATTGCCTGTTGTTTCGGGAGGCAGAACTGATCACGTTCAGTTTGTTAGTTTTATATTCTACGGTTTCCCAGTTACAATCGAACATTATAGTCACATATGTTTTCAGTTAAGGGGAGATGGGTCGTTTATCTAGATCCCCTTCTCCCTCATGTTTAGCTCCATTAGTTTTCAGAATTTAAGACGTTTGCCCTATAAGTTTGTCGATGCTAAGACCTTTCGTCCCATTTTTTTGTCAATATTAAGAGGGTTCGTACTATTTAGGTGTCGATTTCTCCCTGGCGAACGATAGTGTAATTGTGGCAGAATCGGCCTTCGGCATTTTTCTACCGAAACATGTACAAATTAATATAGAAGGGGGATCTAATGGATGTTTTGCAAAGGTTGATGGAGGTTGTTCGGGAGGCAGATCTGATCACGGTCACTTTGTTAGTGTTATAGTTTTCGGTTTCCCAGTTACAATCGAACAATAGTCACTTATGTTTTCAGTTAAACATAAAGTCTACTTTAGTCGGTCTCTATTTTGTATTTGCAATTGTTTAAGTAAATGAAGGAGGAGGAGTAAATGATGAAAGAGGTTTTGGCGAGTCAAAGAATTTTTTTTTCTCGTTTTTTTTTTTCTTTTCTTTTTTAATAGGAAAAGTGAGGATTGGGCCTGAGTATATAGATAGATAGATAGAAATAACAGATTTGGCTTGATTCCGGGCAGATACATAAAATAAACAAGAATCATGAGTGTGAAGGCGATGGTGCCGTTTGTATGTTTCCTCTTTATTGCGAACAACAACAGTGCAACAAGCGTGAGTAAACAAAGATATTTTTGCATTAGACTGAGAGCAAGAAACTGCCTGAGAGGCTTACTTCGGTAATGTACAGTCGCGCTAATAAGTGATGTGACGGCACCAAGTATGTTTTGATCAATAATTGGTATCAGCAATATCTAAGCTTCATTTCTTTATATCGAGTGAAATATACAGACATGTTCCTACACTTACCCACCCTATTCAACATCTGACAGACATTAATACAGTACAGAGCAAGCCAAACGTAATGACAGCTGGGACATGACTTCTTTGCGCGACCGTACTCCGCGCACTTTTGGGCATATAAGACTAGTAATTGGCTATGTGCTAGTTAATTAATTTGTTTGAAATGAGAGGTAATTTAAATCAGAATAAGATGTTAACCCTTAAGGGGGTAGTAGTCGCTTTTTATGGACCCCTTTCTCCCTCATGTTTAGCATAGTAGGTTTGACATTTTAAGGCGTTTGTTCTGTTAGTATGGCGATTTTGATACCTTTCGCCTCCTTTCTTTATCAATATAAAGACCTATCGTGCCATTTAGGTGTCGATGTTTTCCCTGGCGAGCAATAGCGAGCCGGTAATGTCGGCCGGGACATTTTTCTACCGAAAAATGTACAAAATGTATCTTGAAAGTGGGTGTAGGGGGTATTATTTTAAAGTTTTGATGGAGGTCTAGCGAGGAAACTAAAACAAAATACATACATATATATATATATATACATAGGTCAAAAACCAAGCACTACCCCCTTAAATAAAATATAATAATCATAGAGTTATCCTAGAACAGAAACGGGTAGAGAGAGAGAGAGAGAGAGAGAGAGAGAGAGAGAGAGAGAGAGAGAGAGAGAGAGAGAGAGAGAGAGTTAATACATTGTAACTGGTGATCATTATGGGGAGATTTCCACTTGAGGCATTTTTTTCGGGGCCCCTTTCTCCTTCATGTTGAGCCCCATTGCTTTTGAGATTTTAAGACGTTCGCCCCATTAGTTTGACGATTTTAAGAACTTTCGCCCCATTTATGTCAATTTTAAGACCTTTCGTGCCATTTAGGTGTCGATTTTATCCTGGCGAGCGATAGCGAGCCTGTAATATAAGAGGCACCGGCCTTCGGCCGGGAAATTTTTCTACCGAAAAACGTACACATTCATCTTGAAAGGGGGTCTAGGAGGTGTAATTTTAAGCTTGATGGAAGTTTTAGGGAGCAAACTAAAAACCTCCCCTTAAATGTTGTCATAGAGCCGCGTTGAAATGTTGTCATAGTGCCGCGTTGAAATGTTGTCATAGAGCCGCGTTGAAATGTTGTCATAGAGCCGCGTTGAAATGTTGTCATAGAGCCGCGTTGAAATGTTGTCATAGAGCCGCGTTGAAATGTTGTCATAGAGCCGCGTTGAAATGTTGTCATAGAGCCGCGTTGAAATGTCATAGAGCAGCGTTGAAATGTTGTCATAGAGCCGCGTTGAAATGTTGTCATAGAGCCGCGTTGAAATAGCTCTCCGGTATTTACTTGATCCAAAAGGCTTACTTGTGATGCATCATTCATTTTAACCCCTTCTGTACCGGCGACGTCTTTTTCATTTTAGTCTAGCTATATTTAAAGTATTTTGTGCAGTTTAAGAAGAATCAGTGGTTGCGAAAAGGCTTATGCGAAACAGTTCAAAGCCTTCTAATTGCTCGAGGCCCTAATAACCTGAATAAAATCGTCTAATATTAGCTAGAATACAAATTAAAAAGACATCGCCGGTACTGAAGGGGTTAACAGATTACATTTAAGAAAGCATTATTATAATTAATTGCTGCTGGTGCTTACGTTGACTGGTCTTGTGTTGCAGGGGATTTATAATATATATTGTCATTAGAAATTCCCTTCAACACAAAACCAGTCAACTTTTTCTCCAGCAGCAACTAGGAGAACGTTTGAGTTGAGAGACAGTGTTGCTCGATTTAATTATGGGGGCCCACCTCGTTTTTTTCTCCTCTCTCTCTCTCTGGGTTGTATTCATTCGGCCCCATTCAGCCTACTGCTTTAAGACGTTTATCCCCATCCAGGTGTCGATTTTTTCCTGGCGATTGGTAGCGAGCCAGCATATTATGTAAATGTTGTTGTCAGCAGGCTAAGTTTTTACATTTTTCGATAGAAAAATTTCTCCGGCGAAGCCGGATTTCTCCATACAATGAGGGCTCGCTATCGCTCGCCAGAAAGAAGTCGACATCTGGATGGGAATAAACGTCTTAAAACAGTTTGATGAATGGAACCGAATGGATACAAGCCAGAGAAAGAGAGAAAAGGAGAGACAAAAAGCAGGTCACCCCCCTTAAGCCCAGCAAAAATCCTATTATCTCTTATCTGTCAATAGGGGGGCGTCTTCGCTGCCCTTCACATTAATATAATTTTTCTCTCACAATCCCTATAACTTTCCCGACATTTCTCTGACATTTGGAGATATAATTTCATTGTCGGTACCTGCGACAATGTCTTTTGTTTTTCTATGAGTATTAGATTATTTGTATACGACTTGGAAGGCTGCGATTAGAGTGTGTGTGTGTGTGTGTGTGTGTGTGTGTGTGTGTGTGTGTGTGTGTGTGTGTGTGTGTGTGTGTGTGTGTGTGTGTGTGTGTTACTCAGTTACTCAGTTACTCAGTTACTTGTTCGTCAAGGGGAATCCACGCAATGTGAGCTAAGCTCATTATTATCGCGCCTCCTTAACTGGGAATGTATTGCGTGAAATGCATGTTAAGTGTTTTATGTACTGTTGGAATGGCTGTGGATGTGTGTGTAGTCTGTATTTTAGCCAATTGGCGACAACGGAAACGAAGGCTTAGGGTGGATCTGTATGGTACCATTCTCACTATAGACGGTACCGTCTCGCCCGAAGGCTTAGGTAGCCATCAGCTTAGGTGAACCATATGATACCCATCTCGCCTTGTACCATTTTTGCCAACCCCAGATGGGATGTCACAACGTCGTCCACTTATTCCAGGTACCTATTTACAGCTAGGTGAACTGAGGCTAACACATGAAAGGAGACAAGCCCAATTTGTCTCCGCCCGGCTGGGGATTGAACCCCCGACCCCTCGTGTGTGAGACGAGAGCTCTACCTACTAGGCTACGGGCTGTGTGTGTGTGTGTGTGTGTGTGTGTGTGTGTGTGTGTGTGTGTTTGTTGAGGACCCTTGGAGGGGGGGGGGGGGGGGAGGGGGGGGGGGGGGGGGGGGAATCTCTCGCCAACCATAGCCTCCCAGAAGAGAGCCTAGACTTTGTATTGTCCGATCACCGGGTAAGGCCGAGACCTTTTCACACACCACACACCCGGTGGAATTACGTCCAGTACCTATTTACAACTAGGTGAACTGAGGCTACCGCATGAAAGGAGACGAAGCCCAAATTGACCCCACCCGGCTGAGGATTCGAACCCCGGACCTCTCGATTGTGATTAGAGCGCGCTACCACTTACGTTACCAGGCCGTGTGTGTGTGTGTGTGTGATAGAGAGAGAGAGTGAGTGTGTGCTTGAAAGCTGATTCGGGACTTTTTTCATAAGGACAAACCATCAGAGAATGAATGGAGTTGCGTGTACACACACGCACACACACACACGCACACACACACACGCACAATGCATTTGCATATTGTACTTGTACTAAGTAAACCAAGTGTGTGTGTGTGTGTGTGTGTGTGTGTTTGTCTGTGAGTGTGTGTGTGTGTGTAGGTGTGAGTGTGTGTGTGTGTGTGTGTGTGTTTGGCTGTGTGTGTGTGTGTGTGTAGGTGTGTGTGTGTGTGTGTTTGGCTGTGTGTGTGTTTGTCTGTCTGTGTGTGTGTGTGTGTGTGTGTGTGTGTGTGTGTGTGTGTGTGTGTGTGTGTGTTTAAATTCCATCTCAACCAAGTTAACCCTTGAGATTGTAAGACGCATTTTTACATTTGATTTTGGTTATCATTAAACGATTTTATGCAACTTAGGAAGGATCTCTAGGAATCAAAGGGAGGATTTGATGGAACATTAAGGGGAGATGGGCCTTTTTTTCTGGTCCCCTTTCTTCCCCGTGTTCAGCATCATTTGTTTTAAGATTATATGACGTTTTTAACAATTTTCGCTCCATTTCATTGTCAATTCTAAGACCCATCGTGCCATTTAGTTGTCAATTTTTTCCTGGCGAGCGAAAGCGAGCCTGAAAGTTATATATATATATATATATATATATATATATATATATATATATATATATACTGTATATACAGTAAATATATATACAGTATATATAGTAAATATAATCTCCATCCTCGACCAGCGAGCTTAGTCAATTTCGTCGGAGTACTATCGGCGGCAAAAGTCCTGTCGCTTCCCCTACCAAACAGCTCTAACCCCTTCTCTCCCCCATCACCCTAACCCCTCACACACACTCCTCGTCTGGTGTATCAGAAATATGCACGTTTTGTACACCTAAAATGTTGGAATCTACGAATATCGCGGGTCACGGTGAGGCAGTAGAGGCGACAGGACATTTGGAACCGACTGTACACTGTGCGAGTCGCGTCCAGTCGAAGGAACAAACAATTACTCGCGAGCAGCCTGTGAAGTGCCGGGCCCGGAGTTTGGAATGCTATTGAACAATCTGGGTAGAATATTATTGGCGGTGCTGCAGTCGCTCCTGATAGCATCTACCTTCGTGTATTTCCTCTTGCTCTGTTGCTGTTAGGATTGTATGTACGAGTATATTAGGATGCGAAAATACAACAATATTTTTGTTGTAATAGTCACATACTTAATTATTCTACTTCACATGTTGATACCTTTTAATATGGATAAGCATAGTAGTAATGACAATCGAATAATATATTTATATATACTTAAACAAATTAGAAAAAAGGGAAGAAAAGATCAATTTGATTAAGCTAATTAGCTTGTTTTGGGCAATAATAACAATTATATTTAATTTAGAATCATTGCTATGGCAAAAATTAAATCAATGTTGAACATGATTCTACTATGATAAGTATGATGACTGCGGTTATAATGATGATCACTGTCATGATGATGATGAACATATATAATGATGTATGTATGTCTGTACATTCATAGGCACATACCCCACAGCTGGAGGTGGCCGACTCGAGACAGAGCCCGAACAGGAGAAGACCCAGAGTCCTAGGCCCATTTGGGGTCTCCAGCAAAGACACTCAGGTCCCAGACCTCCCGGAGAGGTTTCGGTCTCAGCAGGCAGTCACGCAGCGCAGTGTAGCGTACCACAACAATGTCTGCCCACCTTACTTCCAGGCATGGCCCTTCACAACATAAACTGGTTTCCCGGGCCAGGTGCCTAACGGACTATTATCTAGTCCAACTGGCACCCGACCCCCTCTCCCTACGACCGCGTTATCACTCATCTATTCATAAGTATTCTCCATTCTTTTCTATTCATTAACAATTATCTTGCCTGTTCTTCAGTCATCTCTCTCTATCTTCCAACGCTTGTAGTACACATCTCTCCATCTCTTCCGAGGTCTTCCTATCTCTCTATATCCCCTTGTTTCAGCCTCATATATTCTCTTTGTAAGCCATTCATCTCCCATTCGTTCAACATGTCCATACCAGCTCAGCACCCTTCTGTCCACTCTGGCCGATAAGGGTCCCTGTTGTCCCACTCTCCTATGTACCGTACCTCTTCATTCCTCAATCTGTCTCTACGTGTAACTCCACACATACTCCTCAAGCATCTTAACTCCATCACATCCAACCTTCTTTCCTCTTGTGCCTTCAGAGCCCATGTCTCAGCCCCATACATCACTGTTGGCACAACTATCCCTTGATACACTGCACTTTTAGCATTCATTCCGAGATTTCTCACCTTCCAAATGCTTCCCATTGCTCCGAAACGTTTCCTTCCTTCACATACTCTCTGTCTTACCTCCATTTCCATTTCTGCATCCCTGTTTATCACTACTCCTAGATATTTAAAACACTCCACTTGTTCCAGTTGTGTGATTATGGTATAGTCTTTTTTTTTCCAGCTGAGGGTAAATTGCCATGTTACTATCTTGGTTACTCAGCTATAAGGTAGACTTTGTAGCGAAATATGATGTTAATTATGAAAACTTGGCATTAATACGACACACAGCCATAGTAGTTTCATATTTCTCCATTAAGTATCGAGAAATCAGCTACCAAGGGCTTCAATTAACCATCAGTTGGAAAAAAATAGAGTATAGTACAAATCTGGAGAATGTAGTCTTGTGATATTGATTTCCGCACTAGATATATTGTAGTAAGAAAGAGTGATTTTTTTTTTTTTTTTTATTGAATTTTTTTATTGTATCAATAATTATACAAAGTGGTGTTGTTATGTTTGCGATCATGTATAATGTACAGTATTGTCAGAGAACAACATATGGATCCTGTACTATAGTCTATTCGCTGTAAGTAGGCGAGAAATCATGACCTCTATCCTCTGTAATTAAAAAAAAAGCTAGAGCAAATTGGCTGTACATTTCCGCATCTATTCCTTGACTGACTCTTCCCAAATGGTAGACATATTAGCTCGATTACTCTAGTCGGTTTTTAGTTACAGAGGTTAGAGGTCATGATGATTCGCCTACTTACAGCGAATAGTCTATAGTATTGCCCAATGTAAATTACGGGTTTGGAGATATTTGAGTATAAAAAGAGGAAAATATCACCAGTGGCACCACTTTCTCTATTGATATACTACACAATATCCTCGAAGAAAAGTATATATTGGTGTTGTGGGCAGTCACACATGCTATTGGTGTTGTGGGCAGTCACACATGCTATTGGTGTTGTGGGCAGTCACACATGCTATTGGTGTTGTGGGCAGTCACACATGCTATTGGTGTTGTGGGCAGTCACACATGCTATTGGTGTTGTGGGCAGTCACACATGCTATTGGTGTTGTGGGCAGTCACACATGCTATTCACGGCACACTATATAATAGAGCCCAAATGCCCACAAACCGGAGGGCATTTTGGCCCACTTTCTCAATTAACCCCATCCAGTACCAGGGATATCCTTTGTATCATATTCTGGCAACTATTAGATGACTGTATTCAACTTAAGAAGGACCTCTACCAATAATAAGACTTCAAACTATTGCAACCAGCCCTTTTAACTACCACAGGTCCTTCCTAAGCTCTGCACAATATCGTCTAAATATAGCTAGATTAAAAAAATAACACGTCGCTGGTACTCAAAGGGTTAATCTGAAACAAATAGTCTAACGCTAAAGAAAAGGATGACTTGCTGTTGTGTTGGGGGGTCAGAGGTGGAGAAGTGTTGTTGTTGTGGTGATGGATGGGGGGGGTCAGAGGTGGAGGTTGTTGTGGTGGGGGTCAGAGGTGGAGAAGTGTTGTTGTTGTGGTGATGGATGGGGGGGTCAGAGGTGGAGGTTGTTGTGGTGGGGGTCAGAGGTGGAGAAGTGTTGTTGTTGTTGTGGGGGTCAGAGGTGGAGAAGTGTTGTTGTTGTGGTGATGGATGGGGGGGTCAGAGGTGGAGGTTGTTGTGGTGGGGGTCAGAGGTGCAGAAGTGTTGTTGTGGTGGAGGGGGGGGGGTCAGAGGTGGAGAAGTGTTGTTGTTGTGGTGATGGATGGGGGGGTCAGAGGTGGAGAAGCGTTGTTGTGGTGGAGGGGGGGGGTCAGAGGTGGAGAAGTGTTGTTGTTGTGGTGATGGATGGGGGGGTCAGAGGTGGAGAAGCGTTGTTGTGGTGGAGGGGGGGGGTCAGAGGTGGAGAAGTGTTGTTGTGGTGATGGATGGGGGGGTCAGAGGTGGAGGTTGTTGTGGTGGGGGTCAGAGGTGGAGAAGCGTTGTTGTGGTGGAGAGGGGGGGGTCAGAGGTGGAGAAGTGTTGTTGTGGTGGTGGTGGTGGGGGAGGTCAGAGGTGGAGAAGTGTTGTGGTAGTGGTGATGGAGGGATGGGGGGTGAAGAAACGTTGCTGTGTGAGGCAGTGGGGCAGCATGTTAGGATACAGTATTCCTGGCTATTTCTGTCAGCACCGAGCCTTCATGTTCCACTGCAGGATTGTGGGCAGACCTGGGCCAGAGAACAAAGCTCAAGATAAAAGACCCCGAACTTAAGGAGAGGTGTTTAGTTTGTTCCCTAGACCTCCATCAAGCTTAAAATTACACCCCCTTGAGTCCCTTTCAAGATAAGTTTGTACATTTTTCGGTAGAAAAATGTCCCGGCCGAAGGCCGGTTCCTCTTAAATTACAGGCTCGCTATCGCTCGCCAGGATAAAATCGACACCTGAATTGCACGAACGGTCGTGAAAGTTCTTAAAATCGCTAAACTAATGGGGCAAACGTTTTATAATATCAAAAGCAATGGGGCTAAACATGAGGGAGAAAGGGGTCAAGAAAAAAATCCCTCAAGTGGAGATCTCCCCTTAAGGCTGTAGTGCTTGGTTTTTGGGCTATATATTTATTTATTAATATATTTTTTAGTTTCCTCGCTAGACCTCCATCAAGCTTAGAAAAAAAAACGTAGATCCCCTTTCAAGATAAATGTGTACATTTTTCAATAGAAAAATGTCCTGGCCAAAGGCCGGTTCCTTCTAAAAATTAAAGGGTCGCTTTCGCTCGCCAGGAAACAAATCGACTCTTAAAGGGCACGAAAGGTCTTAATATTGAAAACAAAAATGAGGCAAAAGGTCTCAAAATCGCCAAACTAACGGAACGAACGTCTTAAAACCTCAAAACTAATATGCTAAACATGAGGGAGAAGGGGGTCCAGAAAAAGCGAGTCGTACCCCGTTAACAAGGAAGGGAGAATGACCTGTGCCCCGCCTGAACCTTTCCTGCAACAATCCTAGCCTTGCAGTACATTTGTTTCAATCTTGTTAGTACGGGGGGGGGGGGGGGGGGTGAAAGGGAGTTATTTTTTTTCTGGACCCCCTTCTCCCTCATGTTTAGCCCCATTCATTTCGAGATTTAAATACGTTCGGCCCAATAGTTTGGCGATTTTAAGACCTATTGCCCCATTTCCTTGTCAATATTATGACCTATCACCCAATTTATTTACGGTATATAATATTATTGTCACACGCGCAGACATGATACAATGTTTTGTGTTCGCAAGCTTAAATTATAATTGATTGGTTGTCCGTATTTGTTCTCATATTACAGTTATATATACTGTATATATATATATATATATATATATATATATATATATATATATATATATATATATATATATATATATATATATATATATTTATATATATATATATATATACCGGTATATATATATATATATATATATATATATTATCTATCTATCTATCTATTGCCTGACGCCGTGATCCCCGAAGGGGTGGCCACGAACGAACCGCCCCCATGCACCTCTGTCCCCAGTCAGTCGACGCCCCTCCCCCCAACCAGCACCGCCTTCGTTCATGTAGTTCCTCACTCCATCCTTCCACCTCATATTCGGTCTACCTCTCCCCCTCTGTCCCTCCACCTCGCTCTCGTACACCCTCTTAGTCATTCTCTCGCTTTCCATACCAGGTTGGCATTATTCATATGGTTATTATAGTGTCCTCATATAATTGCCACATGTGCTGTATATACGTACCTCATGATTTAAAAAAAGAAAGGGAGCTTGTAGTGACTGAATTATTAATTGACAGGTTGTAAATAATAGCACTACAGAACTAGTGCAATCATATGAGGAGACTGTTCATATTTTCATTACATCAATGGTTATTGAGGTCATAGTTAGCTGAATACAATTATTACATACCGTACATGATGTGACTAATATTACATACCGTACATGATGTGACTAATATTACATACCGTACATGATGTGACTAATATTACATACCGTACATGATGTGACTAATATTACATACCGTACATGATGTGACTAATATTACATACATGTGACTAATATTACATACCGTACATGATGTGACTAATATTACATACCGTACATGATGTGACTAATATTACATACCGTACATGATGTGACTAATATTACATACCGTACATGATGTGACTAATATTACATACCGTACATGATGTGACTAATATTACATACCGTACATGATGTGACTAATATTACATACCGTACATGATGTGACTAATATTACATACCGTACATGATGTGACTAATATTACATACCGTACATGATGTGACTAATATTACATACCGTACATGATGTGACTAATATTACATACCGTACTGATGTGACTAATATTACATACCGTACATGATGTGACTAATATACATACCGACATGATGTGATAATATTACATACCGTACATGATGTGACTAATATTACATACGTACATGATGTGACTAATATTACATACCGTACATGATGTGACTAATATTACATACCGTACATGATGTGACTAATATTACATACCGTACATGATGTGACTAATATTACATACCGTACATGATGTGACTAATATTTCCAATTACATAAATTATTATGCAATAATAGTACCACAAATATATGTGTGTATGTACAATCGCGCTAATAAGTGATGTCTCCGCACCAAGTATGTTTTGATCAATAATTGGTATCAGCAATATCTAAGCTTCATTTCTTCATATCGAGTGAAATGTACAAACATGTTCCTACACTTACCCACCCTATTCAACATCTGACAGACATTAATACACCACAGAACAAGCCTAACGTAATGACAGTTGGGTATGACTTATTAGCGCGACCGTACATACATAAGTTGTTTAAGGCCAGCAATAGTACTGAAGATAAAAATGGTAGTATGAAGACAATAATAATAATAATAGTAATAATAATGATAATAATAGTAATAATAATGAAAGTAATAATAGTAATAACAGTAAAAATTATAGCAATACAATATTTCTTAAAAGGGTAAGTTTGACTTTCAACGCAAGTCTACAGATATCAGCAGTACCGTTTCATCGGGAGAGGAGGAGGAGGAGGAGGAGGAGGTAGTAGAAGAGGAGGAGGAGGAGGAGGTAGAAGAGGAGGAGGAGGAGGTAGAAGAGGAGGAGGAGGAGGAGGTAGTAGAAGAAGAGGAGGAGGAGGTAGTAGAAGAGGAGGAGAAGGAGGTAGAAGAGGAGGAGGAGGAGGTAGAAGAGGAGGAGAAGGAGGTAGAAGAGGAGGAGACGGAGGTAGAAGAGGAGGAGGAGGAGGTAGAAGAGGAGGAGGAGGAGGTAGAAGAGGAGGAGGAGGAGGTAGAAGAGGAGGAGACGGAGGTAGAAGAGGAGGAGGAGGAGGTAGAAGAGGAGGAGGAAGAAGAACAGAGGAGGAGGAAGAAGAACAGAGGAGGAGGAGATAGAAGAAGAGGAGGAAGGGGCGTGGGAGAGGAGGTGGAGCAGGAGCAGGGTTACCAAATCAAGTCCGCTAGATAGTAAATAAATGCCGAAAATCGCTAAAAATATTGCCACAATATCTACAATATCGCTCTAAAAAGGCTCAAATCTCCCGAGTAACGCTAGAATTTATGTCGCTAGATGTAAAATTTAGCCTCTAGATCGAAGTAAATAGATCTAGAGTCTAGATCTAGCGGGAACGTAGCTAAATTGGCAACACTGAGGAGGAGGAAGAAGAGGAGGATGAAGAAGAAGAGGAGGAGGAGGAAGAAGAGGAAGAGGAGGAGGAGGAGAAGAGTGTGTGGCGTTGAGAATATAAACGACCTGCTAATGTTTGCCGTTTAGAACGTAGAGATAGAACGGCTTTTCACCCCTTCAAGCTAAAAGAAAATAATGCGACCCCAGACCCCACCCCCTTCAAGCTAAAAAGACAGGTTCCAGATCAAGTTAAAAAAATAGTTGTCTCCCTTAAGCTAAAAAATAAATTCATAAATAAATAAAGAAGGAACTAAATTAAAACAAATAAAAGTATATAGAAACAAAACCCCGCCGCTCCCCTATGACAGAAATGAAGGAACCGAATAAAAACAAATAAAAGTATATGGATACAAAAAAAAAAAAAAAAAACGCGCCTCTCCCCTGTACGTCGCGGAACTTGCCACAAACGCATTTTTTTCCACTTTCTTCTCTCTGATTAAAGTTTGCCGGAGTTACGCGAACTGACAGGTAATTATTGCTCCGAAGACGAGGCCTTGACGTATTGATCGACGCACGGGGAGAGAGAGAGAGAGAGAGAGAGAGAGAGAGAGAGAGAGAGCAAGGGGGAGCGAGGGAGAAGGAGGGAGAGAGAGAGGGTGGGAGAGACCGAGCGAGAGCGAGAGAGAAGGAGGGAGAGAGAGAAAGAGGGTGGGAGGGAAGGAGAGAGAAAACAAAAGGGGGGGGGAGGGAGGGAGAGAGAACAAAGAGTGAGGGTGGGCGGACGGGAGAGGGAAGGAGGGAGATACTGTTTCTACTTCAACATACAATGAAACTACGGATTACATTAATATTCATGTACTTTCTGTGAAGTGATGGAGAGGGATAAATTATTCTAATTAATTAAGTTCACACCCAACACCTCCCAATTCAATTAATGAAAGCTTGTGATCCTCCCGGGATTCGAACCAGGATATTCAGTGTTCCAACATACATTGAAGCATTGAAGCAACAGATTAAATTATATTATTTGTTTAGCCTAATGCGTAGTGTACGGAATTTCGGTTTGAGTATCCTAGGTTCGAGTCCTTGGAGTTCCACATGTATTAATTACTTTAATTTATTTCACTAGTTAGGTTTATTTGTAAATTAATTGGTGAGTTGGTGAAAACAAATATATAAATTTGTATAACATGAGAGAGAGAGAGAGAGAGAGAGAGAGAGCGCATTTTCAGTACTCCAAAATCAAATCAAACTATAGATACAAGTAATCTGTGCGTTCCCTATGTAATATATAAGTATCGGCAAAGCTTCCTACCAAGAGAGAGGTTTACATAGATTTACATAGATACACTGGCCACACAGATCTTACGATACCTGCGAGGTGACCAGGACTTAATCCTAATAGAGATAGCAACCCTAAGAGAAAGTGGAAGGAAAGGATAGCAAAGATGAAGGCTAGACAGAGACAGAGAGAGAGAGATAGAGATTTTCAGTCCTAACATAAAATAAAACAAGATACAATCCGTCTTTGTGTTCTCTTTGTAAAAGTTACGTAACGGCAACGCTCCCTTCCAAGAGAAGAAGAGAGAGAGAGAGATTGGTGATTCGAGAGATATGTATTGTAGTATCATATATACGATATAAATTACCTTATATTTGGTTATCAACATACAGTACAGTTGCCCAATTTTTATTTTTATTTTTTTGGTCTATATATCTATCTGTTGCCGGGCGCCGTGATCCCCGAAGGGGTGGCCACGAACGAAACGCCCCCAAGCACCTCTGTCACCAGTCAGTCGATGCCCCTCCTCCCATTCAGCACCGCTTTCGCTCATATACTTCTTAAATCCATCATTCCACCTCTCACTTGGTCTACCTATCCCTCTCTGTCCTTCCGCCTCCCTCTTGTACACTCTCTTAGCCATTCTCTTGCTTCCCATACTCTCCACATGGCCGAACCATCTCAAGGTGTTCCTTTTCACACTTTCCAGCACATCTACATCCACACCACACCTCTCTCGTACTTCCTCATTCATCTGTCTCTCCCTCCATGTAACTCTGCACGCACTGCTCAAGAAACTCATTTTCACCCCTCTCACTCTTGGTTTGAGCCTCTCCACCAACGTCCATGCTTCGCTCCCATAAGTCAATGTCGGGATTACCACACTGTCATGTAAGGACTTCTTTACTTCCATGCTGACCACCCTATTTCTTGTTACTGCTTTCAGCGTTCCTACAACCCTCTTCCCCTGTTGCACCCTCTCCCGCACTTCTTCATCCATACTCCCATCTTACCTCAACACACTGCCCAAATACCTAAATGAGCTGACAATCTCCATAGCCTGACCGTTCAACCTCACCTCACACTCTGTGGCTGCACCCCTTTCAAAGACCATAACCTTGCTCTTCCCAGCATTTACCTTCAGCTTCAGTTTTTCACACATTGTTCCAAACATATTTACCAGACCCTGCAACTCTCATTCACTATCGCTCATCAGAACTGTATCATCGGCAAACAGCAGTACAGGCAACTTCCACTCGTTTCCCTCCCTTATCAGCAGTACACCAACATATACTGCTCTTCCTTGTATTTCTTTCATGACTCCATCCATATATATATTGAACAACCATGGGGACATCACACACCCTTGCTTTAACCCAACATTCCGATCAAACAACTCGCTCTGCTCGTTCTACACACGCACTGATGCCTTTGCACCCTCATACATGCTCTTCACTGCTTTCAGCAAATTGCCATCTACTCCATATATTCTCAGTACTTTCCACATACCTTCTCTATCAACTCTGTCATAGACCTTCTCCAAGTGAGAGAGAGAGAGAGAGAGAGAGAGAGAGAGAGAGAGAGAGAGAGAGAGAGAGAGAGAGAGAGAGAGAGAGAGAGAGAGAGAGAGAGAGAGAGAGAGAGAGAGAGAGAGAGAGAGAGAGAGAGAGAGAGAGAGAGAGAGAGAGAGAGAGAGAGAGAGAGAGAGAGAAGTACTGCAGTAATCTAGACAGAACCATTAACTGATGGCTACCTGAATCACACACTAGGACTGACCCCACTATTTCCACCATAATATATGTAGCTGGCCAGCAGGGCTTTATGGGCGAGACGCTTAAGGGGAGATTTCCACTTGAGGGATTTTTTTCTGGGCCCCTTTCTCCTTCATGTTTAGCCCCATTGATTTTGAGATTTTAAGACGTTCGCCCCATTAGTTTGACGATTTTAAGAACTTTCGCCCCATTTATGTCAATTTTAAGACCTTTCGTGCCATTTAGGTGTCGATTTTATCCTGGCGAGCGATAGCGAGCCTGTAATATAAGAGGCACCGGCCTTCGGCCGGGAAATTTTTCTACCGAAAAATTTACACATTCACCTTGAAAGGGGGTCTAGGAGGTGTAATTTTAAGCTTGATGGAAGTTTTAGGGACCAAACTAAAAACCTCCCCTTAAGGGAACAGTGTTTTTTTTTTTTTTTTTTTTTGGGGGGGGGAGGTCTATTTATGTATATATGCATATATTTTTTACATTCCTTCCTAGATATTTTAGCTAAATTTGACTTACTCATATGTATAATATTACCCCGTTGTTTGAGAGATAAAACACCAAAATGGAGCTACATAAGAAAACACATATATCAAGTACTGCAGGACCTCTAGTACGGTATATCTAGTACTGCAGGACCTCTAGTACGGTATATCTAGTACTGCAGGACCTCTAGTACGGTATATCTAGTACTGCAGGACCTCTAGTACTGCAGGACCTCTAGTACGGTATATCTAGTACTGCAGGACCTCTAGTACGGTATATCTAGTACTGCAGGACCTCTAGTACGGTATATCTAGTACTGCAGGACCTCTAGTACGGTATATCTAGTACTACAGGACCTCTAGTACGGTATATCTAGTACTGCAGGACCTCTAGTACGGTATATCTAGTACTGCAGGACCTCTAGTACGGTATATCTAGTACTGCAGGACCTCTAGTACGGTATATCTAATACTGCAGGACCTCTAGTACGGTATATCTAGTACTGCAGGACCTCTAGTACGGTATATCTAGTACTGCAGGACCTCTCGTACGGTATATTTAGTACTGCAGGACCTCTAGTACGGTATATATAGTACTGCAGGACCTCTAGTACGGTATATCTAGTACTGCAGGACCTCTAGTACGGTATATCTAGTACTGCAGGACCTCTCGTACGGTATATGTAGTACTGCAGGACCTCTAGTACGGTATATCTAGTACTGCAGGACCTCTAGTACGGTATATGTAGTACTGCAGGACCTCTAGTACGGTATATCTAGTACTGCAGGACCTCTAGTACGGTATAACATATGCAGACCTCTAGTACGGTTGATACTCTGCAGGACCTCTAGTACGGTATATGTAGTACTGCAGGACCTCTAGTACGGTATATCTAGTACTGCAGGACCTCTAGTACGGTATATTTATTACTGCAGGATCTCTAGTACGGTATATCTAGTACTGCAGGACCTCTAGTACGGTATATCTAGTACTGCAGGACCTCTAGTACGGTATATCTAGTACTGCAGGACCTCTATTACGGTATATCTAGTACTGCAGGACCTCTAGTACGGTATATCTAGTACTGCAGGACCTCTAGTACGGTATATCTAGTACTGCAGGACCTCTAGTACGGTATATATAGTAGTGCAGGACCTCTAGTACGGTATATCTAGTACTGCAGGACCTCTAGTACGGTATATCTAGTACTGCAGGACCTCTAGTACGGTATATCTAGTACTGCAGGACCTCTAGTACGGTATATCTAGTACTGTAGGACCTCTAGTACGGTATATCTAGTACTGCAGGACCTCTAGTACGGTATATCTAGTACTGCAGGACCTCTAGTACGGTATATCTAGTACTGCCGTACCTCTAGTACGGTATATTAGTACTGCAGGACCTCTAGTACGGTATATCTAGTACTGCAGGACTCTAGTACGGTATATCTAGTACTGCAGGACCTCTAGTACGGTATATCTAGTACTGCAGGACCTCTAGTACGGTATATCTAGTACTGTAGGACCTCTAGTACGGTATATCTAGTACTGCAGGACCTCTAGTACGGTATATTTAGTACTGCAGGACCTCTAGTACGGTATATCTAGTACTGCAGGACCTCTAGTACGGTATATCTAGTACTGCTGGACCTCTAGTACGGTATATCTAGTACTGCAGGACCTCTAGTACGGTATATCTAGTACTGCAGGACCTCTAGTACGGTATATCTAGTACTGCAGGACCTCTAGTACGGTATATCTAGTACTGCAGGACCTCTAGTACGGTATATCTAGTACTGCAGGACCTCTAGTACGGTATATCTGGTACTGCGGGACCTCTAGTACGGTATATCTAGTACTGCAGAACCTCTAGTACGGTATATCTAGTACTGCAGGACCTCTAGTACGGTATATGTAGTACTGCAGGACCTCTAGTACGGTATATCTAGTACTGCAGGACCTCTAGTACGGTATCACAGACGAAACGCTGATTACTGGTTGGATTGAGTTCCAATGCAGGGCTTCACTGTTCCCGTACCGAATGAATGACACAATAAAAACCAAAACATCAAAGATTGGGAGTAGAAAGAAGGATATTGATCTCTAAAAAGTGGAGAAGAAGTGTTTGTTGTGTGTAAGTAAGATAGTGGTGTGTCGGGGAGCATGGTGTGTCTCTGAAAAGGTCAATCTCCTTTATCAGAATAACACACGGTCGTAATAACGCACGGTCGTAATAATCGAGTAAGACCTTTCGTGCCAATTAGGTGTCTATTATTTTCTGGCGAGCGATAGCGAGACTGCAATTTTAAGAAGAATCGGCTTTTGGCCGGAACATTTTTCTACCGAAAAATGTACAAATTTATCTTAAAGGGGGGTCTAGGGGGTGTTTTTCTAAGCTTGATGAAGGTCTAGGGAGGAAACTAAAAAAATATATGAATATATGAATTAATAGACCAAACAAACGGTCTGCCTCCCCTTAATAAGTGGTAGTATAGGGAGTCAAGGCGAGGAGAAGAAGGCGCACAGGAAGGAGGATGTGATAAAGGGGGAGGTACTCGCTTTTTATGGACCCCCTTCTCCCTCATGTTATAACCCATTAGTTTTGCGATTTTAAGATGTTCGTTCACTAGTTTGGCGATTTTGAGACCTTTCGCCCCATTATTTTGTCAATATTAAGACCTTTCGTGCCGTTTTAGGTGTAGATTTTTTCCTGGCGAGCGATAGCAAGCCTCCGGCAATTACCGGAGGGTGGGGAGAGAGCCTTCTTCTTTTTTATTCTTTCCTTCAACTTTCCTTTTCTATCGGATATGCC
>CM064547.1:45274276-45657878 GCA_032716605.1 Paralithodes platypus | reverse complement strand
TGAATGCCATTGGATACAATAATATGTTGAGGGGGGGCTTTGCCCCCATGACGTGTTGTCATCATCATATATATTGCCAGTAGGGGGCAAACAACCAAAAAATTGCCGCAAAGCCCTCCCCTCAACATATTATTGTATCCAATGGCAGTCAAAATAGACGGGAACATGATGGCAAGCTTCCGTCGCCGCTCTACGCAGTGTAAACAATGGTGGCGGTATGCCCGAACTCTACATTCTACCCGGCTAGGCCTATATTATAGGCTACAATAAATAAGTAGGCTAGGCTATTTTTTCTATAGGCTATGCCTAGTCTAATATTACAATTTAAGGTAGAATTCAAGTTGACTACAGCAGGACTTACCCTTGACCAGGTATAGGCTATCCTAGTGTTTAATAGGCCTATACCCCTTTGAAAGGATATTAGCCTAGTCTAACCTAACAACCTTACCTAACCTATTATAGTAGGCTATTATAGGTGGGGGCTGCTGCCCCCACACCCCAATTTTTGGTGTATTTGTCTATTTTGTCTGTGAAGTGGGATTTTTTTCAATTTGTCGATAACGAAAATCCTCCATGCGGACTATAGCTTATGGAGAAAAATATGGCGAATCTATTGTTGCCTATTATCTCTAATAAATTGTTTCTCATAATGCTGCGTAGTGTCGTTACCAATACCATATAATTGTGTGCCTTAAAATGACCTAAATTAGGCTATAGGCTACGAAGATTAGAAGTTAAGAAAGACTAGGTTAGGTGTATTGTCGTGCCAAGCTAGATTATAGCCTAAATATAAAAGGAAGTGAATAAAATGAAATATGCCGAAAAAAATTGACGTCAAAATAGACGCGAAGTTAACCGCGACGATCGCCCTATGTAAACATGACGACCGTACACCCGGTAACTACATCCATCCCATTAAAAGTTACTGTGAGACACCAAATATGTTGAGGGGGTCTCTGCGGCTCTGCACCCCCACGTCGGCCCGTCACGTATTATGATGTACGGTAAGTCATCATCATCTGTGCTAATTCATAGGATCCCCAATTAAGGACAAAGTCAATCAACAGACGAAATAAGCTCCCAAATTACAATAACATAGCGGCCCGCCGTTTATGGGCGACTTTTTACACGTCATTTTAAATGTTACTTTCCTGCCCTGGTCTAGGCCTAATAGATTTTTCCAAAGAATCAAACTTAAATTAAAAGGAAGTAGCCTAGCCTACAGTTTATAGGAAGGCTATTCCAACATGCATTCCAGAACTTAGGCTAGCCTAGGCCTAGGCTATATGAAAATTTGTGGGTGGTCTGCCAAAAAAGAATCACTAGGCCTATTAGGCTATGGGTAGGCTAGTATGGGGTGCATTTTGCAAATTTTCTGAACTCTTAGGCCTAGGCTAGGCTAAATTAAAACTCACAAAATCTGAGTAAAGAACTAGCACTAGAATTTTGTCTTGTCTTGTCTTGGGGCAACCTCAGGCGAATACTCGCCCACTCCGGCCCTACCGTAGTCGCGGAGATCCTATGTCACTATTAAATTAGTTTATAGTTAAGGTTAAAATTCACCACCGTGTCACTTTCATTCTAGGTCATTCATAGAACCGTAACACTGTAAAGGCAACAACCCAATAGCAGGTCATCAGGTGGTGAACCAGAGACCTACAAACCACGGTACCTAGGGCCAGAGCAATGTCTTGAAGCGAGGTGCCCTTATCAACCAACCCCAGACAATCCAGTAGGAGCTGTCGGAAGGAATCCATCTTTGAAGACAGAAAGGGACGCCCATCCACATGCTCAGTGACGGGACGAGGCGAGGCTTAAGAGGCATATGTAGGACGACCAGATGTAGGATGTGGAGGGGAAGAGGTACCGTACGACGATACATGGGATGCGGAGACTGCGGAGGGAAGAGCTTGTCAAAGTCATACGGTTCCTCAGGACCTCAACAATAACCGGGGGACGGCCGGTGCGGGCAATGGTCGATCGCCGTAGTTAATATAAGTTCGCGGTCGCGGAGATCCTATGTCACAATTAAATTAGTTTATAGTTAAGGTTAAAATTCACCACCGTGTCACTTTCATTCTAGGTCATTCGTAGAACCGTAACACTGTAAAGGCAACAACCCAATAGCAGGTCATCAGGTGGTGAACCAGAGACCTACAAACCACGGTACTAGGGCCAGAGCAATGTCTTGAAGCGAGGTACCCTTATCAACCAACCCCAGACAATCCAGTAGGAGCTGTCGGAAGGAATCCATCTTTGAAGCCAGAAAGGGACGCCCATCCACATGCTCAGTGACGGGACGAGGCGAGGCTTAGGAGGCATATGTAGAACGACCAGATGTAGGATGTGGAGGGGAAGGGGTACCGTACGACGATACATGGGATGCGGAGACAGCGGAGGGAAGAGCTCGTCAAAGTCATACGGTTCCTCAGGACCTCAACAATAACCGGGGGACGGCCGGTGCGGGCAATGGTCGATCGCCGTAGTTAATATAAGTTCGCGTCTATTTTGACGGCGATTTTTGTTGTAGTTAGGCTAGGCCTAGGCTATTTGCCCCCTGCTGGCAATATATGACGATGACAATATGTCATGGGGGCGATTGACCCCCTCAACATATTATTGTATCCAACGATCTCTAACCTCTGTATCTCAAAAAGGGCTAGAGCAAATTGGCTGTAAATTTCCACATCTAGGCTATTCCTTGACAGATTTGCTCCCTCCAATTAATATTTATTAGCATAAATTCAGCCTAGTTTAGCCTATCAAACAAAAACTAACATTTGTTTAGCCTAGGCCTACATATAAAAAGAAAAAACCCACTCATACTGCAATTATAAGCATAAATATGAGTATCTAAGTTACAAAGCAAATGTTTTTGTATAGCCTAAAATAAACCATAAAATTGTCATCTTTCAACTGTTGAGGTCATAAATATAAAAAAATCTAATACATTAGGAAAAAATGCGTTAAGAGTTGTGTTAGCGGGTCTATCGTCCCCTTTATTTACGTAGTCGCACGCTCGCAGTTACATTCGCGTCTAATTTGACTGTGGTTATTTGCCCCTGCTGGTGATATAGATGATGATGACAATAAGTCATAGGGGGATAAAGCCCCTTCAACCCACTATTGTATCTCACGGCCAGGCGTTGGGTAAATTGTTTTGTTACCGGCCGGCGGATTGCGGGTGGCTTTACCAAGTTTACCCCAGCAGTTAAATTAGAAGCGAATGTAGGCCTAACTGCGAGCGTGCGACTAGGCTATATAAACAAAGCTCTTGGTATGCCCACAACTACAACTCTTACCAAAACTGCAATTAGCCTATTTTTGTTTTGTTTTTTCAGTCTAGGCTAAAATTGGTGAGGCTAGGCTAAATTATTTAGCTGCAATTAGCCTAGCCTATTTTTGTTTGTTCTTTCAGTCTAGGCTAAATTGTGGTAGGCTAGGTTAAATTCTTTAACATGTGTACTATTGTGTAGGCCTGTGCTTTCCAATAGAAGTAAAAATATGTAGCATAGCCTATTGCAATTTTACTAAAACCCAAGCCTACCTGAATATAGCCCTATGCAGAGCTCAAAAGCAAAAAAAAAAAAATATGTTGAGCAGTGAAATAAAATTAAGCTAGGCCTAGGCCTGGTTTCTCATAGGCCTAATAACCTAATGAAGTATACTATAGCCTAACCTAATTTAAGTTATTTCACAAAATACTAATAGGCCTACCCAGCCCTCCTCATGCATTATTTTCCAGTGTAAAATAAGTTTGTGATACACTACGAAAGATTATTCAACATGGAATTTGAATGGAATAGAGAAGCTTAGCAACGAAAAGCCAATACTCCCCCCTCCCTGTGATTGTGCCAGCTTTTGTAAGCAGTGCAATAACTTAATGAAGGACAGAAAAGCTGCAGGATGCTCTGGCATTCTAGCCGAGATGATTAAGGCCTCAGGTGAGAAAGGAGTAGGTGTGTTCAATGAGCTAATTAACTTCATCATCAGAGAGGAAGTAATCTCTGATGAATGGCACAAAAGTATATTATATACTGTATACGAGCAAAGGGGACTCATTGGATAGGGAAAATTATAGGGGCCTGAAAATACTTGATCAAGTCATGAAGGTCTGTGAGAAAGTCTTTGAAGGTATGATATTGACGAAATGCAGTTTGGTTTCATGCTAGGACACGGCACAATCCAAGTCATGAAGGTATTTGTGTGATAATGAAGATGTATGAGGACTCACAAACGGCAGTGAGGGTGAAAGATGTACCGGTACTGAGTGATGAGTTTTCAGTTCGCGTCGGAGTCCACCAGGGCTCTGTGTTAATGAAGCCCTTTCCTCTTTTTTTTTATGGTTCTGGAGGCACTATCTGGTGATTTCAGAGTTGGGCTCCCCTGGGAACTGCTATAAGGGTCCTGAAAATGCTTGACTAAGTCATGAAGGTCTGTGAGAGAGTCTTAGAAGGTATGATAAGGGAAAGATACTGTATGTACTGTATGTACTTAAAAGATAGGGATCTGATGTTGTGTTTGCAGACCGGGAGAAGGCCTTTGATAAGGTGGCCAGAGAAGTTGTGCAGTAGGCTAGGAGAAAACTTGGCGTTGAGGAGTGGCTGGTGCATGTGATAATGAAGATGTACGAGGACTCACGAACGGTAGTGAGGGTGAAAGGTGTACAGCTGAGTGAGGGACATATACAGTACTTCTTGTTGAGGATATAGGGTAGTGAAGCTGTGAAGCTTATGTCACCCTATCCGGGCGGAAAGGACCCCAGGGTGGAGAGGTTTCACAGGGAGGACGGGGACATCGTAGATTTCAGGGGAGGGCACCCATGCCCCGCAGTCGACGGATACGCCCCGCCAACCTCAGGAACTTCTTCGTTAGCAGGAGGACCTTGGATTGACATATACAGTACGGTACTAGATATTTGGTAAGGGTTAGCTTTATATCCCATGTACTGGTTACTAGGGACATATACTAGGTGTTAGGTGGAGGTTAGTTTTGTGTCCAAAGTACTGGGTACTAGGGACATATACTAGGTGTTACGTGAGGGTACTGAGTGATGAGTTTTCAGTTCGCGTCGGAGTCCAACAGGGAAGTGTGTTAATTAAGCCCTCTCCTCTTTTTTATGGTTCTGGAGGCACTATCTAGTGATTTCAGAGTTAGGCTCCCCTTGCAACTGCTATAAGAGGCCTGAAAATGCTTGGCCAAGTCATGAAGGTCTGTGAGTGTGAGAGAGTCTTTGAAGGTATGATAACTTCATAGTCAGGCAGCTGCAGGAAAGATATCTAAGAGGTGTTTTTCCGGTCCCGTCTCAAGACCACCGTCGCAAGATCTACCCGAAAAACTGTTTTTCTGGTCCCGTCGCAAGCCCACCTTTAGCAAGCGAGACACCAATATTCTCTTACGACGGCAAAAGAGCTCCGGAGCTGGGTTGACGGCAAGCTGAAACATCTCACTCAACTTTCTGTTTCTCCATTCTAATTTATTTCGGTATATTTGTTTATCCAAACATTATGTTATAATTTACTTGCCTATTATTAGGAAGTAGAGTAATAAAAGCCCACAGTAACGTATATCCAATTGTTGATAATAAATTAATGTGGGACAGTACGCTTGGCTAAATTTTGTCCACGAAACAACAACAAACCCCAGCTTTGACTAGGCCTAGGCTATGCTATTTACCGACTGTTTTTTCATATCAGAATTGCATTTATATAATCCTTATGATAATTAAATTGGCGGTGAATGTTATTCCGATGAAATGGAAGTTGTATAGCCTAGCCTATATATTTGTAAGATGTGTGCTGGCTTGGAGCAAGCCTGTGTTGTTTTTCCTGTCCTGTGATGATCTTGCGACGGCTCGGTTGAGACGGTGGTCTTGCGACGGGCCCGGAAAATCACGTCGCTACTGAAAGTAAGAAGTTGTGCAGTAGGCTAGGAGAAAATTTGGCGTAGAGGAGTGGCTGGTGCGTGTGATAATGAAGATGTATGAAGACTCACGAACGGTAGTGAGAGTGAATGGTGTACTGAGTGAGGGACATATGCTAGGTGAAGGTTAGTTTTGTATCCCACGTACTGGGTACTAGGGACATATACTAGGTGTTATATAAGGGTTAGTATTGTATCCCAAATACTAGGTACTAGGGACATATACTAGGTGTTATGTGAGGGTTAGCTTGGTATCCCACGTACTGGGTACTAGGGACATATACTAGGTGTTACGTGAGGGTTAGTTTTGTATCCAACGTACTGGGTCTAGGGGGCGGCAGCCTCCACCCATAATACTAGGATAGGTTAGGTAAGGTTGTTAGGTTAGGCTAATGGGGATGGATGTAGTTTCCGAGTGTACGGTCGTCATGTTTACATTTGTCGATCGCCGTTGTTAACCTGCCCTTCCCTACCTATCATGTGTTGATTGGTTGTCCATCTTGATCTAATTCTTCAGGCCAGCCCTATTAGAGTATTTTGGGGGAACTCAGTGGTGTGGTTAAACTATTTTTAATATATATTTGTTTAAATATGTAAGATATGCAATAAATTATGTAAAATATATTGCTTTTACTTTATACCTATACATATAATTGTCATTATTAAGGAAATTCCATTGACTATTTACATCGCTAGGCCTAGCTTCCTTATTTCTATTAATTTCCTCCAGTTCACAATGAAACCTATTGCTAATTTCCTTGTTCTTCAGCAGCCGCGGCGGTGTCGGCGTTGGACGCTTGGGATAATGTTCCTGTCTATTTTGAATGCCATTCGATACAATAATATGTTGAAAGCCCCCCCTCACCCCCCCATGACATGTTATCATCATATATATTGCCAGTAGGGGGCAAACAACCAAAAAAATTGCCGCAAAGCCCTTCCCTCAACATATTATTGTATCCAATGGCAGTCAAAATAGACGGGAACATGATCGCAAGCGTCCACCGCCGCCGCCGCCGTCATGTTTACATGGTCGATCGCCGCAGTTTGGTTAGGCCTATTTTCCCCCCTCAACATATTATTGTATCCAATGGCATTCAAAATGGACGGGAACATGATGGCAAGCTTTCGTCGCCGCTCCACCGCCGTGTTTACATGTGTCGATCGCCGTGGTTAAGTTCGCGTCTATTTTGACGGCGATTTTTTTCGGTTAGGCCTATTTGCCCCCTGCTGGCAATATATAAGATGATGACAATATGTCATGGGGGGGGGGGGGCCTCAACAATTACCTCTAACCTCTGTATATCAAATAGGGCTAGAGCAAATTGGCTGCAAATTTCCACATCTAGGCTATTCCTTGACTGACTCTTCCCAAATGGTCGACATATAATAATTCACATATTAGCTTGATCACTCTAGGCCTAGTTGTTTTTTAGTTACAGAGGTTATAGCCTAGGTCATGATTTCTTGCCTACTTACAGCGAATAGACTAGGACTATTGTAGATTGGTAAAATATTTGCTTAATAGGCCTAGGCTGTGCAATTGTCTCGATTTGACTAATTTTACCTAATTAGGCCTAAAGCAGCCTCAGTCTATTCCCAAACCCCAAACAGTATCCCATGTTAAGCCCTAGGCTAGGCCTAGGCCTAATCCCACTCTCAATCAAAATTCGAACTGATAAATTAGTACCTACCGGTAGCGCTGCCTAGGCTAGGCCTATATTTTTCTTGAATAGATATAGAAAATGGTTTAAAGGAAAGAGCATCCTATATTATGTTCAAATAATATGTAATAGCACTGTGTATGGTTGTATTACATTTAAATAGTGATAGATGTGTATATTAATGGGATAAATACTCCGAAGTTCGCATACGTTCAGAAAATTTTGTGCAACACTGTTGCCAGCTACTAATCAATTCCATTATCATTATATCATAATGGATTTTACTCATTTGCATAATTTCAAATACCTAGGACATATAATATTTTCCTATCTCTTTTGTAGTGATATTTGTCTGATTTAGTGGTATATTGATGTCTGTCTAGGGTTATAATGCATTGTGAAAGTTACCTCTGCATCTCTGACTTGGCTTAATTACCCCTGCTTTCTTTGAGTACTACACGGCAAGAGAAGCTTTCGGTTCTGTCACAGACTGTCAATTACTGTTCAAGGTAAACACAACTGCTAAATTCGACCTCATGTTCAAATAATATGTAATAGCATTATCTTTGGTTGTATTAGACAACAATCGTGATAGGTTTCTATTTTATGTGGATAAATAGTATTAAGCTGAATAAACCAAATACCGAAAGTTCACTAGAGTGGTTGTTGATACATATGAGGGAGGTAGAAGATAGAAGGGAATGGCTAGGCAGTGTTGCCAGTTGTATCGCTAGATATTACCGCTAGATGTAGAGCTATTTACTTAATTTAGCAGCCATTTTTTCATATCTAGAGAGATTTACTAGGGATAATTTAAAAATGTCAGACATTCTAGTCATATTACATTGTAAAATTTGCAAAACAAACCAAAACTCTTTAGAAATTGCAGCATTATTCTAACATTGTTTGACTATGTAGCAACATGCTAGCGACTTTTGAGAAAGGATCTAGCGGTATTTTGTGGAGACACACTGGGTGGTGGTTGCAGTGGTGCCAGTTGTAAAGCTACATATTACCGCTAAATGTAGAGCTATTTACTTCAATCTAGCAGCCATTTCTTTTATATCTAGAGACATTTACTAGGGATAATTTGAAAATTTCAGACATTCTAGTCATACTACATTGTAAAATTTGCAAAACAAACAAACCAAATCTCTTTAGAAATTGCATCATTATCCTAACATTGTTTGGCTATGTAGCAACATGCTAGCGACTTTTGAGAAAGGATCTAGCGGTATTTCGTGGTAACACTTTAGGAGGGTTAAAATAGGAGTCACACGGGCAATTGCCAAAACTTTAAAGGTCCATATCATTGTTATTAAACTAAGCATTTGGCAAAGGGAGGAATTGTTAAAAACCTTAGCCAATACTCTGTCATTTACCAAAAATAAATTTGAATTTATCATTATTATTTGGTAGGGTAGGTATGTATAGGTAGGTTGGCTAAATAATTGCTGGAATTCGTAGGGACTCGAACGGTTTTGAGAGAGTTCAATAAAAAAACAAAAGTTAGGACTGAATAATAAAGAGATGATGTTATTAAGCAAAACTGGGGGATGCGTGGAAGCCTATAGACTGTAGACGGTAAACTTTGTGTGTGGTAGCGAATTCGGTTTTAAAGTAATTTAAGAATAGACAGTTTTCAATGCTGCGGCCAAACTATTCCACCCATTTATATTTTTTTGGTATCAAAACGTTTGGAATCGCGAGCCTCACCCAACTACGCAAGCATGGCTCTGATCATCGGCGTAGTTTTCAAGATGTGGAATTTTAAGTGGAATTCGAGGTTTTTTCAAGATTGCCGGAAAAAAACCCACGTGCAAAAGCAAAACCTTCTCTATAAAATTTGCAGAGCATTAGTAGGGGAGTGCGTATGCCAAAGCCCAGTCGTTTCCTGTGAGTGGGAGAGACGGTATTTAGGCGTCAAGTTTTTCGGGAAATCGGCTGCCACGGACCTGTTTGGCCACCATGCCGGATGTTTAGCATATCAAAAGTTGCCCAATACAAAAAGGCACCTTTTGTGAAAGTTTGATCCCGATCCAAAAAGCGGTTCTGGAGTTATTGCGTCGAAACCGGCGCGTAAGAAACATTTGGATGAAATTCCAGGTTTAATGATTACAATAGGGGTTCCCCGTAGGGGACGAACCCCTAATTAAAAAAAAAAAAAAAAAAATGCTCTTCGACTTCCTTCAAGTTAACTGTGTATGTTATTCGGTAGATAAATATACCGGCCCAAGTCCGGTTTCTCCTAATTTGCATGCTCATTATCTCTTGCTAGGAGAAAATAGACACCTGGATGAGGAGAAAGGCCTTAACCCCCGTCAGTACCGATGACGTATTTTGCATTATATTCTGGCAACTATTAGACGATTTTATTCAGCTTAGGAAGGACGTCTACCCATTAAAAGGCTACAAACTATCTCACTTAACCCTTTTTTTACTACCACAGATCCTTCTCAAGCTGCACAAAATTGTCTAAATATAATTAGAAGAAAATTAGAAAGACGCTGCGGTACAGAAGGGGTTAAAATGGCTAAGCTAACCTGCCGACATTCAATTAACCCGTCCAGTTACTGATCTGACACTGGCAGGTAGACAGATCTCTCCAGTTAACCAATGTCCCCTGATTTCCCGCCGGCCCCCCAGTCCCTCTATATAGGCCTACTAAAGCAAGCTATTTAGTTTTGTTTTTTGTTTTGTGTTTTCAAGCCGTAATGAGGTCCAGTCTTCATTAGTTTATTCAAGTACATTGGGGTTTGTATTTGATATTAATGTTAAAGAACGGGGGGTTACTTATTTATGCTATTTGTCCTATTTAAATATGCCCCCTAGACACCCCATTCAAGCTAAAATAAAAATAAACTAATAAAACAATGAAAACATAAATAATAATAATAATAATAATACAAAATAAAAGCGTCAGCAATCTGTCTGTATTTTGAAACCGTAATCAGGTCGGCTCTTTCCCTTGCCTTCTGTTACTGTATGACCAGCTTAAGGGGAGGCAGACCGTTTTTCTGGACCCCCTTCTCCCTAATGTTTAGCCCCATTAGTTTGGCGATTTTAACACCTGTCGCCCCATTTCGTTGTCAAATTTAAGACCTTTCGTGCCATTTAGGTGTCGATTTTTTCCTGGCGAGCGATAGCGAGCCTGCAATTTTAAGAGGAATCGGCCTTCGGCCGGAACATTTTTCTACCGAAAAATGGAAAAATGTATCTTGTCTAGGGGGTGTTTTTCTAAGCTTGATGGAGGTCTAGCGATGAAACTAAGAAAATATATGAATAAATGAATGAATAGACCAAACAAACGGTCTGCCTCCCCTTAATTAAGTTTTAGCTTTCGTTCTAGATGTTGAGTATTTTTTAGTAGTGCCATGTTAATTCATGTGGGTGATGCATATGGTTACAGTACTCGTATTCGTTATCATCGTTGGAAAGCTTTCAAATCCGATTTTCCTATCTTCAGCCTATGTTATTGTATGATCAGCTACAGTTTTGGCTCAGGGGTGTATTTATTTTATGTGTGCTAATCCATGTAGGTGATTGTTATGGCTACTTTACTCGTATTTATGATGATTGTCGAAAAGCTACCCATATTTCCAAGTCACACATGTAGGCTGTATCTTTTTTCTTGTTTTCTGTTAGCCTACTGTTTGGCTAGTTTTAGTTTTAATTTTTTTTTTTTCTTTCTCGCTGCTATGTTAATTCACATAGGGTACTAATGTATATTGTGACTTTACTATACCCTGTTCCAAGTAAGTAGTCCAAAACTCTTGACCATTAACCTCTATCATTCACAAACAACCAGCGTAATCAAGCTAATACTTCTACCATTTGGGAAGAGTCAGTCATGGAATAAAGATGGACATTTACAGATCATTAATTTGTTCTAGTTGTTTTCGAGTTACAGAGGTTAGGTGTCACGATTTCCACCTTACCTATTTGGAACAGGGTATATAGTATTCATTATCATATCGTCGGAAAGCTCTCACATCCGGTCTTTCCTTGTCTGTCTATTACTGCACGGTCAGCTTTAGTTTTGGCTTGTGGATATCGTGTTTCAGTTAGTGCTATATTAAGGATGAAGGGTATATTTTTAATGTTCATATATAGCCTATATTATTTGTTTTAGTTTCCTCCCTAGATCTCCATCAAACTTTTAAAAACATGCACCACTGTTAAAAATAATAACTGCACTATGTTAAACACTGTGTTGAGTAAATTGATATACTAAATACATATCGACCCAAGATTCCAAGAAGAGGCATTAGATTAGCTGCTGGTCAATACATTAGAAGAAGTGCGTTTTCGAGGCCAAAGCAAGTGACGTGTGGCAAGGATCTGGCATCGTTGCCAGATACCTCTTGTTTGGAGTAACGGTGCCACCTAGTAAACTTTTCCATTACTAATTTTGGACAACTGATTTCTTGAAAACGTGTTTGGTAATGAAATTATGCAGTTTAAATCCATCCTGAATAGTAAATTTAATGGGTACACCCGATTTAATGTATCAAAATCACATGGGAGTGAAACTAGCTAAAGATGTGGCACACCAGCTACCCAGCTCATCACATCATAAACACAGCAACGAGAACGTGTCATCGAGTTCGTCCCTGCCAGGCTTAAGGCCTGCAATAACTACAGTGATAGTCTTCAAAACCACTTTATCAGGTACCGATATTATACATCTATATGTGGAGCATTCGTGGTCAAGTTGGCATTGCATTACAGGCTAGTTTTCTAAATTACTAGGCCTAGGCTATCATCACTAGCATTGTGACCAAGGATGCCATTCTAGGCCTATTAAACATCAGACTTATGCATCTTAGTAATAACAAATTTTAATATAATAATTTCAGTACAAGTATTCAGATTTACATCAACGAACTATTAACTTGCATTAGGCCTTTACCTATAGTTAAATGCTTAGCCTAGCCTAATGCTATCCAATTTCAATTAGCCTAGGCTAGGCTATCTCGCCATTTCTTTTATCGCCTAGCCTAAATCTAAAATTACTGTATAGCCTATAGCCTACTGTATATTTTTAGGTAGGCTAAGCCTTAAAATAAATCCTCATATCGTAATTAGGATAGGCTATAGAGTATAGGCTAAGGCTATTATGTTAATTAAGGCTAACATAACCCACTTTAATTACTTTCGTATCCTAATCAGACCATCCTAGCCTTGACCAATGGCCTGATCTGCAGATG
This sequence comes from Paralithodes platypus, assembly GCA_032716605.1. Taxonomy (NCBI): domain Eukaryota; kingdom Metazoa; phylum Arthropoda; class Malacostraca; order Decapoda; family Lithodidae; genus Paralithodes; species Paralithodes platypus. The sequence continues at coordinate 45,645,082 of CM064547.1, read as the reverse complement.
ACCAACATAAATAATAAATATAGCCTAGGCCTTAAGGTGTAAATGCCTGGGTAGGCTACTGTTCAATAATACTACAGCTGTCTTATTAACCATGTGTATATGTTATTTTTTTCGAGGAATTTAGGCTAGTGTTTTATTGTTTTTCATGGTTTGAGTGGAGGATTTGCATAAACTTAGCCTACCCATTCCCATCAATCTGAAGATACGGCGTCATTTATTGGGTGAATCTCACTTTTACAGTAGGTGAGGGAAATTGTGGTAAATTGGATACATGATGAACGCCCTCGCCTCCCCTTGACTTATTGTCATCCTCATTTATGTTGATTTGTAAGGGGGCAAAAACCAGTTGCCGATTCTTTGTATTGGTAAGTAACGAATATGGCAGGTGATTCACACGCTCGCGCCATTTATTGGGTGAATCGCGTACCTCGTTACAAACAAGGAGGTCAAGTCGACGGAATGCTTTGTTTACAATCGGGACTTTATTTATTTTCGGTTATTTTTCAGTAAAATCGGGTTTTTTCAAGTTGTCGATATAAAAATTCCTCCATGCGGACCATAATGAGAAAAATATGTCGATTTATATGGACAATATATTTGCCTTAATTAAATCGTCCATAAATGACCCCTATTCCCAAGCCTCAATCAAATCGCTCTCCTTGTGTGTATGTTACTGAATTGCAAGTACTTTTTCTGATGTTCTTATCGTTTTCATAATCCCACTTACTAGCTTTATAGTAAAAACGATCAAATTTATTATGATCCCATCTCTCTAATATTTTGAACTAGGATACTATGTTCGGAAGCCAGGGTAATGAAAGGTGCTTCAGATGCACTAATAGTCTATATTTAATTAATTTCACCACAACTTCAAACACCTCCAATGAAATAATGAAAGCATATATGTGATCCACCGGGATTCGAACCTGGGTTATCACACAGATTTTTAAACACTCTAACCATTACACCACCAAGACGGTTATATACCCATTGTTTGGATCATACATATTGGGCATTGTCAGACGATGTTGTTCAGGTTATCCTCTTCAGTGTTACAATTTCATGTTGAGTTAATTTGGCTTAAGGGGGAGGGTTTATTTATTGCTAGCTTGTTTTATTTATATATTACTATTTTAGTTTTCTCCCTAGACCTACATCAATCTTTAAAAATATCCCCAGGATCCCTCTTCTAGATAAATTTGTACATTTTTCAGTAGAACAATTTCCCGACCGAAGGCCAGTTCCTTCTAAATTACAGGCTCGCTATCGTTCGCCAGGAAAAATCGACATCTAGATGACACGAAAGGTCTTAATATTGACAAATGAATGTAGTGGAAATTCTTGACATCGCCAAACTAATGGGCCGAACGCCTTAAAATCGGAAAACTAATGGAGCTAAATATGAGGTAGAAAGATGGCCTTGAAAAAAATCCCATCCGCCCTTAAAGTTACCTCTAGAAATGTTTGAGTGATTTCTACGGCATACAAATTTTCCCTAGTATTTTTCTTCATAGGCAAACAAATTATGCCGCCACGGTGATCAAAATTGGATAAAATACTATAATAATACTATTAAAATACTATACAAGACACTCAATATATAGAGGCTGGATTGGGTACGATGGTTGACCCTCCCCTTAGTAGATGTGTCTTTTGTCTCCTGCATACACCTAGGGGGAAAACAAAAAAATAATGGGATAAACGTGTTAGGTCCTATCATCGCCAAACTAACGGGGTGTAACGTCATAAAATCTCCAAACTAATGAGGCAAAACGGAGGAGGTCCAAAAAAAAAAGAAAATCGAACCAAGTAGGGTTAATGTTCCTACCATTGATGTCGGTGGATTGGTCGTGGTTCAGGAGCTGCTGAACCTTGGAAGCTGGAAGGGAGGGAGGTGAGAAAGGGAGGGAGAGAGAGAGAGGGAGGGGGAGGCTGGGAGAGAGAGAGAGAGAGAAGGAGGGAGGGAGAGAGGCTGTGAGGGAGGGAGGGGGGTGGGAGAGAGAAAGAGAAGGAGGGAGGGAGAGAGAGAAGGAGAGCGAGAGAGAGGGAGGGGGTAAGAAGAAGTGAGTGGAGCGTGTAATAGATCTCTCAGGTCTCACTACCGCCGCCTCAAACAATTTACTGGCCCGCTAAGGCAATTGGACTCCTGGCAGCGCAAGAAGAACCTAGAGCCCCTGTAGCAACTGAGATCGGCCAACCTTCGCCATATTAGTGCCACTGGGGTCATTAGTCTCAAATATGTCCATGTCCTAATGCACATTCGGCATTAACCCCTTCTGTACCGGCGTCGTTTTTTTTTCTTTCTTCTAGCTATATTTAGACGGTTTTTTGTAGCATAAGAAGGAGGTATGATAGTAAAGAGGCTTAATTGAGATAATTCGAAGCCTGATAACTGCTGGAGGTCCTTCTTACACTTAATAAAATCGTCTTATTTTGTTGGACGTCCTTCCTCAGCTGAGTAAAATCATCTAATAGTCGCCAGAATAACTTGAAAATAATGTCACTGGTACTGAATGGGTTAATGGTACAGTCGCGCTAATAAGTCATGTCTGAGCTGTCATTACGTTTGGCTTGCTCTGTGTTGTATTAATGTCTGTCAGATGTTGAATAGGGTGGATAAGTGTAGGAACATGTTTGTATATTTCACTCGATATGACGAAATGAAGCTTAGATATTGCTGTTACCAATTATTGATCAAAAATACTTGGTGCTGAGACATCACTTGTTAGCGCGACTGTACAGGATACATTGCTCGGTCTTTGGCTAATAATATCCACTTCATAAAAACACAAATATCACCCGGTTTTTCTATAATTACGGCACCAAAATGGCGGCCCCGTCTCTCTCTCTCTCTCTCTCTGTCTTACTGCATGATCTCTAGAAGCTTTAGGGGGGGAGGTAGTTGCGTTTTCTGGACCACCTCCCTCATCTTTAGCATACTAGTTTTGAGATTTTAAGACGTTCGTTCCGCTAGTGTGGCGATTTTAGGACCTTTCGCCTCATTTCTTTGTCAATATTAGGACCTTTCGTGCCATTTAGGTGTCAATTTTTCCTGGCGAGCGAAAGCGAGCCTGTTATTTTAGAAGGAATCGGCCTTTGGCCAGGAAATTTTCTACCGAAAAATGTACAAATTCACCTTGAAAGTGGGTCTAGGGGGGGTCTTTTTAAGCTTGATAGAGGTCTAACGAGGAAATTGAAAAATAAATAAATAAATATATAGGCCAAAAAGCAAGCACTAACCCCTTCACCGTTTGTTTTCTTCTCCTTTTCTCTCTTTCTCTGGCTTGTGTCCATTCGGCCCAATCAGCCAACTGTTTTAAGACATTTATCCACATACAAGTATCGATTTCTTCCTAATAAGTCATGTCTCAGTTGTCATTACGTTTGGCTTGCTCTGTGCTGTAGTAATGCCTGTCAGATGTTGAATAGGGGGGGTAGCCTAAGTGTAGGTACATGGTGATATATCTCAATCAAAAAGAAGAAAGCATGTGTAAATATTGCTGATACCAATTATTTATCAAAACATTGGTACCGAGACATCACTTATTAGCGCGACTGGACGTGACAATTGATACGTCAAGTACCATCCTAAATTATATTAAGAATTATTATATTAAATTATATTAAAGAATCACCCATGCTGAAGTGTGCAACAAGTGACCTTTAATACTCAAGTACTATCCTAAATTATATTAATGTACGAACTAGAATTACTAGATGAAGCGTGTCTTCCAGCCTTTAATCCAGTTATTACCCCCCCCCTCCACCCTCCCCCCTCCCCCACCTACTTTATCTCCATGCACCTGTTATTGCCACTCCGCCTCCCCTCCCCTCCCCCCCTCTTCACTTCACCCCACCACCTCACTATACTCCAGTCACCACCCTTCCTCACTTCAACCCTCCCTCACCTCACCCCCCCCCCCCTCCTCCACTATATTCCAGTCACCATCCCTCCCTCACTTCAACCCCCCTCCCGCTCACTATATTCCAGTCACCACACCCCCTCCGCCCCCTCACCCCAACCTACGTTCTAGTCACCACCCATCATCTTCCCATCCCCCTACTGTGTATATATATTTATATATAGAATATAATATATTATATTCTAATATAATTGAGGGAGGTGTGGTGGAGTGGTCTTGCCACTGGCCTGGTAATCCAAAGGTCCCGGGTTCAAATCCCGATGTATCAATGGGAAGATATTATTGGGATGGAATTTGTGCTGTACCTAGTATCAGTGCATTACCACAAGCCCACCGAAATGTCAATAAAATACCCTCATTGTTCCCTGATTAAATAGCACTGTATGAATATTCCCATATTCAAAATGTGCTATAGGGGTGCAATGCCTGATGAGTTATCTGCTCAACAGGTGACGTTGTGTGTGTGTAGGTGTGAGAGTCCGAGTGTAGGGGGTGAGACTGTGAAGCACGGGAACGAGGTGGCTTCAGAGATGGGGTCGTTTCGGGCCAGGAGTGAGCACCATGCCTCATGTGAAGGCAAGATGGCAGGTGCTCGTTGTACTCTGCGTGCTTCACATGTCTCACTCCCTAGACTGGAACAAGACCTCACGGGCTTCATTGTAAAGCGGTGAATGTTAAGGCTCTCAGCCTATGCCCGAGAGGAAGTAAGTTGGAAAAAAAAAAAAAAAAAAAAAAAAAAAAAAAAAAAATATATATATATATATATATATATATATATATATATATGTGTGTTCCTGTCACCCCCCGCCCCTCCTCCTCCCTCCAGCCATCTACCCCCTCCCCCTCCTACCCATTAAACCGACCCTTAACCTACCCCTTTTACTCCTATCCACTAAACCGCCCCACTATCCCCCTCCCCTTTTCCCCCCTCCTCTCATACCCACTAAACGGGCCCACTACCCCCCCCCCCTTCCCTCCTATCTACTAAACTGCCCCACTAACCCCCACCCCTCTTCCCCTCATCTCCTAACCTCCTACCCACTAAACCGTCCTACTGGCCCCCCACCCCTCCTATCCACTAAACCAGTGCTTCTTAACCTTTTCCGACATCAGCACCCCCTGTAGTAAGGTTTCACAGTCCAGCACCCCCTTACATCTGGTTACTGGAGTCACATTTGCTATACTAATATAAGGATAAAGTAAACGTAAATTAAGTATTGCTTAACAATTTATTGTGCTCATTCTCCAATAATGATACATTAAAGATGTGAATACTAAGCATGTGATTTTTGTTGTTGCTTTTGTACGACTAATTTCCCAAATTGAGGCTTAGTGTGGGTGAGAGCCACCCTCATGTCATGGACCAGTCCATCTTAAAGGCAGTTCCGGGCTTTTGTTTTGACCTGCAGCATAGTGGAGAATGCCTTCTCACACAAATAGGACGATGGAAAGGGAATATAATTATCTCCAGTGCTGCTCTTGCAATTCCAGGGTATGCTACCAACTGCTGACACCAGAAGTCAGACAGCGGAAGGGCACGGAATAATGTCAGACATCCCTGGTTAACCTGCAGGTCGATGAGCTCCTCCTTCAAATTGTTATTATCACTCATGTCTGCCAAGAAGGGCTGCTGAATCCATTCTGGATATGTATGATCCTTGGTAAAGTACTGTGCCATGGTAGTCTCAAAGGTGCGAGAGGTGAGTAGTGATATTTTCTCCAAGCATGGGACTAACTTTATTATCCCCCAGCTTCTCATCCAAGATTGGAAAGTTTCCCACATTCCCTCCTTGGACTTGATGCTTCCAGAGGGAGATCTTCTTCTTGAAGGCTTCTACCCTCTCTGCACAAACTAGCCTATTAGCATTTTAACCTTGCATAGACAAATTGAGGTCATTCAAGTGATTGAAGATGTCTGCCAGATAGGAAAGAGAAAGGAGGAACATTTCGTCTTCAAAATGTTCAGCATAGTTATTGTGATCTTCTCTGAGGAACATTGCAATTTCAACATGGAGCTCGGCAATACGGGTCAGGACTCTGCCACGTGAGAGCCACCTTACTTTTGAGTGGAAGAGAACGACTTGATGCTCCGTCCCCACCTCCTCACAAAGCAACTTGAACACTCAGTGGTTTAAGGGGTGACCCCGGATGAAATTCACGACTTTAACATAGACAGACATAACTTCTTTGAGTTGAGGTGGCAGTGTCTTTGCTGCCAAAGCATGGCGATGGAGAACACAGTGGTTAATGATGATATCTGGTACTTTTTCTTTTACTAAAGCAGTGAAACCAGACCTGCACCCTATCATGGCTGGGGCACCATATCTGTGCAGACAGACCTAATCTTCTCCCACTTGATCTGATACTTCTCAAAAAACTTGTCTTAAGAGTCTGAATATATCTGCTGCCTTAGTTGTTGTTGTTGTTGTTGTTGTTGTTGTTGTTGTTCCCCAAGCTGCCTGGCCGAACAGCCCCAAGGCCCCGAGTAAGGCCAAGGCCATAAACGAGCGCCCCCACAGAACCCTCCCTGCCGACCACAATAAAGCCTGGGTGACCGAAGCCACTCCATGGCGGGGAGCTGAGAGGGTGCATAAACGCCCGGGAAACCAAAGCCCCACCCAGGGCCCTGTGCTCCTCAGCAATTATGAAGAGAAAGTTGAGGGGCAAAGGAATAATGTGACGCTTTAGCTTCCAATCTTGGTAGATTGGGAGGTCAATCCACGGAATAGACGTCGTCACTTGAGATCTAGAAAATATATAAGTAAAAGGAACAGTCAGAGTAAGCTATGGGTTGTTTGCAAAGCATTGCAAAAGAGGAACTCATCTTTAATTTCACCATCCTTGATGTACCGGATATACACAATCAGTTAACTCATGTTGGAAACATCAGTTGATTCGTCCAACTGTAGGCTGATGCAGGTGGGATTGTCCCTAATCTCCTGACAAACCTGGCCCAAGATTTTGCTGCTCATATCTGCAACTCTCCCTGCGATGACATCGTTGGACAGAGGGACTTCTTTGATCTTCTTAGCTGCCTCTGTTCCCAGAACTAGTTCCACCATACAAATGGTACAAGGCTTAACTATGTTTTCCGGAGCTGAATGTGAAGCCTTCTGCCTGATGCCTTGGTATGCCACCTCGTAGGAAGCTTGAAGAAGGGGCTTCTGGGGTGGTTTGAATCCAAGTTGGGGCAATGTACCTTTCTGATCATATCTAGCTCTCTTGGCCTTCAAGGCTTCGAGAGACTGTTCATGTTCTGCTGGGTACTTTGCCTGGTGTTCTCGAAGTATAGCAGGCTTCAAATTAGAGTTCCAAATAATAAAATGGCAGGTCATGCATTGTGCCCGGTCAACACCTCCCCTATCATCCATAAGTGCAGTGAACTTGTGAAGCCATATTATTGTTTACAATTTTCTTTGGTTATTTGCACAGCATATCCAGCACCCCCTAAAACTGATTTCAGCACCCTGGTGCTTTCAACCTGGGGTGCTAGCACCCCAGGTTAAGAAGCACTGCACTAAACCGTCCCACAAGCCCCCTCCGTCCTATCTACAAAACCGCCCCCCCCCCCCCCCCTCCCCTCTTATCGACTAAACTGCCCCCTAAGCTCCCCCTCCCCCTTCCTCCTATCCACAAAACCGCCCCCAACCTCCTCCCCCCCTTCCCTCTTATCGACTAAACTGCCCCCTAAACCGCCCCTCTACCCCCTCCCTCTTTCCCCTCCTATCTACTAAACGGTTCCACAAACCCCCCCCCCATCCACTATACCGCCCCACTAACCTCCCCCCCCTTTCCTCTCCCCTCCTATCCACTAAACCGCCCCCTTAACCTCCTCCCTTTCCCTCCTATCCACGAAACCGCCCACAAGCCCCCCCCCCCTCCTCCATCTCTCCAACCCACTAAAACCATTCCACAAACCCCCCCCTTTCCCCCTCCCCTCCTATCCACTAAACCGCCCTACTACCCCACCCCACCCTCCTATCCCCTAATCCCCTCCCTTTTCCCCCTCCCCTCCTATCCCCTAAACCGCCCCCTAATGCCCCCCTTTCCTCCTCTCTGTCCCTCAACCGCAGAGCACTAGAGCTGTCCAGACCAGTTGAATTTGGGCAGTGATCATGCGGCCTCTCCAGCCACCTGAGGTTAATGGCCAGACGGGAGATGGGCGGAGAGAGAGAGAGAGAGAGAGAGCGAGCAGAGAAAGGGAAAGGCAGAACAGATAGGGAAAAACAGAGAGAGAGAGAGACAAAGAGAGAGAGAGCAGAGAAAGGGAAAGGCAGAACAGATAGGGAAAAGCAGAGAGAGGGAGAGAGGTGGGGAGCAGAGAGAGCAGAGAAAGGGAAAAGCAGAAAGAGGCAGATTACAGAGAGATTTACATAGATTTACATATATATATATATATATGAGAGAGAGAGAGAGAGAGAGAGAGAGAGAGAGAGAGAGAGAGAGAGAGAATGGGGGGGGGGGGAGTGAGGAGAACGAGGAGAAGCTATGGATAAATATAAAGAAGGAAACTAGACAATATAAAGGAATGAGAATGTTGAATTTGGGTAGTGATCATGCGGCCTCTCCAGCCACCTGAGCTTAATGGCCAGACGGGAGAGAGAGAGAGAGAGAGAGAGAGAGAGAGAGAAGAGCAGAGCAGAGAAAGAGAGAGATGCAGAGAATATATACGTTTTCTTTCCAGGCAGATAGGCCTACTCTTGGTGAGAAAATGAGAAACTGAATAAAGCAATATTATTAAAGACAAACTATTATATTTTGTTTATCTCTTGAACTGTATTCTTCAAAGCAACTTCTTATTCTAGGCATGACACAATTGAAATGAACCACAACTATTACCTTATAATTTCCTTATAATGTCTGTAATGGGACTAGATAATCACGAAGCATACCCTAAATAGTTGTGAGAACACACATTATATATATATATATATATATATATATATATATATATATATATATATATATATATATATATATATATATATATATATATATATAATATGTTACTTAGTTTACAACCCATTTCTATATTAATATGAAGACATTTCGTGCCATTTAGTTGTCGATTTTTTCCTGGCGAGCGATAACAAGCCGGTAATTTAAGAAAAACAATTATATCGAAAAATTTACAAATTTATCTTGAAGGGGGTCTAGGGCATGTTTTTGTTTTTTATGTTTGATATAAGTCTGGGGAGGAAACTAGAAAAATAATAAATACATTTAAAAATTCGACAAAAAAGTGAACCATCCCCCCATTAAACATTCGATTAAATTCGGGGTCGCTTCGAAACCTTGAAGTAACTATTTATGTCCTAGAATGCACTGTATATCAATAATACAGTTAGGCATACTGGAAAACATAAGCATATTTGAGAATAGTTCACAATTTGTGGGCTTCACTTTATAGTATCAGTTACAATTAATTATTATGTTCCCTCCACCAACCCACTTTACTCCTAAACTCAATTAATGAAATCAACAAATACATGTGGCAGTCCAGGGATTCGAACCTAGGATGCTCACACCGAAATTCAGTGCATTTATCCATTGCGCTACGAAGACAGTTAAGAGGAGTGCTATATTGACTCGAAATTCCCAAACCAATCACTGAAATAGAAAGTAAAATATATGTGTGGTCCAGTTTCCCGTTTCGTTTATTGGAACTCGTATTTGAGGGGAGGGAAGTGATACGCCATCGCCATCTGTGGAGTGAAAGCCGAACTAATATTGCCGCGCTCAGGTTGATAGTGTCCGTGTGTTAAGGGGGTAGTCCTCGCTTTTTATGGACCCCCTTCTCCCTCATGTTTAGCATGTTAGTTTTTGAGGTTATAAGACGTTCGTTCCGTTAGTTTGGCGATTTTGAGACCTTTCGAAGCATTTTGCTTTCAATACTAAGACCTCTCGTGCCCTTTAGGTATCGATTTTTTTCTTGGCCTCTAATATTAGGAAACGGCCTTCGGCCCGGACATTTTTCTACCGAAAAATGTACATACTTATCTTGAAAAGTGGTCTAGGGGGTGTTTTTCTAAGCTTGATGGAAGTTGCTGTTGCTGTTGTAGTTCAGGGGCCACTCAAGCACGTCGCCGCGCCTGTACCAGCCCCTCCTTCGTGGTGGCAGAAGCGTCTAGCAGGGACGCACCAAGCGCCGTCTTCAGGAGGAAGTCACAGAAGAGGAGAACCACCGCTCTTCGCTTATCATCAGGGACCCCTCGGCTACCAAGGACTGTAGCAAGGGTGAGATTGGAGATGCCAACGAGTCATAGGCGACCAGCGAGGATCACCCGCTGCGCTGCGTGTAGAATCGAGGGCACCTTATCACATAGTGCTCAATGGATTCCGGAGCACTACACCAATGCCACGCAGGGCTTCCCAGAATCCCTATACGGTGGAGATGGCTGGAAGCTTGATGGAAGTCTAGCGAGGAAACTCAAAAATATATAAATAAATAAATATATAGACCAAAAACCAAGCACTACCCCCTTAAGTTTCTCGTCTTGCTAACCAGGGTGGTGCACGTGAGGGGGGGGGGGGGGGGACTTTGCTACCACTGTGTTGCTAGCTGGCCCTGGAGGTAGTTCCGGCAAGTGGATAAGAAGGTATGTGGGACCTTATAACTTTGTATTCTCGGTGATTTGGTGGATGTCCATTACCTTTATAAAGTTAAAGTTCGTGAATTTATTAGCCCCTTCAACATTCAAGGATGCACTTCGTCCAATTATTTGGCAACGAAATGGAGCTAAAGGTGTTAAAATCGCCAAACTAATTTATTATAATTTTTTTTTCTATGTGAGTGAGGGAGGCAAAAGGCAGACCTGCCTGTAGCGAGTGCCTCCCCCAGAGTTGAAAGAGTGACAGGGCCAAAATCAAGGGACGTTCGAGCCAAAATGCCTGGACACACGGAGTTTGGGCCGTACGTCTTAAAATCTCTGAACTAATGGGGAAAATCATGAGGGAGAAGGGGGTCCAGAAAAACTAACAATGCCCCCTTAAACCAATCGTTCTTGTTTGCAGGTTGGTTCTGGGTCCTGTGAGGCAGTGTTTGGTCCAGTGGACTTACCTAGTACCTGGGTTCGACGAAGTGATCCAGGGCCCCTCTGCTCTTCAGACAAGGTAGGGTATTTTTATCATGTATTGTATGTATATGCTATGGTACTTGCCCCAGTTTTAATTTTTATTATTATTATTATTATTATTATTATTATTATTATTATATATATATATATATATATATATATATATATATATATATATATATTTATATATTTTTTTTTTGTTTTGGGGGGGGGGCGACTTAAGACAGAGCCCGAATAACCCCTTTATGTATTACAGGAGGCACTTTTTATGTCTGCTCTTCAGGCAAAGTGTGGCGAGGGTATTTATATCATGTAATAACCCCCTTTATGTATCCCTATTAGTTTTCACCAACCCACCAATTAATTTACAAATATAACTAACTAGTGAAATCAATGAAAATAAATGATTACATGTAGTACTCCAAGGACTCGAACCTAAGATACTCACACCTAAATTCTGCACACTAAGCATTACGCTATCAAGATTATTATGTATTACAGGATGCACTTTTTATGTATCATTAGACGAGATTTCATTAACCCCTTCTGTACCGACCACGTTTTTGTTATTAAATTTCAACTACAAAGACGATTTTATTCAGGGGGGGGGGGCAGGACTTTTTGAAATCCTCATATATTTCAACAGTAGGGGGCACAAACCGAATTTTCCCCAACGCGAGTCGCCGAGGCTACACTCACGGCGGATGTAAACAAGTAACAAAGCCACCCGCCTCCTGCGAGGTGGCGATATAGAGGATTTTGTGTTTTTTTAGATTCAGTAATAATTTTGTACGCGCATTTAGACACATATAGGAATGAAATACATGGTATAAGAAACCTATAGGCCACGATAAAATCGATGTCTGAATTTAATTACATACACTTTATATTGTCCCTTTTTACTAACACATATCCTTCTTAAACTGTAAAAAATCGTCTAAATACAGCTAGCATAAAACTAAAAAAACGTCGCCGGTACAGAAGGGGTTAAAGCTTAGGAAGTCGGAGGTTATTTGATTTTAATGTTTGCTCCTTTTTATGTATTTAATTTATTTTATTTAAAGCCTTCTATTGCGAGTAAAATAGTCCAATGATAGCCAGAATAAACTGTCGAGGCTAAAAGTAAAGGGAAATAACGTAACAAATCCGACGCATTTTATATGATTTTGTTTTTGTTTTTCTTTTTTTGGTACCGTAACTATTACTGAATCTCCTTGGTATTTATTAAACCAATACAAGGTTTGCAGACTTTGGAAAACGATAGTGTTTAGAGAGACATTTGTATTAAGGGGAAGTTTATTTTTATTGACTTGTATTTATTATTTTCCCTTATTAAGCTTAAAAATGCCCCCTCTCCCAAGAGCTCTCTTCATAAATTTGTAAATTTTTCGGTAGAAAAATGTCCTGGCCGAAGTCCAGTTCCTCCTAAATTGCTGGCTATCAATCGCTGGCCAGGAAAGTAGACAACGAATGGCACGAAAGATATTGAAATTGACATTGACCTGGGATAGTTCTTAAATCGCCAAACTAATGGGGCGAACGTCATACAATCTCAAAACCTGTGAGTTAAAGCACGAGGTAGAAGGGGGTTCAGAAAAAAATCGGTTAACTATAGTCTATTCGCTGTAAGTAGGCGAAAAATCATGACCTCTAACCTCTGTAACTCAAAAACGACTAGAGTAATCGAGCTAATATTTCTATCATTTGAGAAGAATCTGTCGAGGAATAGATGTGGACATTTACAGCCAATTTGCTCTAGCCCTTTTTGAGTTACAGATGTTAGAGGTCATGATTTCTCGCCTCCTTACAGCGAATAGACTAGGCTATAGTTGTTGTTCCCTAGGCTGCCTGGCCGAACCGCCCCGTTAAGTATATCCTTGTGGCAGTTTATATTTATCTGAAGTTGATCTAAGTGATAAGTTTGTATAAACGTTACAAGTTCATGGCTAAATGTTAACTAATTCAATACCAGGGAAGTCCTTTTTATCATATGCTGGCAGCTATTAAACGATTTTATTCAGATTAAGAAGGACCCCTTGCAATAATATGGGTTCAATATATCTCAACCAACCCTTTTAACTGCCTAAGCTGCAAAATATCGTCAAAATATAGCTAGAATAAAATAAAGCACACGTCGCTAGTACTCAAAGGGTTAATGATTGGGTATTCCTGAATTATTCGGGATTGTTGGGGATTGCTTTGTTCGATTTTGATTAACCCCTTCACGACAATGACAATTTTAATCTTATTCTGGTTACCGTTAGTCGATTTTCTTTAGCTTATAATCTCCCTCTAGGACTCAAAAAAAAAAAAAAAAAAAAAGGAAAAGTGGTGATTGGGCCTGAGTATATAGATAGATCGATAGATAGGACTCAAAAGAGGTAAATCCGATATCAAGAAGCCCTCTGATTAACCTAGGTCCATCTAAAATTGCACAACATTTTTTAACTAGCCAGAAGAATAAGTAAAAGACGTCATCGTGCTGAAGGGGTTAAAGACTCCATTAGCTTCGGGAAGGTTTAAATACATGTATCCTAATACTAAACCCTACATTGCATTCCTGGCAATAGGAATTAACTATTTGAACTCTAGAAAATCCAATTTATTTGGCTGTAAATATTTCGTGACATATAGTTCGCTGGACAATTAACCCCTTCTGTACCGGTGACGTGTTATTGTATTTTATTTCAGCTGCATTTATACAATTGTATGTAGCTTAGGAAGGATATTTGGTAGGTAAAACGATTAATTGAGATAGTCTGTAGCCATTTAATTGGTAGACGTCGTTCCTAAGCTGAAGAAAATCGTATAATAGCAGCCAAAATACAGTGAAAAGGACGTCGCCGGTACAGAAGGGGTTAAAACACTGCTTGAATACTTTCGTAGCGAATTGGCCGGAGGTTAAGTGTATTATAAAGTTTATAAAGTTTCCAAAGTTGATTTAATAACTGTCAGTGACCTTCAATGGTGTAACTGACTTCGGAGATAGGAGTGTTCTAGGGGAACCGGATCTTGAGGAGGAAGAGTAAAATAATGGAAGTCACGAACAGTACCATCTATATTTGGAAGTTTCTTATATCATACCACTTAAGATGACATAACAAAGTGTCGAAACGTCTGGCCCAAGAAAATGAAAATAAAGATGGTACTATTCGTGATTTCCATTATTTTACTCTTCCTCCTCAAGATCCGGTGTACTTGACTTCTGACTACCCTAACACTTTTCCATTCAGATTAGGTCAAACATTTTGAAGTCAGTCTGCTCGATCTTTTTTAACCCCTTCAGTACCGGTGCCGTACTTTTAACTTTGATCTGGCTACTATTAGACGATTTTATTCAGTTTAAATAGGGCCTCCAGCAATTAACAGGCTTCGAACTATCTCACTTAGCACAAATTCATCTTAAGTATAGCTAGAATAAAATGAAAAAGACGTCGCTGGTACAGAATGGGTTAATAACTTCACAAATATATATCAAAGGCTATAAATAATACAATGGTCATAGTCTTGTAAACAAATGCAGTAAACCCTTTCAAAATACGACGAAGCATTTATATTGTATTTTGGCTTTTGGTCTCTTTTATTCAGCTTAGGAAGGAATCTTGGAAGTCCGGGTTAAATGACAGTATGTACCCGTTTAATTCCATGAGATCTTTCCTAAATTGCATAAAATATAATGTTCGAAGAAATAATTAAGAATGGCGTAGTCCTATCCTGTAAGCGTTAACTTTTATATTATGGATGCACCAATTTGTCGGCCACCACCAATTTGTCGGCCACCCCCTGAGTATGTAGAATATAATAGAATAGACCAATTTGTTGACTAATTTGGATGATCTCTTCCTTTCAGGTAGGGAAGGCAAAGACAGGGTCACGATTAAGGTATTTTTTCTAAAAAATAGTCTTAAAACGTGACTGTCTTGTAAAGCCGCGGCCTCCTGTCATCGTGGGACCTGCGCACGCCGAGGAACAACCCCCATCTCTTGCGCCGTACAAGACCAAGAGCTGCGCAAAACTACGCTACTTCAAATCCGCTGCGCATCGCCTACAAAAACTGCAAACAAAAACTAAAACCTCCAATCGTGAGTGTTAAACCTTCCCCCCATCTTTCTCTCCTTCGCACACCCGCCTTCTTTCCCACTTATTGAATTGTCTGTCTCTTTCTACCCCTGTTCTATCCATTGTTATCTAGGGACTGTTCGAAAATATTTGTCTGGTTACTAATGTTTTTGTTTTTCAGTTTTACTAGTTTGATGATGGCGTCTTCCTGATTTTGTTGTACTAGACTGTGCAGAGGGAAGGGGAGGACTGGAAGAGGGAAATGGAGCTCCTTGGGAGTTAAAAAGAGCTTTAGGGGTGGTGAGCTCTAGGTGTACTGTGATCAACTCCAGGGATATAATGGGGACCTAGGGGTATGGTAATGAGATTTGGGGGTAGAGGGAGGATGAGCTCGGGTGGTGAATGTCTTTGAGCTCTGGAGTTTAATGTGGAAGTGATTGCGAAGGGCGTGGGGTGATCTCGAAGGGGAAGTATGTTGTGCTGGTGGATGAACTATATACTATTATAGGTTACTGGTGTGGCTATAGTGAAGAGAATCGTGAATAATATGGAGTGCGAAGCTTGGATGGGTGGGTGGACGGGCGGCTTGGGTGGGGGAGTGGAAGTATGACTTGGATGGGTGGGTGAAGGGGCGGCTTGGGTGGGGGAGTGGAAGTATGGCTTGGGTGAGTGGATGGAGGAGCAGCTTGGGTGGCTGTTTATAAGCACATTTAATGGAGAGCGAATATTAGTGGCGGTATATTAAACAGAGAGAGAATATGATAGTGGTGGACTTAATGTACTGGTGTGGCTGTAGTGGAGAGCATAGTGAAGTGGCGAAGCCTGGGTGGAGAGCGAAGCCTGGGTGGAGAGCGAAGCCTTGGGCAGAGCGAAGCCTTGGGCAGAGCGAAAAGCCTGAGGGGGGACAAACGAAGTAAGAGCTCATTGGGTGGCGGATAACTAGAATGGTATGGTTATGAGGTAAAGAAGCTCTCTGGGGTTTTGAGAGCTTTAGGAGTTTGGTGGTGGATGTGATGAGGTAGATAATTATGTGCTGGTTGTCTTTCGGATATTTGTACTTCACTGTGCAGGGGGAAGGGGAGGACTGGAAGAGGGAAATGGAGATCCTTGGGAGTTAGCAGAGGCTGCAGAGCTTTAGAGGTGGTGAGCTGTAGGTGTACTGATCAACTCGAGGGGTATAGGGGGGTATGGTGCTGAGATTTGGGGTATATTGAGGATGAGCTTGTGGTGTTGTTGTTGTTGTTGTTTTTCCCCAAGCTGCATGGCCGAACAGCCCCAAGGCCCCGAGCAAGGCCAAGGTCATAACCGAGCGCCCCCACAGAGCCCTCCCTGCCGACCACAATAAAGCCTGGGTGACCGAAGCCACTCCATGGCGGGGAGCTGAGGAGGGTGCGGAAACGCCCGGGAAACCAAAGCCCCACCCAGGGCCCTGTGCCCCTCAGCAATTAGGAAGAGAAAGTTGAGGCGAGGAGTTAAAACCTTTACCTGCTGATGTCTTAGTTCCGTATGGTCTTAAACCATCTTATGCATAATTATTAAGTCCTAATTTGCAGCATTTATATATAAAGAACGGTAAAAGATGATTCATCGCCAGGGTGAAAAACTGCAATATTTAGATGAACAAAAATTGTACTTAATATTCAAGGTTAATTTTATACTGTAATGCAAAATATAAGATTGAGAGTATACAGTATACGAAGAGTGGTACTGGTTATAGTGGTGGTGGAGGGGAGATACAGTGGTGTATTTTGTGAAGAGCAAATAACATGGTGGTGTGTGAATATAGTGTTGCGGGAATATGGTGTTGTTTAACCTTTTCAAGCTCCAATACGCGTTTCTGTTCTGTTTTCTAGCTACTATTAGACAATTTTATTCAGATTAGTAACGGTATACGGAAGTCAAAGGGTTGATTGAGATAGCATTTACCCTTTTATTACCCACAGATCCTTCCTAAGCTGCATAAAATCGTCTAATGATAGCCAAAATAAATTGCTAAAACGCGTCAGAGCTTCAAGGGGGTAAATATGTTCTATAGTCTGTTTTTCCAGCTGATGGTAAATTGAATCCCTTAGTAGTTAATTTATAGATACTTAATGAGAAAATCTGAAGCTACTATGTCTCGGCACCATATTAAGACCAAGATTTTAGAATTACCACAAAATTTCACTATACAATCTTCAAAATAACTGAGAAATATTGATGGGAACTTTGCAATTTACCGTCAATTGAATTGAACCCGTATAGTTTCTTACAATAGGCCTAATGGAAAGTGTATTAATGATTACACCACTAATTAATCTTTATTTTTCAGACGGCGCATAGATTGCATAGATTGTGAAGACGAGGACGGACGGACGGATGGATGGATGGATGGGCGGACTTGATGCTGGCCTAACACGTCAACGGACAAAGGTTCGTGTACACTCGGATACCATAGTCTCTAGCCAACGCAGGAGGATTCGTGGACCCCCTATGTTTTTCTCTATGCAATTATATCTATCCGGATTGATTTTTGGATAGAACTTGCTTTTGAATAAATAGTATATATATTTTTGTAGTTGATGTATAGAAAATTGTATTGATAAATTCGTTTCCAGAGATATGCTTCCATAACTAGAAATAGGTGAAGTCCAGGAATGTGTATGAGTGGGCTAGAGACTATGGCATCCGATTGTACATATGAAGGTTCGTCAGTATAGTGCTGTTCTTGTTTAACACTATCTGGTGCAATGTCTTTGGGGTTATTATGATATTTTGCTTAATTATTATTGAGGGTTTTTAATTGTTTTTGCCATTTTCGAACAATGTGTTTTTAGTTTACCCCCTGAAATTTGAAAAACATCTCTCCAAACCCCCCTTTAAACTAAAAAAGTCCCCCAGACCCCCTTCAAGCTTAATGTGTACATTTTTCGGTAGAAAAATGTTCCGGCCAAAGGCCGGTTCCTCCAAAATTACAGGCTCGTTATCGCTCGCCCAGGAAAAATCGACACCTTATTGGGTTGAAGCATCATATAATCGCCAAACTAATGTGATGAAACGTCTTAAAAACTCCAAGCTAATGGAGTAAAACTGGGAAAATCCAAATTGGCCCGCCCTGCACCTAATAGGGTTAAGGGGGTAGACTTGAGCTAATGTAGTGGTGCTGAAGGAATATCTTGGAGGGCATAATACTGTTGATGATGAAGTACGGATAGTTATATCTTGGAGGGCATAATACTGTTGATGATGAAGGACGGATAGTTATATCTTAGAGGGCATAATACTGTTGATGATGAAGTACGGATAGTTATATCTTGGAGGGCATAATACTGTTGATGATGAAGTACGGATAGTTATATCTTGGAGGGCATAATACTGTTGATGATGAAGGACGGATAGTTATATCTTAGAGGGCATAATACTGTTGATGATGAAGTACGGATAGTTATATCTTGGAGGGCATAATACTGTTGATGATGAAGGACGGATAGTTATATCTTGGAGGGCATAATACTGTTGATGATGAAGGACGGATAGTTATATCTTAGAGGGCATAATACTGTTGATGATGAAGTACGGATAGTTATATCTTGGAGGGCATAATACTGTTGATGATGAAGGACGGATAGTTATATCTTAGAGGGCATAATACTGTTGATGATGAAGTACGGATAGTTATATCTTGGAGGGCATAATACTGTTGATGATGAAGGACGGATAGTTATATCTTGGAGGGCATAATACTGTTGATGATGAAGGACGGATAGTTATATCTTAGAGGGCATAATACTGTTGATGATGAAGTACGGATAGTTATATCTTGGAGGGCATAATACTGTTGATGATGAAGGACGGATAGTTATATCTTGGAGGGCATAATACTGTTGATGATGAAGGACGGATAGTTATATCTTGGAGGGCATAATACTGTTGATGATGAAGGACGGATAGTTATATCTTGGAGGGCATAATACTGTTGATGATGAAGGACGGATAGTTATATCTTGGAGGGCATAATACTGTTGATGATGAAGTACGGATAGTTATATCTTGGAGGGCATAATACTGTTAATGATGAAGGACGGATAGTTATATCTTGGAGGGCATAATACTGTTGATGATGAAGTACGGATAGTTATAGTGATGGTAATGAAGAAAAGAGTGGGAGCTAAATTTAATATAGGGAGTGGTGGTGGTGGTGGTGGTTGATATTGTGTATATAATTATAGAGAAAATTGTGGTTGAATCTATGGTAGAGAAGTTGATATACAGTGGTGGTGGTGGTGAAGAGAAGTGATGGCGAAAGGGCCCAGAGGTGGTGAAGAAGGGTTGAGTCAGTGGTGGTGGTGAGATAATGGGGAAGAGTGGAGGTGGAGGATGGAGTACTGGTGGTGAGGGTGCTGCAGGTGGGGTGTGGGTTGAGGTGGTGGTGACGATTTGTTGCAGGATCTGTGGTAGTAAGAAGGGTTAATTAAAAAAAATCTAAGCCTGATAATTGCTGGATGCCCTTCCTAAACTGAATAAAACCAGTCTGATCTATTATTGTAAATTATTTGTTTGGTTTTTGGCTTTGTATGTACTGTATGTGTGTACTCAGGCCCATTCCCCATTTTTCCTTTTTTTGCTTTCCCTTGGGGTGGCTGACTCGAGACAGAGCCCAAACAGGGACAACACAGCACAAAAACAAAACACAGATTCACACACATCTAGGTCACCCAGAAGACCCAGAGACCAGTGATCACCAAGGTCCCTCCGGCACTCCCCCGGCCACCTGGAGAGGTTCCGGTCTCAGCAGGCAGACATGCAGCGAGCAGAAACCGCAAGCCCGCCCACCACACTTCCAAGCGCACCCTTCATATATACCGGCTCCCCGGGCCAGGCGCCTGACGTACTATTATCTAGTCCAACTGGCGCCCGACCCCGTTTCCCTAATGACCACGTGTTCACTCCTCTATTCACATGCATTCTCCATTCATTCCTGTTTATTACACTTATATTTAATTCATATCTTGAATATATCTTAATGTTTGCATTTTTTTTTATTTTTTAAGATTAACTTTAAATCTCAGGGAACATATTTTTTTGTAATATCTTTAACCTTAAACATTGCGCTAATGTTCACATTTTCCAGATTGTGGTTGAAGACGAGCGAAGTGAAAGTGCTTTGAGACTGGAGTTCTGGTGGTGGTCATTGGAACAGTCCTTCAAATACTTTTTGGTAAGATTTGATCTATTGTTGTACCTACTTTCCCGGCATTGAAAAATGGACTAGCTGAGCAATTTTTTTTTTTTTTTTTTTTAACGATTCAGTGTAAATTTGAAGAAGTGTCCTAGTAGAGTATTTTATTTGGTACTGAGAAGGGAAAACTAAAAAAGCAAATGTTTATAAGGTCAAGGGACACAGCACAATTGCCATTTAATACCACAATATAGACTAGATAAACAGTCAATATTTTAGTATTTTGTTTTCTTTGGAACTAAAACTGCTAAAAACTGTCAAAGGTTTCAGCAGTAGTAATTGCCTATATTCTACGGTAAATTTTAAAATATTTTGAGTGCAGTACAACTAGGTCAGGGCAGGGGACTAGGAATCCTCCTCCCCTTATAAAATTATCCTACTCAACGAGACAAGTAAGGGGTGAGGGAACGCGAAAGTTGTCCCAGACCTTGAGAATAGTAACTTTAAATGCTGTTTCTGTTTGGGCTCTGTCTCATGTCGGCCACCCTCAGAAATGGAGTATGTGCCTGAGTATATACATAAAACTAAGTCATGACGCCAAGTTCCCCCTCCACCCCACCCCTCACCAATTGCATGTTATACAAACTATTCTGGCAAGTAGAGTACACTTCAATCCCAGTTTAATGGGACCAATCAATACCATGATAATCTTTGATATCAATGAGGTCAGGTCACTTTCACTATCCACTTTATTCCAGCATGAATATTCTACTGTACAACCATGAGTATACTGGGATACAGTCTTTTAAATTAAGGCTGACTAATATTAGGCTATTTTAGTATACATAAAAGGGTTTCTGGGTAGCTAACGGGTTAATTGATAGATGTTACTCTTTTAATGGACAGGGAATCCTTCTAAGTTGTATAATGTGCAGTGTTAGCAAGATTATCACAAAATTACGGAGATCATTAACTAGAAAAATTTAACGTGCATACTTTTCTTACAGAACTTTCACATTGGCTGGTGGACGACTTGTCTTTGGACCCCCCCCAATAATCGCCCGGCCCGGGACCCCCCATAATCGCCTGGCCCGGGACCCCCACTCTTCGCCTTCGCAGGTTGATTTTGTCTATTGAAAGTTTGTCATTGAATATTTAATTAGTTTGTTACAGGTTGATTTTGGGTATTGCAATAAGTTTCGTATCTTTCCAGGTTTTGGGTATTATTGCATGTTAATGTTGTCTGTTGCATATTCATTATGTCTGTTGCATGTTGGTTTGGGTCTTTATAATGTGGCTAGCATTCTAAATTGAATGTAGGTGGTCCAGTCTCTTATAATTGTTGGAAGTGTTTTGCATGGTTTTAATTTACAACATAATTGTATCGGTATATACCAGTTATCTTTAACTGACATTCAGATTCTATTTTAGTTTGAAAGTTGAAAAGTTCGTATCTAACTAAAAACCATTACTGCTCGCTTATAATGTACAACCATGCTCAAAAATAGTGCCCTATCTTCATATTTTCAATTTTGGCTATTTCACTAACCTGCTATGATAAATAGTAACTGTTGTTGTTGTTCCCCAGGCTGTCTGACCAAACAGCCCCAAAGTTCCGAGCAAGGCCATGGCCATGGCCATAACCAAGCACCCCCACAGAACCCTCCCAGCTCTACCACTAAGAAAGCCCAGGTGAACGAAGCCGCTCCCAGGCGAGGGGCTGAGGAGGGTGCGGAAACGCCCGGGACACCAAAGCTCCACCCAGGGACCTGTGCCCCTTAGCAATTATGAAGAGAAAGTTGAGGGGCAAAGGAAAAATGTGACGCTTTGGTTCCAAATCTGCCAACCTCTAGGTTGGCAGTAGAGGCCAATCCACGGAAGAGACGCCGCCACTTGAGATCTAGAAAATATATAAGCGAAAGGAACAGTCAAAGTAAGCTATGGGTATGTCAGAGAATGCTCAACTCTCACTCTGATAGACCAACCCATCACCAGAACCCAATCCTCTCAGCATCAGCTAGGAAAGGCCCTAGAAAACCACCTTTGGCAGGGGGATAGCTCCCCTATTTCAACCCCTTTCGGGGTTGGGCACCCGCCCAATAGTAACTGTTAATGCATGCAATAAATAGGTTTGTTCAACTTTTGATTATTTTTTGTTCTTATAGTGAGTAGAAATTTAAATGGAGATGCTACTCTTGGGAGTGATTAAATGTTAACGGTAACTATTAAACGTGATGTCTTAACGCTTTGAGGGATATGCCACATTTTCACTGTTCTGGCTATCATTAGACAGTTTTACACAGCTTAGGAAGGATATGTTGGAATTGAAAGGGCAAATACTCTCAATTAGCCCTCTAACTTCCATCTCTAAATTTTTTTATACTATTCGTACTCCAATATTTCTTGTATTTCTCTTCTCATAATCTACTCAGATCTCCAGTATGGCTTCCTTAGGGGTCGCTCTACTGGTGATCTCCATATCTTACTAATTCTTGGTCTTCCTCCTTTCGGGTCTTCGGTGTGACTTTTCTATTGCACTAGACATATCGAATGCCTTCGATAAAGTCTGGCACAAATCTCTGTCTAAACTACCCTCCCTCGGTTTCTATTCCTCCATCTGTGCCTTTCTCTCACATTTCCTTTCAGGCCGTTCCAAGGCTGTGGACGACCATCGTTCACTTCCTTATCTTATCAACTCTGGTGTTCCTCAGGGTTATGTCTTATCTCCAATTATCTTTCTAATGTTCATTAATAATCTTCTCAACTGTACAGCTAAGTGCTCATGTGACTTAAGCTTATCACAATCTTATCAGCAGAGTCTTGCTTCAGGTATTTTTTTTAAATAACTTTAATATCAATGTTAAAAAAAAAAAAAAAAAATAAAAAAAAAAAAATAAATAAACCCCGCCAATGGGGAGCCACCTTGTCGTGGTGGCGGGGCTTGAAACGGGGTCGTTGGTGTCACTCTCTTTAGGGCAGGGATTCAATCGGCGTCGTGGACAAAGTGCCCCCCCGTCGTCATTGGGGTAAGCGGAACCTCCCGGTGATGACGTTTTTCGTGTTCCCATTTTTTTTTTAATTTTGCGGAGGATTTCCTCCCTATTTTAACTAAATTGTGCTGGCTAGGCTCGAGAGCCTTCCCTCGCTGAGTCTGGAGTACTGGCTCCTCTCCGTTTACAGGGGCCGTGGCGGTCTAGCTCACCGCCCGAGGGGGCTGGTCCCGGGAGCGGCGACGTGGTTGCCCGCGTTGATGCCCCTGGGGTCGCCCATCAGTGGGGAGCGGTCTCGGTTCCAGGGGTCCGTTTTCCCTTCCTGCTGGGTTTCCTGGCTTCTGTCCGGCTGCCCTCCATTACGCACAGATTGGGGATGATTGCAATTAACTTTGCCCTCGGTCCCAGTATAGCGGTTTTGCCTAAGCTTGGCCTTTCTGTGCGTTTTGGTGCTATCCCCCCTAGTCTAGGGGGGTAGGGTATGAGGATGAGCCCCCTGGAGACCTGCCCCTGTTTGCGCCACCGGTATAGAGGCTGGGGCTCCCTGACTCACGACGGAGGGTTCTCTGTTGGCCCTTCTGGTATGTTCTTTATTTATTGTTTTGTTTCTATTTTTCTTTTTCTTTCTTTTTTTCCCCTCGGTTATGTTTTTCTTTCTTTTTTTATTTCCGATAAAATGAAAATAGAATAGTAAAAACAACTAGGGTCATCATGGATCAGCCATGCAAACCTCCTCCCCTGGATCCAGCTTTGGCGCCCCCGGTACTTGACCTTTGCATTCCCCTGGACTCTCCATCTGACCTTCCTCTGCTCTCTGAGTCTACCACCTTGGAACAGAAAAAGACACAACCCCAACTTCACACCAGAAATTCAAAACCTCATCAGACAACGCGACATACTGAAACACTCCCCAGCACCCCACACACAAGACATCACACAACAAATTCAAGCACTCAACACCCAAACTAACAACAAAATACAAGAACAACAAAAACTAAATTGGAATAACTTCCTACAAACACTTGATCACAAAACAAACCCCAAAAAACTATACAAAACACTAAACAGCATCACACTTTCCAACAGCAACACAACACAATCACATGCTGCAATCACAACAACAGACTCTACTCCTTCATGTAAACAACAAGCAAACACTCTCATCAATCACTTTTCACATGTCAGCCACCTAAAACCTCACAAAGACGACCGACGTGTCATCCGACGTAAGAGACAATTCCCCACAGACCCTGACTATACACCCTTCACCAATCACCAGACAAAGCATATCATCAACAATCTCAAGCACTCACCCGCCTGTGGCCTAGACAACATAAGCAACATACACCTCAGACACCTGGGACCACAAGGCATACAAGCACTCACTAACATATCAAACTACAGCTATTCACACAACACAATACCAGACATTTGGAAGCATGGTATCATCATCACTTTCCCCAAACCCAACAAAGACCCCACGCTACCCTCCTCGCACCGCCCCATCACACTCCTTTGCTCCCCCTCCAAAGTCATGGAACGCCTAGTATTACAACTAATTACACCTGACCTACCCCTAGCTCCAACACAACATGGCTTTAGGCCACTGCACTCCACAAACACTCTTCTCACAGACCTTACACAAAGAGCTTTCGACGGCATCAATTCAGCTAGACCACCACACAGATCACTATTAGCCACACTCGACATTAGTAAAGCCTTCGATGCCATCCCCCGCCACAACCTAACAAACAAAATCTACAACACAAACATGCACAACAACACAAAACGGTGGCTGGCCAACTTCCTAGCAGGCAGATGTGCACACGTATCTTTTGCCGGTCAGTCATCTAAAATCAAAAACTTTCCAAACGGAGTCCCACAAGGATCCGTCCTATCGCCCGCACTCTTCAATCTGTACATGCACGATATAACTACACCCAATACGCCCCAAATAAACTTAGCCTCCTATGCAGATGACATAACACTCACATGCACACACCATGACCCAAAAAGAGCAACAGATCTCCTTCAACCCTATCTCAACACACTACATGGCTGGTGCACTACAAACAGACTTAATCTAGCCCCAGCCAAATCCACCGCAACCCTGCTCACAAGTTGGACAGGAGAACACGAATACATCCCTCAACTCACCATAAACAACACACCCCTAACACATACACACACCCAAAATCCTAGGAGTAACATATGATACTCATATGACATTCAAACAGCACACCACAAACATTAAAAAGAAACTGACACCCAGACTTAACGCCCTCAGGTCACTTGCTCACACAAAATTTGGACACAACAAAGAAACTACCACCACAGTATATAAACAATACATAAGATCAGTGATGGAATACGCAAGCCCAGCCTGGGCTTCTAACCTAGCTGAAACACATCATAAGACCTTACAGACTATTCAAAACAAAGCCCTGAAGATCATTACAGGCTGCACAGCTACTGCACCCACAGATCACCTACATCAAGAAACCAAAATCCTCAAAGTCAAAGACCATCTGGACATGAGAGGCACTCAATTCCTGGCAGCAGCCTCCACGAACCAAGACCACCCACTAAACTACATGGCAACACACCCACAGACACCAAGAAATATCAAAACAACACCCAGCACACGGTATCACACACAATTATTGTCCTCTCTCCCTCCCTGCCCACCCCGAACCAACTTCCAGAAGCACATCCATACTCATATCTCTCACCGATCCATCCACTCACTCACAGACAACACACAGCTGCATGCACGACCTCCCGAAATCCATCCTTCCGAATCCTCCCTTCCTCGCGAGGACAGAGTCCACCTGGCCAGGCTGAGATGCGGACACCATCCAGCTCTCCTGAGCTATCAGAAGAGACTGGATGACTCCGTTGTCGACGCCTGTCCGGGATGTAACACAGCACCCCATACCATTAAACACATCATAGAAGACTGCATTTCACACAACCACTTACGCCAACAACACAATCTACACTCAATGAGAGCTCTGTGGGAAAGCCCGATCGTGGCCATGGCCTTTCTCAGGGACTCGGGGCTGTTCGGCCAGGCAGCTTAGGGAACAACAACAACAACAACAACCACCTTGGACACCTCCCCTCCGAGTTGTTCCGAGTCTGATGCTCTCTCACGCTCTGATACTAAATTACCTGCTTCTACGATTAAGGATTCCCATCCTCCATCTGTGGACCCTACAATGGCCCCTGTTCATATCGACTCTCCACAGAGCCCAACTACACCTGCCGCTCATGATTTAAATGTCCCTCCCCTCTCCCAAGATAAGAGAGACCCTCCTTGTGTTGAGTCTCCTGTTCAAACCATAGACCTTGGCGTGCCGGGTTCTCTTGACACACCTTGCTCCTCAGCACTACCCGTTAACCGACTTACAGTTTCCACTGACCACCTGCAGAGTGACACCAGTGTTGGTGACCCTTCACCTCCCATCGGCACTTTTTCTCCACCATTTCAGCCGATTGTTAGTTCAGCCACTACTTCCACCTCACTCGTTGCAACTCTGGAGCCTCACATGCCTCATTCCGGCCCCCAACATCGGCGGAAACCTCGGCGTCAGTTTGTCCCCAATGCCACCCTCCGGCACTTCGATTCAATTTTTGGCGATGATGATTGGCCACGTTTCCTCGTCATACGACCGGCTTCCTACATCTCGGGGGGGCTAAGTTAGAGAACCTCCTCCTCTCGGCGCATGCAACTTCGGACTTATCGTTCCGTGAGACTGGTAATAATGATTGGATTGTGGAAACCACTACTCGTGCCCAATCTGAGATATACCTATCTCTTACTACCTTGGACGATATCCCTGTTACTGTCACGAAACATAACGACCTCAATTACATCCTCGGTACTGTTGTTCTACCCACAACTTATGACCATGACGGACTTCCTGATAAGTCGACCCTCCTGTCGTCGTTGCGCTTGCGTTATCCAAATGTGCACGACGTTGATTTGTATAGTATCCCAAACAAATCAACTCCTTCTCATCCTCTCCGCATAGCTCGCATTAAGTTTAGTGGACGTTCCCTTCTACATGTACAATGCTGAGTTAAAGCTTCTCATTAGTCGGTCAGGCATGTCTGTCAGAGAAGCTAAGCAAGAACTGAGAGTAAGAGATGTTAAAGATCCCTCTAGAGATATGACTTACAGTGCTAGACTTCGTGCACCTACAACTGACGTTTCTCCTGGTAGTCGACGACGTGAGGACAGTGATGCTGTGTTGGATTCACCCCTTTCTAGTCCAGCCACTGTTCCCCTCTCCAACCGATTTCATGCACTGAATACCCCTCCTCCTGTTCATGAAGCCTCCACCCCAAAAACATCCGCGTCCCCTTCACCAGTAACTGATATTCAATCCTTGCCTCTTGCCCCGGCTCCCTCTACCGATGTTGACGATGTCATGGATTCTACCCCCTCCACCAGTAAACGCCGATCTGATGCTCTACATTCTCCCTCCTCAGATCGTCAATCTCCCTCCGTAAAACGTAAGACCCTCACAGCCCGACCTATGCCTCCCAAACCTCAACGTGTCCCTCCTCGCTCTCGCATCTTCCGCTCTGATATGGGTTCTCCGTCCCAGCCTCCCTCACTCCACACCCCCTCTACGCCTGCGTCCCCCCCGCCTACTCGTCCTCGACCTCACGCACCTATCAATGTTACCGCCTCGGGCTCCCATGCACCCCACTGCGGCTGTCATGACTGCTTTGTGCGGGAGTATCGCCGGACGCCTACCCGCACTAAATCCACTGTTGCTGCGTTGATACGCTCCTTTCTCCGTGACCGACGTTTACCAACCCCTGATAACACCGCCTCTCATAACTCTTCGTGCTTATGCGCTTTTCACTTAAAGTCACGTTCAGATCTTTCACACTCCAAGATAGCTACTATCCTCCATGACCTGTCCTCTAATGTGTCCCCCCACCGTCCACGTCGAAACTCCCTGCCTTCTCATGACCATCCCCCCAGACCCGTTCCTCTTCATCTCCAACAGCCGAACAGTGCTGTTAATTTACGTAACCTGACGTCTCTCACTTAACCTGTTCAATCCCTATATACTACAATGGAATTGTAATGGTCTCTCATCTAGAGTCCATCTAGGTGAGATCCAGCGTTTACTCCGTGTCCATAATCCAATGTGTATTTGTTTACAACACATTGGAAATTATGATAAATCCATCACCAACTACCACCTTGCGTGCTGTTCTCTATCCCCTGATGGAGAATATGGCACAGCAATTTATGTCCATCATCGAGTAACTTTTGACTTGTTTCCCATTCGTACAAGTTTCCTACAGCACTCTATCCTTACTCTTCATATCCCCGATGGTGACTCTGTTACCATTTGCAATATCTATAACCAACCTGCTTACAATTATGACCTTTCCTTGCTTTCTCAGTTTTTCTCTACACTACCCTCTCCCATCTTACTGTTGGGTGACTTTAATGCCCATAGCCCTATATGGGACCCTACTTCCTCCAATCCTGATGCAGCCGGTTCGCAGATTGAACATTTGCTTCTGAACCGTGACCTTTGCTGCCTTAATGAGGCCGACTCACACACTTACTTTTCTGCTTCCCATCATACTTATTCCTCTGTTGATGTCACCCTGTGCTCCACAGCAATTGTTGATAAGTTCGAGTGGCGGGTCTGTGTTGATACGTTCTCAAGCGATCACTTTCCTGTCATCCTGTCTTACTTGCAATTCCGTCCATGTCCTTCGCTCCCTCGCTATAACTTTCACAAAGCTGACTGGGATGCATATGTCCTCCACACCAGACAAATCCCACCTTTTAATCCCTTAAGGGATCCTGATGAAACGCATTCATTCCTCGTTAATTTTTTTACTAATGCAGCTACTAAGTCTATACCCCAGACGACTTCTTCCCCCCTACGTCGTCGAGTCCCCTGGTGGGACAGCACCTTATCCACTCTTGCTAAAAGTAAACATGAATTAGGCCGCCGCCTCGATAGTCTCAATAAACGTTACAATTCTTTATGTTCACGCTTACCTTTACGTGATGATCTTCTATGCCATTCCATCTCGTTATTGATGGATATATGTGCCATCAAACCTCACTACAATCGACTATCAGCTAAATTCCGTCGAGAAGTCATCCGTAGTAGATCCGAATCCTGGAAAACTTATGTCTCCACCATTTCCCCGTCTACCCCGATATCATGCATTTGGCATAAATTCAGGAATATTAACAGCCTTACATTGCCCCTCCGCGCCATGCTTTGGTACACGGTGGCCGTACTGTTCACGATCCCCTTGAGATATCGAACCTCTTGGGTCAACATCTTGCCCATGTCAGCAGTAATGAGAGGTTAGACGATAATTTCCGCCGCCATAAACTTGAAATGGAGTCGATCCCCCTCAACTTCTCTTCACCAGACACCTTTGATTATAATGCATGCTTTACTATGGATGAATTTGAACATGCACTCTCCAATTGTCCTAACTCCGCTCCTGGCCAAGATAACATAAGTTTTGCCTTACTAACTAACTTAGCCCCCCTTGCTAAATCCTACCTCTTGCAATTTTATAATCAGGTGTGGATCCGTCATCAATTTCCTACCTCATGGAAACATGCTATTGTCGTCCCAATTGCAAAACCTGGAAAAGACCCGAGCTTGCCCTCGAGTTATAGACCAATATCCCTCACCAGTTGTCTTTGTAAATTAATGGAGAAATTGGTCAATACTAGACTCACTTGGTTCCTCCGTCAAAACACTATTCTCACTCCGACCCAATTTGGCTCTCAGAAAGATCGATCTACTCTGGACTCGCTTACATTATTAGAATCTCATATCAAGCGTGGCTTTGAAAGTAAGTCCATCACCGTCGCCGTTTTCTTTGACATCCAGAAGGCATATGATACCACGTGGCGGCGTCCCATCCTGCAACTACTTCATGATAGTGGTGCCCGTGGCCATCTACCTTTTTTTATTTCCAACTTTCTTTCTGATCGAACATTCCAGACTCGAGTGGAGGGAATTCTTTCTAATGTCTTTCCACTCGTCAATGGTGTTCCCCAGGGCAGCGTTCTCAGCAGCAAAAAAATTTCCGCGGTCATAAATAAAGTCATTCAACAATTGCTGCCGGAAGTCCATGGCAGCCTGTACGTTGATGATTTTACCATCTATTGCACTGCCCGTACCCTCAGACATGCTCAACGTATACTCAACATCTCCATCCAACGGGTGATCGCCTGGGCATCTTCAGTTGGCTTTCAGTTTTCGGCTGAGAAAACTAAGGCAATAGTCTTCTATCGAGACAAACGCTGGCTCCGTGGCCAGTCAATATCGCTTCGAATGGGACCCTCTCAGATTTCTTTCTATCCCAGTGTTAAATTCTTAGGTGTAATCTTTGACCAACATCTCAACTGGAGAGACCATGTTCAGTATATTAAAGGTAAAGGCCTTCGTGCTCTCAACCTCCTCAGAAAACTATCCCATACCACTTGGGGTGCCAGACGTACCACTATGTTGATGCTCTACAAGGCGGTGGTTCTTTCCATCCTCGACTACGGCTGCCCCATTTATGGATCTGCCTCTGCTTCCGTTTTGAAGATGTTGGACCCTGTTCATACGCAGGGTATGCGTCTCTGTACCTGGAGCTTTCCGTTCCTCCCCAAATACCTCCGTCTTAGCTGAGAGTGGCGAGCCCCCGCTCTCCCTCCATCGCGATTTAGTTACTATGCGCCGTGCATTAAAAATTAAACATAGTGACTCTCCCACTAATTCCCTTTTCAGTGATATCTTCATTCCCGATCCGTGTCCATCTTCCCCCTCCTTTCCGATTCGTGCTACAATTCTCCTCAACTCTCTTGACTTTCACATTGCTGTTTCGCCGCCTGTTGTCTCCCCTTCCCCCCCATGGGTTATCTCTCTCCCCAATGTTTGCACTCACCTCTCCTTCCTCTCTAAGAGATATCCTTTTGTCCCTAGCCATCACTGCCAACACGCACTCGAACACATACGTCGTAAAGGCCCCCATTTTGCCATCTTCACTGACGGGTCTAAGACTGACTCTGGGGTGGGCCTCGCTGCTGTGTCCTCTACTAAGCTCCTTCAGTTTTCTCTCCCGCCCCAAGCCTCTATCTTTACTGCTGAACTTTTAGCTATCCAATCTGCTATTGACATTATACGTGACACCCCTCAACAGCCCTTTATAATTTACAGTGACTCTCGTAGTGCCCTCGAAGCGCTCCGTGCTTATTCGTCCTCCCACGTAATAGTTTTAGCCATAAAACACGCTCTCCACGAGATGAGCCTACGTGGATTCCAGGTCCAGTTATGTTGGATTCCTGCTCACATCGGTGTCCGTGGCAATGAAGACGCCGATACTGCGGCTAAGAATGCTATTTTGATGATCCCTCGCCAGCCCCACCTTCCGTTAGGTGATTGGCTGTCCTTACTCAAACCTTCTATTCTTTGCACGTGGCAATCTCATTGGGATGCTCTACCCTGCAATAATAAACTCCGTGCAATCAAACCTTCTGTCCGTCCTTGGCCCTCGTCTTCCAGGTCTCACAGGTGTGAGGAAGTTTTACTAACTAGACTTAGGATAGGCCATTCCCGGCTGACTCACGGTTATTTGATGTCCACTCCCCGCACTCCGCCCCCTACCTGCTCCTCCTGTCATTCCCCTCTAACTGTTCGCCACGTCTTTGACTGCCCAGATACTGCCCGTCTGCGTACGGTTTGTTTTGGTACTAAATCATTCACTGACCTTTTATCCGATTCTCCGTCATTTTCCTTCCCCCCTATAGTCCGTTTTTTGCGTCGCCTTAAGCTCCTTTCAGTAATCTGATCCAATCCTTCGGGCCAGACCTATGAGAGTTCCGTATGGAGCTCAGTGGTCTGGTTAATCTGCTCTACATAACTAACTAAAAAAACTAATTTGAACAGTCAATGAAGTGGGTATTTGAAAAACTTTAAATAAATGTGTACAGTTTCAAAAGATCAATGATGGTTCAGCTCTGAATGTTCATGGCTATCTTAATTTTACATTGGCTACCATTTAATTGAGATATGGAAGAACCTGTGGGAGTCTAAGGGCTAACTTTTTTTTTTTTTTTTTTTTCTATGTGATTGAGGGAGGCAAAAGGCATAACTGCCTATAGCGAGTGCCTCCCCCATAGTTGAAAGAGTGACAGGGCCAAAATCAAGGGACGTTCGAGCCAAAATGCCTGGACACACGGAGTTTGAAGCAATTTAAGTCATAGGAAGAGGGAAAGACTGATTCTGGGAGAGAGTTCCAGAGCTCAGCTGTTGAGTAGAAGAAAGTTTGAGAGTAACGTTTCACTCTTGGGTTGGAGAGTTGCACAGAGTAGGGGTGGGATTGAGTTGCAAGACGGGTACCACGTGCCCTACGTAAAGGAGGTGGTATACACTGGGAAAGCTCTGAGGAACACTGATTATTATAGTAGCGATAGAATAGCGAGAGAGATGCAACATTGCGGCGGAGAGAGAGAGATTCCAGAGAGTTGGTGAGTGGACGGGAGTTAATGATACGAAAAGCTTTCCTTTCAACTTTGTCTAGGAGAGCGGTGTGAGAGGAACCTCTCCACACATGTGAACAATACTCAATACAAGGACGCACTATGCCCCTGTACAGAGCAAGAAGCTGTGCAGGGGAAAAGAACCTAAGGCGGTTGAGCACACCCAGCTTCTGGGAGGCTGTTTGTAAACTGTGGTGGTGGTTTCTTTGTTGTGTCCAAATTTGGTGTGGGCTAGTGACCTGAGGGCGTTTAGTCTTGGTGTCAGTTTCTTTTTCATGTTTGTGGTGTGCTGTTTGAATGTCATTTGAGTATCATATGTTACTCCTAGGATTTTGGGTGAGTGTGTGTGTGTTAGGGGTGTGTTGTTTATGGTGAGTTGCGGGAAGTATGCGTGATCTGTCCAGCTTGTGAGGAGGGTTGCTGTGGATTTGGCTGGGGCTAAATTGAGTCTGTTTGAAGTGCACCAGTCATGTAATGTGTTGAGATAGGGTTAAATGGGACTTGTTGCTGTGTCTGGGTCTTGGTGTGTGCATGTGAGTGTTATGTCGTCTGCGTAGGAGGCTATGTTTATTTGGGGTGTATTGGGTGTATTTATATCATGCATGTATAGATTGAAGAGTGCTGGCGACAGGACGGATCCTTGCAGGACTCCGTTTGGGAAATTTCTGATGCTAGATGACTGACCGGCAAAAAATATGTGTGCACATCTGCTTGCTAGGAAGTTGGCCAGTCACCTTTTTGTGTTATTGTGCATGTTTGTGTCGTAGAATTTGTTTGTTAGGTTGTTTCGGGGGATGGCATCGAAGGCTTTACTAATGTCGAGTGTGGCAAGTAGTGATCTGTGTGGTGGTCTGGCTGAGTTGATGCCGTCAAAAGCTCTTTGTGTAAGGTCTCTGAAGAAGAGTGTTTGTGGAGTGCAGTGGCCTGAAGCCATGTTGTGTTGGAGCTAGGGGTCAGGCGTGTGTAATCAGTTGTAGTACAAGGCATTCTATGACTTTGGAGGGGGTGCAGAGGAGTGTGATAGGGCGGTGTGAGGAGGGTAGCGTTGGGTTTGGGGAATGTGATGATGATACCATTTGTTGGTTACTGTACTTAATATGTTTTCCACATACTAACTAATAACTTTAAAGATTTGAAAGCATTGTCCATAGTTATATACAAATAGTTTTAATGTAAACTCTGCTATGGAATATGAAGTTTATTTCCTGAAAAAACTATATTGGCTGTAATGTGTTTTTGTGATAAAACTGGTCCAAAACTCCTTTCATTTGATTTAATATGTGATCATCTTTGGGTATGACTCTGTTCATAATAGGTATTTCATTGCAATAACCACACAATTACTAAAAGGTTCTATATACATTTCTTCTGAATGTGTAAGCTAATAATTTTGTATCTACTCAGGCACATTCCCTCCCTTTTTTATTTTATTTTTTTAGATGGGGGTGGCCGACTTGACACAGAGCTTATAATTACCTGTACATTTCTAACTGCCAACCTGGTGTTGGTAATGGCTGCTTTACATTTGAGTTGATGCATTGAAACATTCGTGAAACTGGTTTCTGATATTCATTATTTCTAACATATGGAAAGCTGTGTTATCTCGATGGTTGTTGGTAATGGGAAGTTAAAAGTTAAGTTGTTGTTGTTGTTGTTGTTCCGTAAGCTGCCTGGCCGAACAGCCCCGAGTCCCTAAGGAAGGCCATGGCCACGGTCGGGCTTTCTCACAGAGCTCTCAAGGAGTGTAGATTGTGTTGTTGGCATAACTGGTTGTGTGAAATGCAGTCTTCTATGATGTGTTTAATGGTATGGAGTGCTGTGTTACAACCTGGGCAGGAGTCGACGACGGAGTCATCCAGTCTCTTCTGATTGCTCAGAAGGGCTGGATGGTGTCCGCATCTCAGCCTGGCCAGGTGGACTCTGTCCTCGCGAGGAAGGGAGGATTCGAAAGGATGGATTCCGGGAGGTCGTGCCTGCAGCTGCGTGTTGTTTATGAGTGAGTGGATGGAACGGCGAGAGATATGAGTATGGATGTGCTTCTGGAAGCTGGTTTTGGGTGGGCAGGGAGGGAGAGAAGATAGTATTTGTGTGTGATAGCGTGTGCTGGGTGTTGTTTTAACATTTCTTGGTGTCTGGATGTGTTGCCATGTAGTGTAGTGGGTGGTGTTGGTTCGTGGAGGCTGCTGCCAGGAATTGAGTGCCTATATCCAGATGGTCTTTGACTTTGAGGACTTTGGTTTCTTGATGTAGGTGATCTGTAGGTGAAGCAGCTGTGCAGCCTGTGATGATTTTTAGGGCTTTACTTTGAATAGTCTGTAAGGTCTTATGATGTGTTTCAGCTAGGTTAGAAGCCCAGGCGAGGCTTGCGTATTCCATCACTGATCTTATGTATTGTTTGTAAACTGTGGTGGTGGTTTCTTTGTTGTGTCCCAATTTGGTGTGGGCAAGTGACCTGAGGGCATTAAGTCTGGGTGTCAGTTTCTTTTTAATGTTTGTGGTGTGCTGTTTGAATGTCATTTAAGTATCATATGTTACTCCTAGGATATTGTGTGCGTGTGTGTGTGTTAGGGGTGTGTTGTTTATGGTGAGTTGCGGGGAGTATGCGTGATCTGTCCAGCTTGTGAGGAGGGTTGCAGTGGATTTGGCTGGGGCTAAATTAAGTCTGTTTGTAGTGCACCAGTCATGTAATGTGTTGAGATAGGGTTGAAGGAGATCTGTTGCTGTGCCTGGGTCTTGGTGTGTGCATGTGAATGTTATGTCGTCTGCGTAGGAGGCTATGTTTATTTGGAGTGTATTGGGTGTACTTATATCATGCATGTACAGGTGACAGGACGGATCCTTGCGGGACTCTGTTTGGGAAATTTCTGATGCTAGATGACTGACCGGCAAAAGATACGTGTGCACCTGCCTGCTAGGAAGTTGGCCAGCCACCTTTTTGTGTTGTGCATGTTTGTGTTGTAAATCTTGTTTTTTAGGTTGTGGCAGGGGATGGCATCGAAGGCTTTACTAATGTCGAGTGTGGCAAGTAGTGATCTGTGTAGTCTGGCTGAGTTGATGCCGTCAAAAGATCTGTGTGTAAGGTCTGTAAGAAGTGGTTGTGGAGTACAGTGGCCTGAAGCCATGTTGTGTTGGAGCTAGGGGTAAGGTGTGTGTAATTAATTGTAGTACAAGGCATTCTATGACTTTGGAGGGGGTGCAGACAAGTGTGATAGGGCAGTGTGAGGAGGGTAGTGTGGGGTCTTTGTTGGGTTTGGGGAAAGTGATGATGATACCAAGCTTCCAGATGTATGGTATTGTGTTGTGTGAATAACTGTACAGTAAACCCTCGCTATCTCAGACTAATTGGGGGGAGACCCAGTCCGAGATGACCGAAAATCCGAGATGTCCGAAGTCCGACTGATGTCCGACTTAAGAGAGGAAAATGTCCGAATTGGAAGAGGGAGTCCGAGCCACCAGAGAAAATGGAGACTTCCCTATCACTAACAACGTAGATTCAAGATAAATTACAGTACCTGTACAGTATCCAGCAGACATATATTATAAATATCACATTCCTTCTCCATTTCACTGTCCTTCTCCACCTCACTGTAGCCTTAGATCTCGGAATTTGCCCTTAGATCTCGGAATTTTCCGAGATATATGACACCTGTCCGACAGACCATGTGGGCCCTCTGAGTTTTCCCCTTACATCTCGGAATTTTCCGAGAGGCCGATGCCAGTCCGAGTAGTGCGGGTTTCCGTCTTCTAGAGGTCCGAGATGGCGAGGGTTTACTGTAGTTTGATATGTTAGTGTGAGTGCTTGTATGCCTTGTAGTCCCTGGTGTCTGAGGTGTATGTTGCTTATGTTGTCCTAGGCCACAGGCAGGTGAGTGTTTGAGATTGTTGATGATGTGATTTGTCTGGTAGTTAGTGAAGGGTGTATAGTCAGGGTCTGTGGGGAATTGTCTCTTGCGTCGGATGACACGTCGATCGTCTTTATGGGGTTTTAGGTGACTGATATGAGAGAAGTGATTAATGAGAGTGTTTGCTTGTTGTTTACATGAAGGAGTAGAGTCTGTTGTTGTGTTTGCAGCATGTGATTGTGTTGTGTTGCTGTTGGAAAGTGTGATGCTGTTTAGTGTTTTGTAGAGTTTTGGGGGGTTTGTTTTGTGATCAAGCGTTTGTAGGAAGTTATTCCAGTTTAGTGTTTGTTGTTAATCTGGGTGTTGAGTGCTTGGATTTGTTGTGTGATGTCTTGTGTATGGGGAGTGTTTCAGTGTGTCGCATTGTCTGATGAGGTTTTGAATTTCTGGTGAGAAGTTGGGGGGTTGTGTCTTTTTCTGTTACCTCTCGGAATGTGTTTCTTGTCAGCGTTTTAGATAGTTGTGTTGAATGTGTGGACAGCATTGTTGATGTTAGTGATGGGTGCGCTGTTTAGGGTTTCAAAGTGTTGTTCTGTCTCATTTGTGAAAGCTTCCCAGTTAGCTCTTTTATAATTAGTGTAAGTGTGTCTGTGGCTAGCTGGGGTGAGTCTGGGTTTGGTGGTGATAATGATCGGAAGGTGGTCGGAGCCTAAGGTTTTAACCACCTTCCAGGATGTTGTGGGGGCGAGTTCTGGGGAGCAAAAGGTGATATCTGGAGATGATGGGTCGTAGAGGACTTGGTGGGGAGTATAGGTATGTTGATGGATGTCGTTGAGGATGTAAAGGTTATCTGATTGGTGTTGTAGGACCAGCCCTCTGTCTGTGTCAGGGTTGTCGACAAACCAGGCCGACGTCTTGGCGTTGAAGTCACCACCCAGGATGATGTGTGGGGTGTTTGTGATATGTTGTAGTCTGTATTCGTTGGGTACTGTGGGGGATGTTTGGGGAGGGATGTATGTGTTTATGATGGTTATGTTGGATGTGTTGCCAGTGCGTATTTTTTAAAGTTAAGAGTTAAGTTAGTTTACCTAGTGCTTTAGCTACTAAGTTTTTTTAAACAATATATACTGCTAGCATAAAGCAAAGATAATCTAGTTGTGTGTAGATAATAATTGCTACATGCCTAAAGTTTAATAGTAAATGTAATGAGTAAAATGTATAAGTATTTATTGGTTACTAGAATCAAAGTTCTAAATTCCTTATATATATTTTTTAAACATTGTTCTTAACACCAATAACACCTCAAATGAAATCATGGTAATATTTGTATCTATTCTATCTATCTATCTATTGCCTGACGCCGTGATCCCCGAAGGGGTGGCCACGAACGAACCGCCCCCATGCACCTCTGTCCCCAGTCAGTCAACGCCCCTCCCCCCCAACCAGCACCGCCTTCGTTCATGTACTTCCTCACTCCATCCTTCCACCTCTCATTCGGTCTACCTCTCCCTCTCTGTCCCTCCACCTCGCTCTCGTACACCCTCTTAGTCATTCTCTCGCTTTCCATACGTTCCATATGGCCGAACCATCTCAAGTTGTTCCTTTTCACACTTTCCAGCACATCTACCTCCACACCACACCTCCTTCTTACTTCCTCATTAGTCTGTCTATCCCTCCATGTAACTCCGCACGCACTCCTTAAGTAATTCATTTCCACTGCTCTCACTCTTGGTCTGAGTCTCTCAACCAACGTCCATGCTTCGCTTCCGTAAGTCAGTGTCGGGATTACCACACTGTCATTGTGTCTATTGTAACCAGTAAATATGAACAAGTACTAAACATTAGAAGGTAAAAACATTAAAACCAAATTTTGTTATTTTCATTTTTTGAGTATTAGTATGTATTCTTGTCAACATTGCATTAGTTTAAATTTTCTACTTCGAAGCTTTCCATTACCCTAAACATTTAGTAACTGCTTAATCAGATGCTCAGGATGAAAGTGAAGTTGTTAGTGATAGTCAGTTTTAACCAATGTTTCAATATAAACTCTAAAGTGAAAAGAACTCTCTACCAACACTTATCAATTGGGAATATATTAGGTCTATAGGTTGCAGTGCCGGTTTTATAGCAGCTACTATACTAAAGGTAGTGCTAACGAACTTGACAATAATCTTTACCTCTGACCTCTCTGTAACTCAAAAGGGCCTAGAGCAAACTGGCTTTAAATATCCACACATATTTCCTAGTGGAGTCTTCCCAAATGATAGCAACGTCAGCCCGATTGCTTTCATTCATTTTAAGATATAAGAAGTGAAGGGGTTAAGATTATTGTCCCCCGCCGTTAGGGAGCCACCTTGTCGTGGTGGCGGGGCTTGAAGCGTGAACGGTGGTCTCTGTTCCTGGGGGGGACACAGACCTTCTTAGGTTTGGGGCTCCGCCGGCCTCGTGGGCCAAGACCTCCCTCCTCGTTGGTTTACAGAGGCCTGTGAGGTACCACTTTTCTGTCTTTTTTTTTCCCCCCCCCTACCTTTGTCCTTTTCTTTGCTTCCCCTTCTTCTATCGTTGATGACTGGACTACTTTATATACTGCGATGGAGGGTGGGTGTGGACGGCGTTCCCTTCCACCCGTAGAACTGAAGTACCTGACATGCCCGCACGAGGGAAAACTTTTACCGTCAAACCTCGCCCTCTGTGCTGGACCCGAAACTGACGAGTTGACCGTCCATGAGGCACAGGGGGTCGAGGTGTATATCTTTTTACAAATTTTAATTACTTTTCATTTTAAATATTAAAACATTATTCAAAAGATTTTAAAGTTTACAAATTTACTTTTTTTTTATATATTTTAAATTATTGTAATAACATTTTAAATAATTTAAACTTTACAAAATTATACTCTTTTTAAGTTTAAAAAATAAAATAATTTATATTTTTAAGTTTAAACATTTATACTACATTTTAACTTAGTCAATTTATAGTTTAAAGTTTTAAAATGTATACCATATTTATTTTACGTTTATAAATTTAAACAATTTTACAAAATTTTAAATATTTTTCATTTTAAAAATGTATTCTTTAACTTTCTAAATTATTTTGTTTAGGTTTAAGTCAATTTAAATTATTGTAAACTTTAAATGTTTTTAATATTTTTAAGTTTAAAAATTTCATATTTTATTTTTTAGTTTAAGTCAAATCACATAGTTCAAGTTTAACAATAGTATGTTTAAGTTTAACTCCATACAAATATTCTAAATTTTCACAAATTAGATTCTATTTTTTTAAAGCTTTAGTCAATACAAATATTTTAAAGTTTAAATTATATACTAAACACAATGAAAGTTTAAGTAAATTAAATAGCTTAAAGTTAAATTATATACCGGTAGTATTAATTTGGATTAAAATTTAAGTCTATTCAAATATTTTTAAGTTTAACAAATTGTATAGTATTATTTTTTTAACTTTAACTAGATTAACATTATTTTAAACTTAAAAAGTAGATTATTGTTTTTAACCCTTTCGCTGCGGGTGACGTTCTGGAATGTTTTGGCAAGTTACAGGAATTTCCAGGCTCTAAAAGCCTGTAAAAAACGTAAAAATCAAGTGTCAGTGGGCGGGAGCGTGAGGGGCCCACCTCCGACCCTCAGAGCACCGAGCGGCTCACTGAGCTAGGCTGTGTCTCGCGCGGGTCTCTCTCTGTCTCTCACCAGTGTAGCCAAGCGAGCGAGTGTTACATAATAGCGGGGTTCCCGCGTTTCACTGGGACCACTGCGGGTGAACCAGACCACGTACAGGGTCCGTTCTGGTGTAATTTTGAAGCTACAGTCGACCCTCGATTTAACGGACTAATAGGGGGGAGACGGAGTCCGTAGCTGGAAAATTGCCTTCGGACTTCGCCGATTTAGCCCTAATATGCCTCGAAAATGAAGATTTTTAACTTTCCGGGTGTTTTTATGTCTTTCCTTACATATTGCACATCAAAATAAAGTTTTTTTAATGAAAATGTTCTTTCATTACTGAGATAAACAAATACAAAACATAGAAATACAGGGGTTTGCCGGGAAACTGGTGCGCCGCGCCAGCCAATTACCGGACAATTTTTCGAGCAACGGACTTTGTTCGTAGCTGGGTCCGTTGTCCGGCTACGGACAGAGTCCGTTAAATCCTAAATCCGTTGTATCGGGGTCCGTTAAATCGAGGGTCGACTGTATTTTCGCCTAGTTTTCGGCAGAATACACTTCATTTAATGCAGATGCTTGATTTATCATTCAGGAGTGCCTGAATATGCCCTAAATAGCCCAAACATGGCCGCAGGTTGTTTAAGACAATAAAATATTTTAAATTTTAACAAATTATATTATATTTCTTTAAACCTTAAGTCAATAACAATATTTTAAAGTTTAAATTATATAGGAAAATATTTAAAAAGTTTAACTCAATTAAAATAGTTTAAAGTTTGACAAATTATATGGTATAATTTTTTTAACTTTAAGTTAATAAAAATACTTTACAGTTCAATAAATTATATAGTATACATTTAAGCTTAAGTCAATTAAAATATTTTAAAGTTTAACAAATTATATAGTATAAATGTCTTCAGTAAATATATTTTAAAATTTAACAAATTTCATATTTAATTTTTATAAGTTTCATTTTCGCCCAGCCATTCGCCCAGAATCGAAAATGGTCGAAAAACCTTGGGTTTAATTAAGCCCAGGCAAATCGGTGATTTTGGTCGAATTTTGACTTGTCAATATTATTACACATTTGGATTCGTCTCGCCGTTGCGGTTTCAACGGTATAATTATATTTTAATTTTGACCATTTTTTTAGGCCCAATAGGCCTATTTTAAAGTTTAAAAACTCCATAGAAGAGTTATTTATATACGGATTTTGTTTAAATTTATACCATAAGTACACTTTGGCAAGCTGAATCGAATGACGCAAACATAATTAAAATCGGACCATTAGTTTAGTATTTCTATTTTGACTTTGCCTTCCTGGAGGGCCCAGGGGACCGTTTTTTGGACTTTAAAAGTCCTCTGTAGCCCAAGCTATAAGTTCTATTGGACCTGCAATGATAGATTTTGCTCCCACTATACCCCCAGTGGGTAAGGGGGCCTTCATCTAATGGTGGAGGT
The DNA here is from genome assembly GCA_032716605.1 of Paralithodes platypus. Taxonomy (NCBI): domain Eukaryota; kingdom Metazoa; phylum Arthropoda; class Malacostraca; order Decapoda; family Lithodidae; genus Paralithodes; species Paralithodes platypus. The sequence goes on along the minus strand of CM064547.1, from coordinate 45,603,352 downwards.
AAAAAAGAATATGCCTCAGGCATCCTACTGCGTGTCATACAAGGCGACTAATAAAATATAATTTTTATCTGAGCACTGTCTTGGTATGGCACTGCCGAGGCTGGTGGGGTGCGGATAGGTGCCACAGGGGACTGAGTCTTACCTGGGCGCTGTTTGGCACCACACCTGTGTCGGCAACAGTGTTTGCATGTTGGAGCAGTGTTGGGGCAGGACTTTATTGTTCTATAGTCCAATTGCCTAATATATAGTAGTCTTGTTATGGTGCTGTCTTTTTGTAACACTTAAGGCTGGTGTGGTTGTAGATACTGCAGGTGCAAGTGCTGCAGGGGGACTGTTGAGTCTTGCCGAGGCACGGTTAGCACTATACCAACATCAGCCACAGACTTGGTGGGGCAGTGCTGTGGCGACTTTATTGTACTACAGTACATTCCAACTACTGAAAGGCAACCCCTTCTGAGCCGTTACATTGCATGTAACGGAAAAATTACGTTAAACCATTGTATGTACAGTATATTGAAGTTATTAGTATTATAAATATCATTAGATTATTCTTATGAGTATTATTAATATTGTGAGAAAGCCACCCCGCCATGACCTGATGGGCTAACTTGATTTAATGTTCGGTTTAATGTATGTATGCGGAGTTGCTGACCATATCCGCAAATCGTGTTAAGATTGAAACACCAGAGATTATATGATAGGGTAAACTCATAGGTTCAGCTTGTCAGTATTATGTAAATATAAGACGGCATCAAAGAGAGACGGTGTGCAATTGCAGCTCCAACTTTTGGTATTTTGCGAGTTCTCGTTTATTGGCATATACTCTTTTCAAAGGTGTTTTTTTTTTTTTTATCAAGTTCAGTTTAATTTCATATTAAAGTATAACATTTCCACGCAATTACATTTTTGGATCATTATATTAAAATGTAAAACTTGCAAACTAAACAAACCAAAATTGGGACAAGGACAATATAAAGTCAAATTAAATTATCAAAATCGCTATGTGGAAACAACGTTTACTAAAATGAAAATTATTAAATAAAAGAACACAATCCACCACATAGGGTGTACATCACTACATGAGCAAGTTAATCTGTTTCCCAAGCAAACCAATCGCACATATAACAACGCACTATCGTCACGTTAAAGGAAGTAGCCAAGTTTGGGAAGTCCGGGACGTTCTGGCAAATTTTACTAAACTCTGCATGAATAAAGAAACTACATGTTAAATGTCAAAATATTATTTAAAATCAAATTTGCAACATGACAAGACATTAACAATAGTAAAAAATACAAATATTGATAAGATATCTATACTATTACAAAATAATATATAAAATACAGTACAGCACTCACTAACGATAGTGCTATCGGGTAGGTACCTGTAAGCATAGCATGCCTCAAGTGACCCCTATCAATAACTACCCTACAAATAACCTACATTTATAGCACAAATAAACTAAGGAAATCGCAAAAGTAAGCAATTGATACTATCGACAATGAATACATATAATATAAAGAGAAATAATTGCAAAATATGCAGTAACAACAGATTTAAACAAAGAGTACTCTTTTAACAAGAACAATAAATTTAAAAAATCATCAATATTAATAATAATAATAATAATAGAAAAAGAAAAAGATAAACAATAAATACAGACAAAAAGTAAGCAGAGGTTATACAAGAAACTTCAAGTTAAAAATGCTTGATTAAAATTATTGATGTCAAATTTTAGAATACAGTCACAATAATTGACCCTAAAAAGATTAAATTTATGGAACAATTTACTTGCCTCAAAACCTCTGTCCACTAAGAGTCTGTATAGTAACCTAGCTCTAGCCCAAAAGTCATCTACTTTAGTGCAGATTTTACAAAATCTTATTAATTGGGAATAAAAACAATTATAAGTGATTTTACTATCGATATTACTACTAGGGAAAGGAAAGTTTATTACGTTAAAATTAAAATCATCAACTTTGTGATATACTTTAAGTATGCACTGTTCATTAACAATCTCTATATTTATATCAAGAAAATTTTCAACTTTATAATTTACGTTACATTGTGTGAGGGGAATAGAATTAGGGTAAATAAGTTTAGCAACTTGATTAAAATTTAACAAATTGCAAACAAGAATATCATCAATATATCTACTATTATTACTTAACAGTTTAGCAAGTGCTAATTTTTCTGGAATTTTATTTTTCTTGCTACTGTCAACTAAGTCTTTTATTATTATAAGAAATAGGAAGGGGAGGATTAAATAAATGAGTAAACAATTATGCTACACGGCACTTTTTCATCCCTCTTTAACGGTCCTGCGATTATAGTGGGTGCGAACCATATCGTACCTCACCTCACCCAGCACCTACTCTGACCACTGGCAGACTTTGACTGGCCAGTCACGGCCGTGTGGACAACACAGGCGTGTTGGACAGACTTTGCCGGGCGAGAGGGCACAGCCTGCCGGACACCGCTCGATCGTGTGGACGGGGCTTTAAGCCCCGTCCACACGATCGAGCACTGCCCGTCGGGCACGAGGGGAATGTCCGTCATGGGGAAAATTCAGCGGGCAAAGCAGGGGAATGGCCGCGGCGGTAGTTGAGCGAAATCACCAGACACTGCCCGGTAGTTTGCCGGTGGATATGGGAATAAAGGGGGCCTGTGGAAAGAGGGGAGTAGTGTGTAGTTTGATCTTTAATTATCAAGTATATTATATCCTATTATTTTACGGATGTTTATCAGGTAAATCTGGTGAAAGAAATCCAGTATGTAATTATTATGTGCAAGCACTTTATTAATGGTCACGGATGGTATGAATGAAGTTTTAGCATTACAATATTGTGTGGGTAGCATCCCTACTTACTGTATATAGACGCTATTATTTTTATAGATATTTTATTAATAGCCTATTCTTACGAGTATAATTATAAATAGTATTATTAATCTTATTATTGTGAGAAAGCCACCCAACCATGATCTTCTGCACTAACTATTGATTTAATGTTCGTTTAACATCGTATGCTGACCATATCAGCAAATTGCATGATGATTGAAGCACTATCAGAAATTAAATGATAGGATAAATTCATATTTTTTCACCAACCAACTTTACTTCTAAACTCAATGAAATCAACAAATACATGTGGCACTCCCAGGACTCAAACCTAGGATACTCACACCCATAGGTTAAGCTTATCAGTGTATTACATAAATATAAGACGGCATCAGAGAGGGAGAGAGAGTGTGTGTAATTGCAGCTCTAACTTACGCTATTTTGCGAGTTCACTCTTTTATTGGTACAGGTATATGATCTTTTCAAATGTTTTGTATCATGTTGACTTCCATTTCACATTAAAGTATAACCCATTCCTACGTAATTTAGATTTTTTGATAATTATATTATAGGAAATAGGATGCTGATGAAATAAACTATTTATCTTCAAACAACTTCCTTTTCTTTTCTCTTTGGCAACATAGAAATTATTATACTACACAACACTTTATATCTCTTTAACTGGCCTGCCAAGCATCTTGTCTGACCACAGACAGACTTTGACTGGCCAGTTACGGCCGCGTGTCCGACAGACTTTGCCCGGTGAGGGGGCACAGCCTGCCAGACACTGCTCGATCGTGTGGACGGGGCTTTAAAAAGCAAATTGTTCCCGTTTGTCACAGTCACAGTAAAAAATATGCTAATGAATAATCTATTAATTGACAATTCACTTATTGTATTATGAAACTTACAGCTTATAATAATAAATACAGTAGTTAAATAAAATCAGGTCAACTAAATATAGTATAGAAAGGCATGGGCTACTTAACAGGGTTAATCTCTTATCATGTAACTATACTGTTAATAAATTAATACTAGCACCTGATCAGCATGATCAAGCCGATTACAGTATAGTTGCATGATAGAGATTAAAGAGGGTGTATAAGTTTAGCGAGCAAGAGTTAGCCAAAGTTGCTTGTATACTACTGTATTTGATTTGAGGCCCAGTATTTTTTAAACATTGTTGAATAAAATTTCAAACCAAGCAGTTTCTTTATTTGAAAAGTTTACGCACATTTGCAATTCTTTTGGTTATTCACAAAAGATCAGGTAGAGGTATTTTGTAATGAATCTGTTGAAAGGAAAGCATTATTAGTAATTTATGTATGTATATACTGTTGGAATGGCTGTGGATGTAGTCTGTAACCAGTCTACTATAATCAGCTCAATTCTGCTGATCAGGTGCTAGCATATCCAGTATGTGTGTACAGTACCTGCATCACTGGTCTACCGCACCTCTGTCCACCAGTGCAGCTAGGGGTATGGAAAGCCATGCACATAGGTCAATAAACAGTGTGCTGGCCAGGGAATGGCCATAAGTGTCCTTTTGGAGAATAGAAAATTTAAGGTTAATTTGTTCTTAGATTTAAGTTTTATATACTATTCAGTACCGTATTATGTTAATAACTGATTGCAGAATTGTACTGGTGTGTGTAGGGTAGATTAGCAATTTCTTAAGTTTTGTTCCAATCATAATCAGTTTGATCCAGCTGAAGGAAAAGCAAATCCTCGATACTTTAACCTTTCAGCACAAGACTTCATTTATATTTTCCTGGTTACCATTAGAAAATTCTCTAGCTTATAATTTACCTCTAGGACTCTTAGGGGGTAAACAAGTTCAACATAAACCCTCTTGGGGGGGGGGGAAAAAAAAAAAACTTAAACTGCACATAATCGTTTAATTTTAATCAAAGACAAAGATACTCTTAGTGCCAAAGAGTTTAATGAAAAAACTAGGGTATCTGCATCATTTACAGTAAATTCCATCTTCCAGTAAATCCTCTGGAATAAAGGCAAACTAGGCCAGTGTATCCAGCTCCGTACCAGTACTTTCACTGCTACGGATGTTCACCGTGTTGGCAGACGCAACATTTACCATTTTGCATTTTCTCTGTAATCAAAACTTTTTAACGCTTCTTCTATGCTTTATCAAAGTTACTAATTTTTTTTACCCGATTCAGAATCTACCACATACTGGGGCAGTGCGTTCCACTCAAAGGTCTCTTCAAACCTAGTTCCTTCCTTGTAATTTTCTTAAGCGTCTTCTCGTTCCCTCCCGCATCAAGAAGGTACACACCCATATACTTTTCTGACTATTTAAAGTCGATCCTATCCCCTCTTCCTCCTATATAACAGTGTTGGGAGTCAGTGTCCTTAACCTCTGCTCATAACCCAGGTTCTTCAAAGTTGCTATCTGCTTGCTAGCTCTCTGCACTTCCTCCACTGCTTCTATATCTTTACCTTATAAATGGAGCCCACACCTGGTTCGCATATTCCAGGTGCAGCCTAACCAGCGCTGTATAGAGATTCCTAAAGATTTTCATCCAGTGAGACAGTGGCATTCAATTAGCTTTAAAAATGTATCCCATTAGTTACCAGATATACTTCTGCGAAGTGAAAGAGTTTGACTGAAGTTTATTCAAAACTACCTAGTTTAGCACAGAGTCTTTGTTTATATATTATAAAAGTTCAGTATTGCAATGAAATGCTTTAAAACTCAAGCAAGGATTAAAATGCAAAACACTATGTAGTTACAAATGTAAAAGTTTGAGTAAAGAATTATATACAAATACTTTTACGGAATATTTGAACATTCGAAATTAATTTCTAGAATTAAAGTTAAGCATTTATTTTCAAATTTAGTTTTGTTGATTAAAATTTTTAAAAGGCATAGGACTTTTTAGTTATTACCAAACTATAGTTGAAGACTAATTTAACATCTGTAGCCTAAGGCTACATTAAAGTTTTGACTTTCTAGTTATACTTTTAGGACTATACTAAATAACACTTTATCATAATTAAGTCACAAGTGAAAAGGAAGATATTTATAAAGTTTATTTATACATTTTACAAGTCCTGAACACATTACACATTACCAACACATTACCAATTAATTTTTAGTAAAGTTCAATAGATTATTAGAAGATAAATTTACGTAGAGCTTAATTTAACCACTGATTGAGCAAGTTAGTGGGCTAAGCAATATCCACTCTGGAATTTAATACCGCCTTCAAGCAAACTCAACCAACGCTATAGTTTATAAAGGTTTAACTAAAGTTCTTTTTTTACATCAGCTTACAAGTTCTCAAATTCATAGTTAAGAAGTCTTTGATAGTCAGGTGAAATTTCAGAGTCCACCAGTCGTCGCCAACACCGTGGACAGCACCTTAGAAAAGATAGTCAAATTAGCAAGAGTTCATTAAATATTTAGAGTAGAAACTATGTTAAGGTTTCATATATTTCCCACAATATTTTAGGGTTTAAATCTTAAAACTCCATTAACCAGAGATCTACTGTATAAACTATCAGAAACACATTAATGAAATTTAGTATTTAGCATAGTATTGAGAAACTGTATAAACATGAACCAAAACACTTCATGATACTTAACAACCCACTCTTACTAAACCTTTGGTAAACTGGAGAGGTGTTGGTAGTCCTTGTATGGTGTCCAGACTTGAGCTGATTTTCCCCCAGAATTTCCTCCATATTTATACCCCTCCTGAGCGGTAATTGAGGTGCCATACATTCTGAAAAACAAACGAATGCCGACGAAACCATTAAACTTTCTGAGAAAACTATGAACAGGTCAATCCGATGGTTTCAGAATTGGAATGAGTGTGAGTAGGAAATCGGGAAATATAAAAAAAAATTTTTTTTTTATGTAGCATAGGCCTACACTTAAATTTTGTTTCGTTCTACCGTTACCAAAGGCATGATAAAAACTGTAAAGCCTAATTCTAACTTTGTAAATATAAAAACAAATGCTACAAATAAAGGGAACCGATTTAGAGTAGACTTCAACACATTCTGGAAAATGAACGATTGCCAACGAAACCACGAACCGTTTTTCAATCACAACAAGCAATTTCTTAATTTCGGTAGTTTGTAATCAGTTGTAATTCTTGTAATCATGACAATAAATCAAGTAGTCAGTTGTATTTTAAAATTTATTTAGTAATATATCAATAGTAATAATAATTGGTATACCTTAAATTTTGTTGTAGAATTAAGCCTTAAAATGAGCTTGAATCACCAAACCATATCTCAAAACATTCTTAACGGTCCCTAATTTTCACTTAACCCTGTCAAGATCCGATTACGCATATTTGTTCCGTTTTCTGGCTATGTGTAGGCGATTTTATTCAGATTAGGAAGGGTATGTGACAGTCAGAGCGTGATTTAGAGTCTTTACCATTATAATTCCCACAAATTCTTCCTAAACTATAAACTCGTCTAATAATAGCCAGAATAAACTGTCAAAATGCGTCGCAATCTTCAAATGGTTAACTATTTTAGGACGCATATCTTCATATTATTTTGTCCATCATTAGGCAATTTTAATCAGATTAGGAAGGATGTATATATAAATTAGAGGGTTGATCGATAGGGGAGGTGTGGTGGAGTGGTCATGCCACTGGATTGGTAATCCAATGGACCCGGGTTCAAATCCCGATATGTCAATGGGAAGATATTATTGGGATTGAATTTGTGCTGTACCTAGTATCAGTGCATTACCACAAAGCCCACCGAAATGCCAAAAAAATACCCTCATTGTTCCCTGATTAAATAACACTGTATGAATATTCCCATATTCAAAATATGTTACAGGGGGACAATGCCTAGTGAGTTCACTACTCAATAGGTGGTGTTCTGAGAGTGAGGGTCTGAGTCTGGAGGGTGAGACGGTGAAGCACTTGAGCGAAGCAACCAGCCGCTTCAGAGATGGAGCTGCTTTGAGCCATGATGGATGCTTCACATGTCTCACTCCCCAGGCTGGAACAAGACCTCACGGGCTTCACCGTGTTGAGCGGTGGAATGTACAGGCTCTCAGCCTATGCCCGAGAGGGAGTAGTTGGAATATAGAAAAAAAAAAAAAAAAAAAAAAACATTACCCTTTTGATCCCTATAGGGCTTTCCTAAGCTGAATAAAATCGTCTAATGTTAACCAGGTAAGGCTATAGAGAAGTCAGAGGGTTAACCCTTTGAGTACCAGCGACGTGTTATATTTTATTATAGCTATATTTATACGATATTATGCAGCTTAGTAAGGATCTGGGGTAGTTAAAATAGTTGGTTGAGATAGTTTGAAGCTGTATATGGCTTGTCCTTTTTTTTTTAAGCTGAAGACAATCGTCTATGATTTTACTAGTTGCCAGAATATGATGTAAAGGACGTCCCTGGTACTGAATAGGTTAATTGAGATAGAACCTGAAGAAAATTGTATGTTAAACAGAATATAAGAACCAATATGTGCCTTAAACGATCATTTGGACGGGTATATTGATAGTGATGTATCCTTTTATCATTTTATTTGATGGGTTTATTACCACTAATATACCTTTAAATGTATCTATTGATGTGGACACTATATTTACCCTTTTCCTATATTATATTATTGTGTAGGCCTATATTGATTTTGATTTGCCGTTCTAATATGATATTACATGGGTTTATTACCATCAACATACTTTTAAATGGGTATATACAGTATATCGTTTTCAAAATATTGAACATATCGATATGGATTTTTCGCTGTATTATAATTTAAGATGGGCTTATTACCACCCATATATACAGTATATAAAGGTATATAAAGGTAGACTGGTGTGGACACTTTATTTATTCTTTCACACACACGTGTGTGTGTGTGTGTGTATACAGTATATATATACTGTATATATATATATATATATATATAATTATATATATTATATATTATTTGTGCTCTTATTTGTATATATTTGTTTAAATTATATACTGTATTTACAATTTTTTGGTGAAGCCCGAATTCTTAGTAAGACACAATTGTTGTCAGGTAATTACTATAATTTTGCCCATATTCCTAGCCAGTCACTAAGGTACTCTTCGCTATTTTTTTTGTTTTTCCAACTGACGGTAAATGTCCATGTCCTCATCTTAATCACTCGTCTATTACAAGGAATTTGAAGCGAAATATATTGTTAATTAGGACGTCTTGGCATTAGTATGACACTGAGGCGGTAGCTTCATATGTTTCCATTATGTATCGGTAAATTAGTTACTAAGGGAGTCAATTTACCGTCAGCTGAAATAAAACCGACTAGATGAGTAGTAGGCTATGTTAAGGGCAGGTATTTAGTTTGTTCCCTAGACCTCCATCAAGCTTAAAATTATACCCCCTTGAGTCCCTTTCAAGATAAATTTGTACATTTTTCGGTAGAAAAATTTCCCGGCCAAAGGCCGGTTCCTCTTAAATTACAGGCTCGCTATCGCTCGCCAGGATAAAATTGACACCTGAATGGCACGAAAGGTCTTAATATGGGGTGAAAGTTCTTAAAATAGCTAAACTAATGGGGCAAACGTTTTATAATATCAAAAGCAATGGGGCTAAACATGAGGGAGAAAGGGGTCAAGAAAAAAATCCCTCAAGTGGAGATCTACCCTTCATATTCTCTACCCTTTCTAAATAAGTAGGCCAGGAATATGAACCCTAACCTCTATCACTAAAAAAGGGCTAGAGCAAATGGGCTGTACATTTTCACACTTATTCTCTAGCTAACCCTTCTCAAATGGTATAGTAATATTAGCTCGATTACTCTAGACGCTTGTGAGATATAGGCTAGAGGTTAATATTCAAGAGTTTTGTCCAACTTATCTGGAACAGGGTATAGTACTTCCCATTGCAATTGACTACTTGCGAGTTTCATTCTATAAGGAAGTTGGAGCTGTGGACATCGATAATTAGCAGACTAACCAGTTATCATGCGGTTTTAGTACATTTATATACACACACATAACCCAATTCAACATACTATTTATCCATCAGAAACCTACATAATTACTGTATTTGTGTTTAATATCGATGTTTACCGGCCGAACTTCCTTATAGCCTGAAACTCGCAAGTGGTCATGAATGGCTTTTATTTAACTGGCTAAAACATACAGTAGATATAAATACATTGCAATAATAATGTAGGTTTCTGATGAATAAAAAGTATAATTAATTTGGTTTGATCATTGACGTAATTAAAATAGTTACTACGATCGTATTTAAGCTGGTAATGATACTACTACTACTACTATTTTTTTTTTTTAATAGTAGTAGCCTAATAATAATAATAATAATAATAATAATAGGTCTTTAGAGGCTAAATAAAATCGTCTGTTGGTGACCATGAACATTTTACATCCGTTATTTGAGTGTATAATTACGTATAATATAATTGCGGCCGTTAAAATAATGGAATTTCCCCCTAGAAAGCGTGGGCTCATGATACAATCATGCTCAAAAATCAAGTTCGACCTTCATGTCTATTTCCCGTATTTGATATATGAATAAAATACTCAGTAATAGCAATGAATAAAGTTTTCAATTATTTGTATCGTGTGTGCTAAGAACTTTATTTTCCCTCACATAACTGTAGGCTATATATTGATAAACATCAACACAATTTAGGAAAGGCATTGACATTTGAGCATCACTGTATCGTTTCATAACTCGGGTAAATTCAAATTAGCCAATCAGCATCTACCACCCTAGCCTCGCACGGGGTCACTGGCAAGTGGAGGATGCTCATTGGTCGAAAAGCAAGTTCCAAGTTCGCTTTCTGATATTAAAAAACATACGAGTGGATTCAAACCTATAGGCTATCTAATTAATTGACATTTTTAGCCTACTCTAATTGTGTGCATTGTACATTAAAGCTTAAAAGTTAAGGCAAATGCTATCCAATTATACTTTGCAGAGTAAAATCTAAATAATTGATAATAGTCTAATTTGTGCTTCATATGGTATGAGTCGAATCAGACTAAATACTAATTTCGCATTATTCTCGATATTTTACTCTACTAATGCTTTTAATATTAATTTAACATCAAAGTTTAAATCATTATTACCTATATAGGGCCTACCGTATAATTGTGTTACATAGATAAACAAATATTGATGAACACATATAAATACGAAAGTAAACAAGGAGTTTCGTTTCGTTTGAGCGAGTCGAATCATCAATACAGTATGTAGGGACAGCATTGCCATTTTAGTGACCTCTGCTAGATGTAGATATATATGCTGTGTGTAGCGGCAATTATTGATATCTAGCAACATAAATACAGTATTGGCTATAGTCTGGAGACTTTAACGATTATAGAACGATAATAAGATATTGTGCCAATCATCTAATGATGTTATGCATGTTATATAATATCTATCTACATTCTAGCCAGTTTTGAAGCATATTTGAGCGCTTTGTTTTTGTATTTGGCTTCGCAATCTAGCAACTTTTATGCTTGATCTAGCGGTCCTAGCGAGATTTGCTTACATCTAGCGCCTATTGTCTAAGTTTTCGTGAGGTATATACCTATAGTATTGAGATTAAGACCACCTATTTGTGATTATTGTGACAGTTGTACAAAATACAACAATATATTTGTGTTTTTAGCAGTTTGTCATACGAGTTTTAATCGAATCTAGCGGAGTTTGTGTATTTTTAGACATGATGGGATATAGGCTATTATATATTCCTGTATTATTGAGATGAGGACCACATATGCGTGATTTTAGAGATGATTATAAGCATTACAGCGGTATAGTAGACATTTATACCCAAAATTCCCAAAAATGTAGGGTATCATTATCTAGCGGTCTAATCTAGCAACATTTTAGCGGAAGGACTGGCAACGCTGTCAGGGAAAGCGTCATTTAGGCGAAGGGGTCAGGTGAGTGATGGTGTGCCGTATGATAGCTCCTGTTGGACTGTTTTTGTATTGTTTTCATTTTTTCCTAGTTATATTTATGTGGTATGTTGGTGTTCAGACATTAAAGGATATGTGGAACGTCGCATGTGATGATTACAGACTAGTTAAATAGATCGTGAGTCTTAATTTCATTCTAGAATATTCTGTGTTGACGTTTCCGATAGCCATCTTGAAATGTTGACTGGTCACCTGTCCTCCCAAACTTGGTATAATTTTACTTTCAGGCCACTGATTTTGATATGCTTGAGTTTTTCTAGTGTTTTGAGGGTTATGTTTAATAAGAATGAAAGCTAATCGTAAATTATTAAATATTTGAGTAGACTAACCCTAGTTAAACGACCTACCTTGGGGGTTCTCCACTTCCCACCCCCCACCTCAGACGCTATTGGTCTAACCATTATTTTTGAAGTTGAGAAGGTCTATCTATCTAGCCTAGGCCTATGCCCATTTTTCCGATTTTTATTTTTATTTTCTAGCCTAGGGCCTTGGGGGTAGCCGACTCAAGACAGAACAAGAACAGGAAAAACACAAATTCACACACATCTAGGTTGAGAAGGTACTCAAATAATATGTAAGGGTGAATCAAAGTAACCGAAAGCAACCAAGGTAAATAGGCCTATTCAGATTAGGTTAGCTAGGTTAAATATTTAGGCTACTTTGGCTCCAATAATATATTTTGGGTAAATCTACAGTTATACTACCCCTCCCCCACCACCTCCCCCCTTCAAAACACGCCTTTTAGCGTGTTTTTGGATGGTTCAGCAGACGCGGAAACTGGAAAAAAACATATTTTGATAACAAATTATCACCAACCAGATACGAGTTTTTCAGGTAATTTGTTGTTGTTTTTTATTTTTTATTTTATATACAGTGTTGTTTAATACCGAGGACCGTCGCATTTTAGTATTTTTAACATTAGCCTAACCTAACCGAAAAGTAACCCGTCTCCGCGACGGTCTAAACTCCCCCTCACGTTCCCTGTTTAGGGTGTGCGACGGTCTAAACCCTGCTCACGTTCCCTGTTTATGAGTTTGCAAAGGTTTGTAATACTTCAATGTATCTATTTCAAGTAAAATATACATTTCCGCGCATCATCAAACCATACTAAGTCTACTACTAATAATATTAACCCATTAGTTCCAACAGAATAGCGACAAAATAGGGGTAGTATAACTGTAGATTTATCATATTTTGTTGTCTACCGTAGGGATTTTATGGATTTCGCCGATTTACAGAGTTCGGCATGTCGCTTTGTTTACATGAACATAAGAACATAAGAAAATGGGAGTCTGCAGAAAGCCGATTGGCCTAAGCAAGGCAGATCCCTGTCCCACACAACCCCAAATCAATTACAAAGCCCAATTATAGGCTCAACACTCTAATACCCTGAGGATCATCTTACCAAAACGGTTAGAGATTAACGCAGGATTATGGGGGTCTGCAGAGCGCTGATTGGCCCAACATGGCTAGCCAATAGGCTAGCCTACTGTTCAGCGGAGGGTAGGGGCGGCATCCCCTACAGTTAAGACGGTGCTAGTGGGCGTAGCCTCCACCTTGTGTATACAGAAGTCGCACGCTCACAGTTAAGTTCGTCTATTTTGACTATTGTATTTAGCCGATAATATTCAAGGACACTAGTGCGACGTTATGAGAAACAATTTATTAGGGAAAATAGGCACCAATAGATTCGCCATATTCTTCTCCATATAGTCCGCATGGAGGATTTTCGTTATCAACAAATTGAAAAATACTCACTTCACAGACAAATACACCAAAAATCTAAGTCAAAGCGGGGGTGTGGGGGCGGTAGCCCCCACCTATAATACTAGGATAGGTTAGGTAAGGTTGTTAGGTTAGGCTAATGTCCTTTCAAAGGGGTATAGGCTAGTAAACACTAGGATAGCCTATACCCGGTCAGAGGTAAGAAGAAGAAGAAGAGTCCTGCAGTAGTCTCCTTGAATGTTACCATTTAGCCTAGCCTAGGCCTATATATTATTTATATTGTACGATATTGTATTTAGCCTAGCCTATAGGCCTATATTATATTTATTTTTTGGTAAGGATGTAGTATTCGGGTGTACCGCCCGCCTGGTTTACACTAGGGTACTCGCACCGTCGCACGCTAGCAATCATGTCCCCTTCTATTTTGACTGCCATGGGATACAATTGATCCTAGGTTGAGAGGGGGCTTTGCCCCCTCACTCCCCTCATTATTATTATAGATGATGATTTCAATAAGTCATGTGGGGGATGAACCCATCTTGTATCCCACATTGGAATTATAACTAAAACCATGAAAACACTAGTTTGTCAAAAACTGAAAAATAAGGGTGCGAGCCTTTTCCGGGATGGATGTAGAGTTCGGGCATACGGTCGTCATTGTTTACATAGGGCGATCGCCGGGTCGCACTTACGTTCCCGTCTATTTCGACCTATATTTTCTGCTATTTGCCCCCTGTCATTACTACATGAATACTAGGTTAGGTTAAAATAGACGGGAACATGATGGGAAAGGTCCGACGCCACTACGCGTAATGTAAACAAAGATGGCGGTAAGCCCGCATACTACATCCTACCCTCTTTTCACAATAATTACCCGAAATTATCCCACGACCAGCTGATAGGGGTAAAGCCCCCCTCATCCTATAATGGTATCCCATGGCCGGTAACAAAACAATTTACCCAACAGCTGGCCGTGGTTGAAGGGGGCTATGCTCCCCTGACCCCCATGAATTATTGTCGTCGTCATATATATTACCAGCAGGGGGCAAATGACAACTTGCCGAGGAATAACAAAACAAAAAGTAAAATTTAACGCGAACGTAACTTTGAGCATACGACTTACGGCCACTAACATCATGCATAATTTTATATACAGTACAAAGGAGTTTTTCGGGGCGAAATTTGCACGCTCGCGGTCACGACCATTACGCGTCTAATTTGACTGCTTTCATTTCCCAAATTATCCCAAGGCCAGTGAATATTTGCCCCCCTGCTGACATGATTTATGCTTTAATATTGGATTTTGTTTGATCTAATTAGATGGCCAGGCAAGAATGTAGTTACCGGGTGTACCCCATCATGTTCCCGTCTATTTTGACTGCCTTTGGATACAAAAATACATTACCCTAACCAAACAACCTAACCTAGTATTATAGATTTATAAGTATTTATTTTATTATAAGTATTTATAGATGATTTATGTTGTACAGTATGTCGGTAGTGGTACACCCGGCAACTACATCCTTCCCGATGGCCGTCGAACTCTCCGAATTGGTGCGTTACGGTACTATGCTTATAGTTCATCTGGATATATTTTATATTACTCATGAAACTTTACTGAAGTGCGGGACAATATTATGTACGAGTAGTTGTGTACACCCTATGTGGTGGATTTTGTTCTTTTATTTAAAAAAAAAAAATTAAGCGTTGTTTCCACATATCGATTTTGATTAGTTCTTTTGCATTTATCTTGTGTGGTCCCAGTTTTAGTTTGTTTATTTTGCAAGTTCTACATTATAATTGCAGCCAAATAGCTAACTAAAGCCGGTATCACACGAGAGCTTTTATAGTCAACATTCGATGATCAAAATTTTTCTGGCAACATTTCTAGAGTATTTTGCACTGGTATCGGAAACTAGGGATGGTGGATGGGACTCGTTAGCCTTGGTCGGCAACTCATCTAGGGGAGACAACCTTATACAAATCCGGGTGGATGGGACTCGTCAGCCTTGGTTGGCAACCTGTCTAGGGGAGTAAACCTGATACAAATTCGTACTGCTTACCTAAGGGTAAGGCAGGTTAGTGGATGGATTAGCCGAACACCACTGTAGAAAAATAGTGCTAACAAGATACACAGAGGGTCTCGGAGTCGGGCGGATCCTAAATTGAGTGGTCAATCCTGTAAGTCCTTCACTAAACTGGCTCGGGTTGTCCCTCTCACAGGGAATAGGTCCGCTTGGGGGCATTCTATGTATGGCCACCCTCGTAAGGGGAGTAAGGCGTCCGGCAATAGATAGATAGATAGATCGGAAACTAGACTGATGGTAGATGAATTTAGGTGACAGAAATATTATAAATGTTGTTGTTGTTGCTGTTCCCCAAGCTGCCTGGCCGAACAGCCCCAAGGCCCCGAGCAAGGCCAAGGCCATAACCGAGCGCCCTCACAGAACCCTCCCTGCTGACCTCATAAGCTGCCAGACCAGTGTTAAGGATAAATGTTAGGTGAAAAAGCGCTTGTGTGATACCGGCTTTAGAGGGATGCCGAAGACCGAGCTGTCTGGCAAAAGGACTGACCTACTGTACACACGTGTTGATCATAGTCTTTAATTTATTATTATTATTTTTTATTATGTGGATGAGGGAGACAATAGGCAGAACTGCCGGTGATGAGTGCCTCCTCCAGTGTTAAAGAGTGACAGGACCAAAATCAAGGAATGTTGGAGCCAAAATGCCTGTATGTACCTCACCCGTAATGAAAGGGTTAATGAAAGACCAGAAATTAGCACTGTTTTTCAAGTACAGTACTGTACTGTATATGTATTTATAATTGTTATGTAGAATTTGAATGCCAATTTTTTTCTTGCAGATCTGTATATCCCGGGTGTAGCAGACTAGCAGTCCAACACCAAACCGACTAGGTCACTGAGGACGCCTGTGTTGTTTTCATTCATCTGTAATTTTAAGGTAAGCTTCATACGATTTAACATTTTAAGCTTTTCATTAATATGCAGTTTTTGTCTTTTCCTTCTTAACACTAACAAGTTTGATGTTAGGAAAGATCTTTATCAAAGTGTTATAATTTGTCTTTATACATACAAGGTGCCATTTTGTCTCGCATCCAGGCAGCCCTATTCATGTTTGCCTCACTTATAATTTTGTTTTATTTTGAGATCAGATTGTAGTAATGGATCCCACAGTTTAGTAGATCTACCCCTCAGTGCAGCTACCTCTATGTTCACAGACTTACATCATCTCACTCACATTAGATAATCCATTCTCTGCACATTCCCAAAGCCTGCTTGTTGGCATATTTTCGTTGATGCTCTTGATGCCGAAGTTGTAAATTGCTGGCTCGCTTTTGTTTGCCGGGAAGAAATAATAATAATAATAATAATCCGGTCTTTTATTTCTCGTAAGCGCCAGTTCTTCCAGAGGAATTCACTAGCGCTCGTAACTCGGTGCACCACAATCAAGATAAGTGTGGTGCAGTTCACCTGTAGTTCAAGCAACAACTATTATTTAACATGGCAGCAGTTAGAGTCTGTAACGACCTGTCACTGTGGCGATCATAACTCCTACAGAAGAGAAAGGTTTTCAACTGTTTTTTGAAAGAGTCTATGGAGTTCAGCTGTCTAATTGATAAAGGCAATTCATTATATAACCTAGGAGCCACAAAAGAAAAGGACCGATCAGAGAAAGAGGACTGCTGGATAGCTACCGGTTCATCAAGACGCAGCACATCATCACCGCTTCTCAGGATCGCACCAGAACAAAGGGCGTCTCAAGAGGTCAGCAAGATACTTAGGTTCGCCAAACATAAGTGCCTTAAAAGTCAAAAGACACAACTTAAACTCTATCCTAGCTTTAACTGGCAACCAGTGCAGCGCTATCAAATATGAAGAAGTGGGGGTTCTTGGAGGCAGATCAAATATGAGCCTCGCTGTTCTATTTAGTATGGACTGAACTTTTTGTAGCAAGTAATTAGGAAGGCCAACCAATAAGGCATTTCAATAGTCCACACGTGATAGGACAATTGAGTGAACCAATGTTAGAAGACAGCGCTTGTTAAGAAACCGTCTAACTGAATACAAGTTTCTGATTTGGAGATTACAAATTTTGATGACCTGATTGATGTGATTCTCATAGTTCAATTTAGAGTTAAAGTATACTCCAAGGTTTCGCACTGAGTTTACTGGGCGAAGTTGAGAACCTCCAATATCCAGAGTCACTACATTTTCAGCATCATTTCCCCTTCTATTTCTATGAATGATAATGATCTCTTGTCTTGTTCTCATTCAGTTTGAGTTTCTGCTTTGCCATCCAGATCTTAATGTCAGACAATAAAGATTCCATTTTGGTCTTTGTATCATTAATGTTTTCTATCTTCACATACAACTGAGTGTCATCAGCGTAAAAGTGATAGGCAACACCATGAGCATCTAGCAAGGATGCCAAGCTGCTAGTGTAAACTATAAAGAGGATCGGTCCCAGAACCGATCCCTGAGGAACTCCAAACAACAGGGGGGCTTGGTCAGAGATGGTATGGCCAATCACCACACGCTGAAATCTATCTGATAAATATGATTTGAGGAGCAAGAGTGCTCTTCCACGAACACCGTAAGAATGCAGATCTTTTAACAGTAGGTCATGGTCCACTGTATCGAAGGCCACAGAAAGATCCAACAAACCCAAGAGAGACGCCTTCCCGCTGCATGTGTTCTCCACCAAATCATTCTGAATCTTACATAAAGAGGTCTCAGTTGAATGGTATTTCCTATATGCAGACTGAGCAAGAGGAACAGCTTTGTTCTGTTCAAGCAATGGTAACAATTGATCAAGTATGGCCCGCTCAATTATTTTTGTAATCAAGGGGAACCTGTATTATCCATTAGCAATGGCTGTAGCTTGGTTATTAGAGCACTTGGCTGATAGCCGTTGACCGTGAAGTTGAGGGTTTGAGTCTCGGGGCCAGTCAGTGTTCTATATGGTTATGCATTGTAGATTGAGACGAGGCAATGTGGAAAAGAGCGGTGCATACCCATGTGCAGTGTGTGGAAAGGGTGTGGGCGTAAACGCGATTCAATGTAGCATCTGTTGACGCTGGGTGCAGCATAGGAGTAAGCGCTGTAGTAGAATAAAGGGACCCCTGCCGAAGGATAAGTCAGAAATAGTGAAATTTAAGTGCGTATTATGCAAAGGCGAGCTTTTGTTAAGTGATGATCCTGTGGCTGTGAATGTTGGAAATAAGTCATTGGAGCTGGTGGACAAGTTTTGTTATCTAGGAGATACCATCTCTGCCGGTGGTGGGGCCGAGGCTGCCACTGTCGCTTGAATTAGATGTGGCTGGGGGAAGTTCAGAGAACTGCTGCCAATTCTGACCATGAAAAGAATGCCTCTTCCCCTGAAGGGAAAGGTGTATGCGTCATGTGTTAGAAGTGCAATGACGTATGCCTCAGAAACATGGACCGTTAAAGTAGAGGATGTCAACAGAATGGAATGTAATGAAATGAGAATGGTGAGATGGATGTGTGGGGCCAGGCTGCAGGATAGAATAACAAATGTTGAGCTGAGGAGACGTTTAGGTAAAAAGAGTATTAGCGAAGTGATGCGTACAAGTAGACTGGGATGGTATGGACATGTGGAGAGAATGGATGAACAAAATTGGGTGAAAAAATGCAGGTCTGTGATTGTGGAGGGAGCTGCACCAAGGGGTGGACTGAGGAAGACCTGGGATCGGAATATACATGCCGATCTCAAATCCAAAAACTTGACTAGTGAAGCAGCCCTAAACAGGGTTGCCTGGAACGCCACCATTAGGACAAGAGACTGAAACTGCACGTATGTGTGGAGCACTCAGTCTTAAAATGTTATGTATGTATGGCAGACGCCACAGTACTGTACTGCTAGCTGCCAAATATGCTTTCCCAAGACTGGAACCCTTAACCTGACAGTTTGCAGGCGAGTGCTCTACCAACCGTGCTACACTGATAGAGCCTGTGACCTGTGGCGCTTGCTCCGTCAATGTTCGATGAGCAACTTTTTTCTCCTACCGTTACTTGTTTTTTGGTATTTTGTCATTGGAATTGACAACTAGACTGAATATTTAAAAATTTAAGAGACAACTAGTATACAGTATATCTGTAATTAAGAAGATGCCAGACCACAATTGCCTGGAAAAGTGCTTGTTATTAGGAAGGGGACAGTTACTGACTTAATAATCATAAACTTAACCCTTTGAGGAGTATGATGCATTTTAGTTTATTCTGGCTATCATTAGAACATTATATGTATTGTAGGAAGGACTATCATTAGAACATTATATGTATTGTAGGAATGACCTTTAGTAATGTAAAGGGTCAAACAAACTCAATAAATTCAGAAAAAGTGCTTGTGTGACACTGGCTTAAAGGAAATGTTGTGAGATAGAAGTATTAAATACAGTATTATAGAATCGTTGAAAAAGTACAGTACTGTATTCTTGTCTGGTAATCATTAGACAATTGTATTAAGTTTATGTTTGAGTTGTGTAAGTCAGAAGGTGAATTGACCTTTTACGATTTCCAGGCTATAAGGAAGTTGGAGCCGTAAGCATCGATATAATTTCATTTTAGTTTTCACCAACCCACCAATTAATTTACAAATAAACCTAACTAATGAAATCAATTAAAGTAATAAATACATGTGGTACTCCAAGGACTCGAACCTAGGATACTCACACCAAAATTCCGCACACTAAGCATTACGCTATCAAGACAGTACCGGTACTAATGTAGGTTTCATTCATAAATTTAAATAACGAGTGCTGCACACAAAGTGTGGTTTTATGTAGTTTTACGAGGTCTACAACAGTGTTTTAGCTGGTAATTGTGCTAAATATTGATGATCACAGGGTGCAGTTTTAATATAGGAGTGCGCCGATTCGGAAAGTTGGGTGCATCGCTTTGTTTACATGGTTATTAACTGTTAACCCGTACAGCCCCAGCGACGCGTCTGATGCGTCGGCGATGTATGTAACGCACAGCCCCAGAGACGCGCCTGACGCGTCACCCTAATTGCGCCGACCGTAACCTCAGGTGTAGCCACTCAAGAGGGCTCAGATTTGTATGGGAACTGTGTACGTATCCCACGCAACCGTGCCGATGGTTGAAAACTCTCAAAGTCCACATGCGTGCGCGCGAGCGCGCAATAACCTGTTTTTTTGGGATAATTGCCTTCAATTTTTTACTCTTGTAAAATCCGTTTTCGGGGGCTCTGTAGGACCATTTTTTAAGCTTTTTGAGCGGTTTTTCGTGGTTTTTCCTTCATTCCTAACCCATTCGCTATTGTTTCTGGAATAAAACCATTTTTTGAAAACCGGCCGGGTTCTGGTGCGCAAACATTACAAAACTAGCCGGGGCTCCACGGGTTAAGCAGGGGTGTGGCCCCAGCTAATAATACTAGCTTAGGTTACGTTAGGAAAGTTTATAGATGATACAGGTACAGTATATGACTAAATTCAGATTTTTTTTTTGGGTCAAACTAGACACTGGTAATTAGATCGTCGCCGAACTCTCAAAATTGGCGCGCTACCATTCTGTACTAAAACTGCACCAATTACAGCTCCAACTTCCTCATAGCCTGAAAGTCCCAAGTGGTCAATTAAGATTCCAGTAGCATTTGAACCACTATTCTAAAAAGTTAATTTTATATGTTGAGTAAAATCATCTGGCAACAGCAGCAGTACCGGTAAAGTGTTTTAGTGGAAGATGCTTTTCTTACTTGTATGCTGGTTACTATTAGATAGGTTTGCTTAGGCACGGCTATGTTACTGTTTTTTATTTTTATTTTATTTTTTTTTCATTTTTATTTTTTTTAATGTAGAATTTTTTGTAATTTGCTCCCTAGACCTCTATCTAGTTTTAATAGAGATACCAGTATCTCTAATGTAGATATTTGAATGTTTATTTATTTGTTTATTTATTCCATGGCCGACTCGAGACAGAGCCCAAACAGGGAAAAAAAAAATTGCTCACATGTAGATTGCCCAGGGATACTAAGGACCTCCATCACTCCCCCGGTCCCAGACCTCCCGGAGAGGTTCCGCCAGCATCATAATTATATACCAAGGCGTTTTTGGGGGCGATATTCGCACACTTGCGGTCACAATTATTGGATCGGATCGAACCTGCCAATAGGTACACCAGCCCTTTAGTGAACTAAATTTGTTGATATCCAGAATAGACTGAAAATGCGTCATAATCCTCAGAGGGCAATGTCTTAACCAGTACAATACTGGTGACGTCCTTTTCATTATATTGCGGCAACTATTAGATGATGATATTCAGATTTGGAAGGACCTCTAGCAATAAGATGGCTTAAAACAATCTCAACCAACCCTTGATATTCAGATATGGAAGGACCTCTAGCAATAAGATGGCTTAAAACAATCTCAACCAACCCTAACCTAACCTAACTATGCTGATATACTATCAGAGTGAGACCTGAGCGATCTCTGCCATACCCATAGCTTACTCTGACTGTTCCTTTTACTTATATATTTTCTAGATCTCATGTGATGGCGTCTCTTCCGTGGATTGACCTCCCAATCTACCAAGATTGGAAGCTAAAGCGTCACATTATTCCTTTGCCCCTCAACTTTCTCTTCATAATTGCTGAGGGGCACAGGGCCCTGGGTGGGGCTTTGGTTTCCCGGGCGTTTACGCACCCTCTCAGCTCCCCGCCTTGGAGTGGCTTCGGTCACCATTGTGGGTCGGCAGGAGGGTTCTGTGGGGGCGCTCGTTTATGGCCTTGGCCTTACTCGGGGCCTTGGGGCTGTTCGGCCAGGCAGCTTGGGGAACAACAACAACAACAACAACAACAACAACAACAACAACAACAACAACAACAACAACAACAACAACAACAACAACCACCCTTTTAACTACCACAGATCCTTCCTAAGCTGCATACTATTGTCTAAATATAGCTAGAATACAATATAACACACGTTGCTAGTACTCAAAGGGTTAATGAGTGCCTTCTCTTGCAGATGAAGTCAACAATGGCCGAGCAGCATAACCCGTCATAGAAGCCTGAAGACTGGTAGTATCTCTTCAATCACCATTTAGGCCACTGTATTTAAGCTAAGTACTGTACAACTGTTTTCGTATGTCTATTACCGATATACATATTAGAGTGTCGGTATTACTGTTGTTGTTCCCCAAGCTTCCTGGCCGAACAGCCCCAAGGCCCCAAGCAAGGCCAAGGCCATAACAGAGCGCCCCCACAGAACCCTCCCTGCCGACCACAATAAAGCCTGGAGTGACCGAAGCCATTCCATGGCGGGGAGCTGAGGAGGGAGCGGAAACGTATAGGTTTTGTGTTGCATTAATTTAAATTAAGTGATTTGTGTGTGTGTGTTTTTTGTTTTTGTTTTTTTCCCCGAGAGCAATTGAGTTATGCGGAAAAGATGGGCGCTTGTGAGAAATAAGTACCGTAACGTAACGTAACATGCTTAATATTATTACGTACACTCTATAACAGGGTGTCCAACTATTACAAATTAGTTTTAACATTGGAATTAATATGAGAAATTATAGGAAATTTGACATGAATACTTTTTGTATTTATTATTCAATTTACTCGCTAGACCTCCATCAAGCTTTTAAAAATACCCCCTAGACTCCCATTCAAGTTAAATTTATAAATGTTTCGGTAGCAAAAATATCCCGACCAAAGGACGATTCCTCCTAAAACTACAGGCTCGCTATCGATCGTCAGGAAAGAAATTACACCTTAATGGCATGAAAGGCCCTAATATTGACAAACAAAAGGGTTAAAGTTCTTAAAATCGCTAAAATAGTTGGTCGACCGTCCCAAGATTTCTAAACTAATGGGGCTAAACATGAGGGAGATGGGGGGCCCCGAAAAAAACAACCATCCCCCCTGTAAGTGACCACCCTCCCGTGAACAGGAACAAGCTATAAATATACAGACTTAATGAGTTGCCTCGTCCTATGGAAGCATATGCAGGCTATTCATATGTGGCCATCCCCTCGGGCATTAACTTAAGGGGGGCTGGCTGGCTTTTTCTGGACCCCCTTCTCCCTCATGTTTAGCCCCGTTAGTTCTGAAATTTTATAACATTTGTCAATTTTAACATCTTTCCCCCAGTTTGCTTGAGCAATATTCGGACCTGTCGTGTAATTGAGGTCAATTTTGATAAGTTCTTTGCTTTTATATTGTCGTCCCAGTTTAGGTTTGCTTATTTTGCCATTTGTGCATTTTAATTCCAGTTATTTTGTAGAAGTTGTTGTCTTTATATTGTGCGATTCCAGTTTTGGGGTGCTTGCTTTGCAAGTTTACATTTTAATTTTGATTTAAGCGTTGTTTCCACATAGCGATTTTGATTAGTTATTTTGTATTTTTACTGTGTTCGTTGTTGTTGTTGTTGTTGTGTTCGTATACGTTTTTGGTTTGTTTATTTTGCAAGTTTTACATTATAACTTGTTAATGGGCGTTAATATATGATGTGGCATGAGGGAACTTCTTGATGCTACTGTACTATTAATAAATAGACTCTAGACTGTGTGGCGGTCATTTATTCATATTTTTTCACCAACCAACTTTACTTCTAAATTCAAATAATGAAATCAATAAATACATGTGGCACTCCAAGGACTCGAACCTAGGATACTCACACCGAAATTCCGCGCATTTATGCATTACGCTATCAAGACAGTTAAATAATTATGCCAAGGTGTCTAGACTTCCTTTTTTTTTTTTTTTTTTTTTTTTTTTTTATTATGTAGGGCCTGATAAGAACAGTAGGCTATATGAGGCTTGATAAGAACAGATACTCTTTAGTTTTGGATGCCGAGGAAATATAGACACTGTAAATTACTACCTGTGTTAACTGTCTTGATAGCGTAATGCATAGTGTGCGGAATTTCGGTGAGAGTATCCTGGGTTCGAGTCCTCGGAGTGCCACATGTATTTGTTGATTTCATTACTTGAGTTTAGATGTGAAGTTGGTTGGTGTAAAGAAACATAAAAATATATCTGGTACCGGTAAAATTACATAACTTTGGAAGAGGACATAATTTCGGACATTCTGGAATAAAATTTAATAAACCGCAGTTATAGGATAAATACAAGATGTTATGGAAAAACAAGCAAGTCTGCGGTGTTGTTCCATAATGCAGAGCCATTTTTCTATAACTGTACCTTATATACTTTTATCCACTAACGTGTGAAGTATACTCCCTTGACGGAAGTTAGGCCTTTTTACGGTACCCGTTCTGTGGATCTGTCTTTAGTGGTAGGGTTGTCTTAAGTTACCTTTTCCTGCATTATGTATAGGCTTCTAATTTTTTTTGTTTTTTAAATGTAAAACTTGTAAAACAAGCAAAATTTTGGTGTATTTCTTTAGATATTTATTATTCAATTTACTCGCTAGACCTCCATCAAGCTTTAAATAACACCCCCTAGATTCTCATTAGAGTTAAATTTATACATGTTTCGGTAGAAAAAATATCCTTAACTTAAAGTTATAAGGTTAAAGTGTGTCACCACCATTTGAACTGTTTTGGGTTGAAGCGATGGTCTCGGAGGTCTCGGTCTGTTGGTGCATCACTATCGGGCCCTAACTCTACAGAACACCTCGACCAAAAGTTTGGTTCAAACGGTGGTCTCGGAGGTCTCGGTCTGTTGGTGCGTCACTATCGGACCGTAACTCTACAGAACACCTCGACCAAAACTTTGGTTCAAACGGAGGTCTCGGTCTGTTGGTGCGTCACTATCGGGCCCTAACTCTACAGAACACCTCGACCAAAACTTTGG
The DNA here is from genome assembly GCA_032716605.1 of Paralithodes platypus. Taxonomy (NCBI): domain Eukaryota; kingdom Metazoa; phylum Arthropoda; class Malacostraca; order Decapoda; family Lithodidae; genus Paralithodes; species Paralithodes platypus. Next base: position 45,578,015 of record CM064547.1, on the reverse strand, counting down.
TTCAAACGGTGGTCTCGGAGGTCTCGGTCTGCTGGTGCGTCACTGTCGGGCCCTAGCTCTAATTGAACAAAACAGCTCGACCAAAACTTTACAAATGGCGTTGGCATCTAATTATTTTTTGGTGTAGGACCTATTTTTTTTTTTGTAGATATTTATTATTCAATTTACTCGCTAGACCTCCATCAAGCTTTTAAAAACACCCCCTAGACTCCAATTCAAGTTAAATGTATAAATGTTTCGGTAGCAAAAATATCCCGACCAAAGGACGATTCCTCCTAAAACTACAGGCTCGCTATCGATCGTCAGGAAAGAAATTACACCTTAATGACATGAAAGGCCCTAATATTGACAAACAAAAGGGTTAAATTTCTTAAAATCGCTAAATTAGTTGGTCGACCGTCCCAAGATTTCTAAACTAATGGGGCTAAACATGAGGGAGATGAGGGCCCTGAAAAAACCAACCATCCCCCCTTTAAGTGACCACCCTCCCGTGAACAGGAACAAGCTATAAATACAATTACAGACTTAATGAGTTGCCTCGCCCTATGGAAGCATATGCAGGCTATTCATTTGTGGCCATCCCCTCGGGCATTAAGGGGGGCTGGCTGGCTTTTTCTGGGCCCCCTTCTCCCTCATGTTTAGCCCCGTTAGTTCTGAAATTTTATAACATTTGGCAATTTTAACATCTTTCCCCCAGTTTGCTTGAGCAATATTCGGACCTCTCGTGCAATTGAGGTCAATTTTGATAAGTTCTTTGCTTTTATATTGTCGTCCCAGTTTAGGTTTGCTTATTTTGCAAATTGTGCATTTTAATTCCAGTTATTTTGTAGAAGTTGTTGTCTTTATATTGTGCGATTCCAGTTTTGGGGTGCTTGCTTTGCAAGTTTACATTTTAATTTTGATTTAAGCGTTGTTTCCACATAGCGATTTTGATTAGTTATTTTGTATTTGTACTGTGTTCGTATACGTTTTGGTTTGTTTATTTTGCAAGTTTTACATTATAACTTGGTAATGGGCGTTAATATATGATGTGGCATGAGGGAACTTCTTGATGATACTGTACTATTAATGAATAGAGTCTAGACTGTGTGGCGGTCATTTATTCATATTTTTTCACCAACCAACTTTACTTCTAAATTCAATTAATGAAATCAATTAATACATGTGGCACTCCAAGGACTCGAACCTAGGATACTCACACCGAAATTCTGCGCATTTATGCATTAAGCTATCAAGACAGTTAAATTATTATGCCAAGGTGTCTAGATTTCCTCCTTTTTTTTTTTTTTTTTCTATTATGTAGGGCCTGATAAGAACAGTACATGACTACCTGATAAGACCAGATACTGTATAAGGCTTGATAAGAATAGATATGGTTTAAGTCTGAGGTGTCCAAGGGGTAGAGAAATAACCACCAGTTTTTGTATTTTATTCCCGGATCAGGATGGGGTCAATAGCTCGCCTCGGTAAGTATGGTATGATATATAACAATACCCGGGTAGCGGCGCGGGATTCGGTTGTGCTTGAGGCCGACCGAGACCTATAATTTATTGCAGTTAACTTTGAGTCCCGTCGCGTCGCACGCCTATGAGAGCTCTCCAGACGGCCCCAATGATCTCGGTCCGTGATACGCCCTGGAACACACGAATCAAATATAGGCCTGGTGGTTTATTTGTCTTGCCTTTAGTTTTGGATGCCGAGGAAATATAGACACTGTAAATTACCACCTGTGTTAACTGTCTTGATAGCGTAATGCATAGTGCGCGGAATTTTGATGAGAGTATCCTGGGTTCGAGTCCTCGGAGTGCCACATGTATTTGTTGATTTCATTACTTGAGTTTAGATGTGAAGTTGGTTGGTGTAAAGAAACATTATAATATATCTGGTACCGGTAAAATTACATAACTTTGGAAGAGGACATAATTTCGGACATTCTGGAATAAAATTTAATAAACCGCAGTTATAGGATAAATACAAGATGTTATGGAAAAACAAGCAAGTCTGCGGTGTTGTTCCATAATGCAGAGCCATTTTTCTATAACTGTACCTTATATACTTTTATCCACTAACGTGTGAAGTATACTCCCTTGACGGAAGTTAGGCCTTTTTACGGGTACACGTTCTGTCGGATCTGTCTTAAGTGGTAGGGTTGTCTTAAGTTACCTTTTCCTGCATTATGTATAGGCTGCTAATTTCTTTTGTTTTTTTAAATGTAAAACTTGTAAAACAAGCAAATTTTTTGGTGTATTTCTTTAGATATTTATTATTCATTTTACTCGCTAGACCTCCATCAAGCTTTAAATAACACCCCCTAGAATCTCATTAGAGTTAAATTTATACATGTTTCGGTAGAAAAAATATCCTTAACTTAAAGTTATAAGGTTAAAGTGTGTCACCACCATTTGAACTGTTTTGGGTTGAAGCGGTGGTGGTCTCGGAGGTCTCGGTCTGTTGGTGCGTCACTATCGGGCCCTAACTCTAATTGAACAGAACACCTCGACCAAAAGTTTGGTTCAAACGGTGGTCTCGGAGGTCTCGGTCTGTTGGTGCGTCACTATCGGGCCCTAACTCTACAGAACACCTCGACCAAAACTTTGGTTCAAACGGTGGTCTCAGAGGTCTCGGTCTGTTGGTGCGTCACTATCGGGCCGTAACTCTACAGAACACCTCGACCAAAACTTTGGTTCAAACGGTGGTCTCGGAGGTCTCGGTCTGTTGGTGCGTCACTATCGGGCCCTAACTCTACAGAACACCTCGACCAAAACTTTGGTTCAAACGGTGGTCTCGGAGGTCTCGGTCTGCTGGTGCGTCACTATCGGGCCCTAATTCTAATTGAACAGAACACCTTGACCAAAACTTTACAAATGGCGTTGGCATCTAATTATTTTTTGGTGTATTTGGTTTTTTTTGTAGATATTTATTATTCAATTTACTCGCTAGACCTCCATCTAACTTTTAAAAACACCCCCTAGACTCCCATTTAAGTTAAATGTATAAATGTTTCGGTAGCAAAAATATCCCGACCAAAGGACGATTCCTCCTAAAACTACAGGCTCGCTATCGATCGTCAGGAAAGAAATTACACCTTAATGGCATGAAAGGCCCTAATATTGACAATGAAAAGGGTTAAAGTTCTTAAAATCGCTAAACTAGTTGGTCGAACGTCTCAAGATTTCTAAACTAATGGGGCTAAACACGAGGGAAATGGGGGCCCAGAAAAATCCAACCATCCCCCGTTAAGCATTTAGGCTAGAACGTCCCTTGATTTTGGCCCTGTCACTCTTTCAACTCTGGGGCAGGCAGTCGATACAGGCATTTCTACCTTTTGTCTCCCTCATTGACATAGGGGGAAAAAATCATAAAAAAAAGCGAATCTTTCCAGAACAGGAACAAGGTATAAATCCAGTAATGGAATGAGTTGCATCGCCCTATGGATGCATATCCAGGCGGTTCATTTGTGGCCATCCCCTCGGGCATTAAGGGGGGCTGGCTGTCTTTTTGTGGACCCCCTTCTCCTTCATGGTTAGCCCCATTAGTTCTGAAATTTTATGCCATTTGGCGATTTTAACATCTTTAACCCAGTTTCTTTGAGCAATATTCGGACCTTTCATGCAATTGAGGTAAATTTTTTATATAATTAAAATTAAAATGTAAAACTTGCAAACAAAGTCAAACCAAAACTGGGACAAAGACAATATAAAGTCAAAACAAAATATCAAAATCGCTATGTGGAAACAACGCTTACTAAAATAAAATTTATGAAATGAAAGAACACAATCCACCACATACTGTAGGGTGCACACCACCACATGAGCAAGCCAATCTGGTTCCCAAGCAAACCAATTGCACACATAACAACGCACTATCATCACGTTCAGGGAATTAGTCAATTTGGGAAGTCCGGGACGTTCTGGCAAATATTACTAAACTCTGCATGAATAAAAGAAACTACAATTAGTGTTAAAATGGTTATTTAAAATCAAATTTGCAACTTGACAAGACATTAACAATAGTACAAAATAAAAATATTGATAAGATATATAATATTACAAAAAATATATATACAGTATATATAGCACTCACTAACGATAGAGTGCTATCGGGTAGGTACCTGTAAGCATATATTATTTAAGATAAAAACAGGGTTTGGGCGGAAAAAAAATATATAGAAAAATGTAGGCTACAAATTGATCTAGTAGGTAGGTGTTGGTGTTTTGTTAAGGTCGATGGATGTCTAGGGAGGAAAGTAAAGAAATAATACACATTTCTATAATAAAGCAAATTAATATGGCGTCTGGTAATAGGTGGAATATTTTATTGTTAATTATAATGTCAAACTTGCAAAATAAATAAAGCAAAACTTGGATGAACCCAATAAAAAGATTAAACAAGTTATCAAAATTGCTATGTGGAAACAACGCTTAAGCAGAAGATTTTGTTAAGATTAGGAAGGACGTGTAGTGGTAGTACTGGTAATTTTGTTACAATTTTGCCATTCATGTGTTTGCATTTTGGCTTACAGTAGATTTATTTATATAGGCAAAAAAAAAAACGACCTTTTGATTATATTGTATATACAGTATATAATTTGTTTCAGTTTAGGAAAGATGTCGCGTAATCTCTGATATATTTTGCATTACTTTTCATGTTTAAAGAGTGACAGGGCCCAAATAAGGAATGTTGGAGCCAAAATGCCTGTACAGTACAGTCACCTGTTCTGAAAGGGTTAATGAAAGAGCAGAAATTATCACTTGGTCTTTCAAGTACTGTATATGTATTTATAATTGTTACCGGTACGTACAATTGGGGGTATTAGGTGTTGTATAGATTCCAGTGGTTTTGAGTATTAGTCAGTGTCCGAAACTTTGTGAAATATCTGACAACACTTATTAACCTCGACCGTACAATTTTAATGACCAAAATGTTGTTGCAGATCTGTATATCCCGGCCCGGGCCTGTAGTGTAGTCGAGCAGTCCAACACCAAGCCGACTAGATCACCTAGGACGCCTGGGTTGTCTTCATTCATCGGTAATTTTAAGGTAAGCTTTATAAGATTTAACATTTTAGCCTTTTTCATTAATATTAAGTTGTTGTCTTTGCGAACTAAATATTATAGGAAGATACGATAATTATCGCGAATAGATTCGCAGCGTTATTATACATAATTTATTAGGGAAAGTGAAGCTCTATGGAATCCTTATAATATACTCACATAGATTCCGTTGTGGTAGAATAGTTTTGATAAGTTTTGTAACTCGATTTTGTCGATATAAATAGTCCCGCGCGTAAACAAACTCAGTCCCGCAACCTTGAGAGCTCTGCTACGGACGTGTTCATGTTTACAAAAAGTGTTCGAAATGGAGTACACTCGCTACGGTAAAGTGTTATGTTCTACAAAGATGTTATGGGCGGGTGCCCAACTCCGAAAGGGGTTGAAATAGGGGAGCTATCCCCCCGCCAAAGGCGGCTTTCTAGGGCCTTTCCTAGCTGATGCTGAGAGGATTGGGTTCTAGTCATGTGGTGATGGGCTGGTCTATCAGAGTGAGAACTGAGCGATCTCTGCCATACCCATAGCTTACTCTGACTGTTCCTTTTACTTATATATTTTCTAGATCTCAAGTGACGGCACCTCTTCCGTGGATTGACCTCCCAGTCTGCCAACCTAGAAGTTGACAGATTGGAAGCCAAAGCGTCACAATTTTTCCTTTGCCCCTCAACTTTCTCTTCATAATTGCTGAGGGGCACAGGGCCCTGGGTGGGGCTTTGGTTTCCCGGGCGTTTCCGCACCCTCCTCAGCTCCCCGCCATGGAGTGGCTTCAGTCACCCAGGCTTTATTGTGGTAGGCAGGGAGGGTTCTGTGGGGGCGCTCGGTTATGGCCTTGGCCTTGCTCGGGGCCTTGGGGCTGTTCGGCCATGCAGCCTGAGGAACAGCAACAACAAAGATGTTATTGTATGTCTAATATATGAACCCACAGTAGCTGGCATGCAACTTGCAAGGGCTAGAGTGTTGTATCCCACGTACTGGGTCTAGGGCACTCTAGGGTTAGGTTAGGTTAGATTGTTTGGTTAGGTTAATATACTAGGTCTCGGAAACAAGATTCGTAGTTGAGGTAGTATTTACATCAAAACTATAGTTAACTATCAAAACTATTCTTCCATAGTGGAATCTATGTGAGTATATTATAAGGATTCCATAGAGCTTCACTTTCCCTAATAAATTATGTATAATAACGCTGCGAGTCTTTTCAAAAAACAAAAAAATTACCGAAGATACAAATGAACTTTCCAATGTTAGTAAATGATTAATGAAATAAATATTTATCATAGATTTATCCAGCTTAGCAAAATTTAGCGTACAGTAACCAAAAATGTACACTCACGCGTACTAAAAGTTGCTCAGGGGTGGGTCCTTCGTTCCCCTCCTCCACCATGGGCAGGTGGAAGGGGGGAGTCGAGTCCAAGTCTACCCCACCTTCCAGCCCCAAACTATCCCCAACCTATCCCCAACTCCCCAACTTTCCTCCTCTGGCTGCTAGTTAGTGATTAGCAACATATGTTCTCATGTCTTGTAAATTATAGCTAAGCCATCATTGCACTCTTACAATTGCCAACATTTAAATTATATTAAGAATTTAATACAATATGTAATTGTATTCTCAAAACGAGTCTATACATTCAACGTGAGTTACACCAATTTCGGCTGTAGGGTCTTCTGCTTCACTATGTGATTTGAATATGATGACACCAATTTGAATATGATGACACCAATTTCATCCAGTATTATTGCCATGCACATCAACGTGCCCTCTACAATATAATCCTAGGTTCTCAAATAACTTACGGCAGTCGGACCTTTTTAACAAAATTAACAAGGAAAGGACAACAGGCAAATATTGGCAGGAATCGTGTTGCGACTGTTACTGATTGTTTTGTTTATCATTTCATTCAGATTGTCCCATTTATGCAATACCATACATACTATAAATGGTTTATGTTTATTCTACGTGGCCTATACACTCATTTTTGTAAGCAATTAAATTTAGAACTCGATGTAAATTACAATCAAAGTCGGCGTTAACTTATAGTAAGGCTTGCATATCGAGCCCCTGAGTAGCAGTGTTTGCCTTCTCACTTTCACCTCTGTCTCTGTCTGTGATCCCAGCCTCTCATCTCTAGAAACCTCCAACACAAAATTAAGGTTTATTAGACAGTCTTCCATTATATCTCCTCTATGTGTACCGAATGCAGGCAACATTCACCACAAACACAAATGAAGGTATACTGTATATTCCCCATTGAGACCTCTTAAATCTTGGTCGTAGAAAGTGAGAGACAGTGAGAGTGTGTGTTACAAGGAGTTACACAAATAGTATCTCAAGACCTTTTGGTCCATTGCGGAGAGATACTCAAAGTGGAAGGAAAAACATTGCTTAGTGCACTACACTTATTACAGAGTGTGGAAAATACTATCTACTATCTTCTTGAAGTGTTTTACTGAGGAAATATTTTACAACTTCTGAGGGAAGTTTGTTTCAGGTAGATCAATCTTTATATGTGAAAAAGTGTTCACAAATATTAGTGCTGTACCATTTCAATTTTAACTTCCAGCCATGGTTGCGTGTTGTATTCATGTGGAAGCCAAACATTTAGCTACAATCTGCATTGTCAAACCCATTAAATATTTAGAAATAAACTTCAATGACCTGAACTCGTAGTCTACGTATTGAGAGAGAGAGAGAGAGAGAGAGAGGCAGAAGACCCTACAGCCGAAATTGGTGTAACTCACGTTGAATGTATAGACTCGTTTTGAGAATACAATTACATATTGTATTAAATTCCTAATATATTTTAAATGTTGGCAATTGTAAGAGTGCAATGATGGCTTAGCTATAATTTACAAGACATGAGAACATATGTTGCTAATCACTATCAGCCAGAGGAGGAAAGTGGGGGAGTTGGGGATAGTTTGGGGGTGGAAGGTGGGGTAGACTTCGACTCCACTCCCACCTTCCACCTGCCCATGGTGGAGGAGGGGAACGAAGGACCCACCCCTGAGCAACTTTTAGTACGTGTGAGTGTACAGCACATAACATTTAGAAATGCAACTGGAAATATTCAGAACATTGAATTATAAGCACATTTCTACTATTATTTCACAATTGCACTATGGATTTTATGAAATTCCCTGTAACATACATACGGTAATTTAAGGGGAGGTATTTAGTTTGTTCCCTAGACCTCCATCAAGCTTAAAATTACACCCCCTTGAGTCCCTTTCAAGATAAATTTGTACATTTTTCGGTAGAAAAATGTCCCGGCCAAAGGCCGTTTCCTCTTAAATTACAGGCTCGCTATTGCTCGCCAGGATAAAAGCGACACCTGAATTGCACGAAAGGTCTTAATATGGGGTGAAAGTTGTTAAAATCGCTAAACTAATGGGGCAAACGTTTTATAATATCAAAAGCAATGGGGCTAAAAATGAGGGAGAAAGGGGTCCAGAATAAAATCCCTCAAGTGGAGATCTCCCCTTAAAAGACTAACGGGTCCAGACAAAGTGGCATTTTGTCTCACATCGTGATGGCGCCATTCCAGGCAAGCCTATTCATGATTGCCTCACTTTCCAGGTATTTATTTTGAGATCAGATTTTACTAATGGATCCCACAATTGTACCCCTCAGTGCAGCTACCTTTATGTTCACAGATTTGCATCATTTCACTCAAATTACATAATCCATCCTCTGCACATTCCCAAAGCCTGTTTGTTTGTATATTTTTCTTAATGCTCTTGATACCGAAGTCGTAAATTGCTGGTTTGCTTTTGCTCGGCAGGAAGAAATAGACACCTTAATGGCACGAAAGGCCTTAAAATTGCCAAACTTAATGGGGCGACTGTCTTAAAATCCCCAAAGTAATGGGTCTGAAAATGAGGGAGGAGGAGGTGGTCCAGAAAATCCCCTCTTTATCATCATCATCTCCGACGCCTTGTTTCCCCCTGGGAAACCCCAGCTAGAGGATGGGCATGACAGAAACGTCTCCAGGCTACTTTGTGAAGACATGCCTCCCCTGCCCGTGCCACAATGTTGAGTTTTTTCTTCAATATATTTGTCTACTTTCTTTTCCCATACCATTGGTGGTGTTCCACTACTAGCAGTTCTGCTCACTTGACTCCCATATATCTTTGTTGGCATTCTGTCTTCATCCATTCTCTGAACATGACCATACCACCTCAAAGTACTTCTCTTTATCCACTCCACCACACCACAATCAATGCCCAAAGCCTGCTCTTCCATTCCAAAGGACTCATACAGTTCCCTATTACTTGGGCCATCTAGCCTATCCATGCCAGCTGCCATTCTGAAAAAGCTGATCTCCACAGCTCTCAGTTTGGAGAGGTCCTCGTCACTTGCTGTCCATGTCTCACTTCCATATGAGAGTGTTGGGAGCAGCACACTGTTTCTCAGTGAGTTTTTGACTAACCATTCTTCCTTTGAGAATACTATCAAGTTCTGCAATCAGCTTTCTCCCTTGCATTTTTCTCTCTTTTATCTCACTCTCCATTTTACCATATTTGCATAGTACATCTCCCAAATACTTGAAACTTTCAACCTCTTCCAGTATTTAATTTTTATTTTTTATTTTACAACTGTTCTCATGTTGTTTCTTGATTCTATATTTTTCCTTAAAATCTATGGTTTCAAGCATTCTTCTCTCAAACAACCTTACCTTACATTTCCCTACATTGAGCTTTAACTTTCTGTGTTCACATTCTCTGTCAAAGTCAGTGACCACTCTCGGAAGTTCTTCCGCATTTTCCGCCAACAGGACTGCATCGTCCGCATATAGGCATGTTAAAATCTTCCATGGTCTTCCCTCTGATTCCAGTCTAGCTCCTACACCCATTGATCCTGCCCTACATTCTCTAATCACTCCATCCATGTATATATTGAACAACCAAGCTGACATGACACATCCCTGCCTTACTCCTACATTGACCTCAACACTTTCACTTAACTTATCTCCTACCTTCCCATTTGCATTCCTATTAAAAGATTGTACTGCCATTAGCAACTTTCCTCCCACACCATATACTGTTAACACATCCCACAGACCCTTTCCAGTCTACTTTGTGGTATGCTTTTTCCAAATCCATGAATGCTGCATAGAGTTTTCTGTTCTTGGCCAGATACTTGTCTACCAAGAAATGCATTGAGGCTATCTGGTCAACGCAGCCCCTGCCCTTTGTGGCACCTACCTGCTCCTCGCCTATTTTGTCATCCGTTATCTTCTGCAGTCTCTCTGTTACTACTCTTGGGTATACCTTTGCAGTTATGCTAAGCAAGCTAATTCCCCTATAACTCTTACACTCCTCTTTACTACCCTTCCCTTTGTACAAGGGTACTATCACTGCTTTCCTCCAGTCCTCTGGTACTCCTTCCTTTTTCCATGGTAATTTACATAACGTACAGTATGCATATCTCAACATTTCACCGGGGATGTTATCTACTCCAACAGCTTTGTCCATTTTAAGTCTATTGATTGCTTCTCTTACTTATTATGTGGCTTTCATCTACCCTGTTTATTCTACCTCTCTCCATTCTCATGGATGAGATGTTTGCCTTCCCCTACTCTTAGGGGTAAGCTACTATAATGATGTTTCCACACCATCACCTTTCACCACTTCCCCGTTCATGTCCCTCATCCTACTACCTGAGACACTCTGAGTCTTGTTCCCTGTGGCTTCTTTCACATTGTTACCCGAGGGCCGACTGTAGTTTCTTCTTACCCCTTGAACACTAGCACATAATTTGCATCGTATTCTGGTTGCCATTAGACGATTTTTTGAACTTATAACCTATCTCTAGGCCTCATAGGGTTAAATACGATCTCAATTGATCCTCTGAATAACATAGGTCCTTCTTAAACTGCATAAAATCATCTAATCTTGGCCAAAATCCAAGGTAAAGTTGCATCATGGTGCTGAAGGGATTAATGTGAGCATAATTATCCGGCTTTAACTCGTTCAGTACCATGGACGTCCTTTTCATCGTATTCTGGCAACTATTGGACGAGTTTATTCAGCTTAGGAAAGATCTCTAGCAATAATAATATTTTGAACTATCTCAACCAACCCTTCTAACCACCACAGATCCTTCCTAAGCCGCACAATATCGTTTATATATAGCTGAAATAAAATAGAACACGTCGCTGGTACTCAAAGGGTTAATGAAGTTTTTCAGTGTATTGACAATTTCTCCAGTATATTGAGGCTAGCATTAGACAATTAAAATATAAAACTTGAAAACGAACTCAAAAGTTACCGCTCAAATTAATATTCAGGTCTCCCTCACTATCCGATTTGGGTTTGGATTTTGTCTGGTCTGAGAATGCATCCCCATTTACCCCATAAATTTTAGGGTTTGCCATACGATTTTTCTATATAAGATAAAGTTTTCAGGAACGTAATCCAATCGTATATCGAGGGAAACCTGTAACGAACTCATTAAAAAAATATAAAGTAACAAAATTACAACACACTGAACAAAATCTATATGTTATTGAGGTTAATCATTTTGTGGGAATCAGATGATTAATCATGGTGTGTACTGTTGTTGTTGTTGTTCCCTAAGTTGCCTGGCCGAACAGCCCCGAGTCCCTGAGGACCACGATCGGGCTTTCCCACAGAGCTCTCATTGAGTGTAGATTGTGTTGTTGGCGTAAGTGGTTGTGTGAAATGCAGTCTTCTATGATGTGTTTGATGGTATGGGGTGCTGTGTTACATCCCGGGCAGGTGTCGACGACGGAGTCATCCAGTCTCTTCTGATAGCTCAGAAGAGCTGGATGGTGTCCGCATCTCAGCCTGGCCAGGTTGAGTTTGTCCTCGCGAGGAAGGGAGGATTCGGAAGGATGGATTTCGGGAGGTCGTGCTTGCAGCTGCGTGTTGTCTATGAGTGAGTGGATGGATCGGCGAGAGAAATGAGTATGGATGTGCTTCTGGAAGTTGGTTTGGGGTGGGCAGGGAGGGAGAGAGGACAGTATTTGTGTGTAATACAGTGAGCTGGGTGTTGTTTTGATATTTCTTGGTGTCTGTGGGTTTGTTGCCATGTAGTGTAGTGGGTGGTTTAGGTTCATGGAGGCTGCTGCCAGGAATTGAGTGCCTCTCATGTCTCATGGCTAAGAGGTAAGAGAATATGGCCAACTTCTTCTACTGCATGTAGTATAAGGTGACTAAAGGGAAGATGGCAGTAGTTGGGACCAATAGTCATCCTATACAGTAAAGTGTTCTTAGTGGCATTGTCTTGTTGTGGCACTGTTAAGGCTGGTGTGGTGTGGATAGATGCTACAAGGGTACTCTGCTGATTCTTGCCGAGATGCTGTTAACACTATACCAGCATCAGTCTCATGCTTGTCATAGTGTTGTGGTTGGATTGTATTGTACTTCAGTCCAATTTACCTAATGACGGCCTGCTGATATCAAATGTTGCACACCCCAGACCTGGTTCTTGGTGCCCTAGGCCTGGTTCTGGGTGCCCTAGGCCGGCACTCCCTGCCTAAAATTACAGGGGCCCGAACCTAATGGTTGTGCATGAGGAGGCTGCCTTACCAGTATGTGCATAATATCAGGCAAGCAGTAGTACTGCGTATGTGCACAGGATGCTACCCTGCAACTGGTTTCTATGGGAGCTCCAAGGCTATTGGATCGTATCCCTTGTTTTAACTGTGGATGATGGTGCTGGGGACTATCTTTGGGGTAGTCTGGATTCAGTGACCTGGGTAAGGTTATTTTTCCTTGCCGGATGATTTACCCAACTATGTCTTCATTCGAAACTTCTTTGGGCTTTACAGAAAGACTCTTGCAGATACATGATAAAATCGTTACCTGAAGATTGAACACAAAACAGTAAACCTAAACCCTTATTTGTACTATATTTGCTGGTTTCCCATGCATGTCCTACCCTCACTGTTACTGTGTTTTTTGGGGAATAGAGTTGTTGTTGTTGTTGTTCCCTAAGCTGCCTGGCCGAACAGCCCCGAGTCCCTGAGAAAGGCCATGGCCACGATCGGGCTTTCCCACAGAGCTCTCATTGAGTGTAGATTGTGTTGTTGGCGTAAGTGGTTGTGTGAAATGCAGTCTTCTATGATGTGTTTAATGGTATGGGGTGCTGTGTTACATCCCGGGCAGGCGTCGACAACGGAGTCATCCAGTCTCTTCTGATAGCTCAGGAGAGCTGGATGGTGTCCGCATCTCAGCCTGGCCAGGTGGACTCTGTCCTCGCGAGGAAGGGAGGATTCGGAAGGATGGATTTCGGGAGGTCGTGCATGCAGCTGCGTGTTGTCTGTGAGTGAGTGGATGGATCGGTGAGAGATATGAGTATGGATGTGCTTCTGGATGTTGGTTCGGGGTGGGCAGGGAGGGAGAGAGGACAATAATTGTGTGTGATACCGTGTGCTGGGTGTTGTTTTGATATTTCTTGGTGTCTGTGGGTGTGTTGCCATGTAGTTTAGTGGGTGGTCTTGGTTCGTGGAGGCTGCTGCCAGGAATTGAGTGCCTCTCATGTCTAGATGGTCTTTGACTTTGAGGATTTTGGTTTCTTGATGTAGGTGATCTGTGGGTGAAGTAGCTGTGCAGCCTGTAATGATCTTCAGGGCTTTGTTTTGAATAGTCTGTAAGGTCTTATGATGTGTTTCAGCTAGGTTAGAAGCCCAGGCTGGGCTTGCGTATTCCATCACTGATCTTATGTATTGTTTATACACTGTGGTGGTAGTTTCTTTGTTGTGTCCAAATTTTGTGTGAGCAAGTGACCTGAGGGCGTTAAGTCTGGGTGTCAGTTTCTTTTTAATGTTTGTGGTGTGCTGTTTGAATGTCATATGAGTATCATATGTTACTCCTAGGATTTTGAGTGTGTGTGTATGTGTTAGGGGTGTGTTGTTTATGGTGAGTTGAGGGATGTATTCGTGTTCTCCTGTCCAACTTGTGAGCAGGGTTGCGGTGGATTTGGCTGGGGCTAGATTAAGTCTGTTTGTAGTGCACCAGCCATGTAGTGTGTTGAGATAGGCTTGAAGGAGATCTGTTGCTCTTTTTGGGTCATGGTGTGTGCATGTGAGTGTTATATCATCTGCATAGGAGGCTAAGTGTATTTGGTGCGTATTGGGTGTAGTTATATCGTGCATGTACAGATTGAAGAGTGCGGGCGATAGGACGGATCCTTGTGGGACTCCGTTTGGAAAGTTTCTGATTTTAGATGACTGACCGGCAAAAGATACGTGTGCACATCTGCCTGCTAGGAAGTTGGCCAGCCACCTTTTTGTGTTGTTGTGCATGTTTGTGTTGTAGATTTTGTTTGTTAGGTTGTGGCGGGGGATGGCATCGAAGGCTTTACTAATGTCGAGTGTGGCTAATAGTGATCTGTGTGGTGGTCTAGCTGAGTTGATGCCATCGAAAGCTCTTTGTGTAAGGTCTGTGAGAAGAGTGTTTGTGGAGTGCAGTGGCCTAAAGCCATGTTGTGTTGGAGCTAGGGGTAGGTCAGGTGTAATTAGTTGTAATACTAGGCGTTCCATGACTTTGGAGGGGGAGCAAAGGAGTGTGATGGGGCGGTGCGAGGAGGGTAGCGTGGGGTCTTTGTTGGGTTTGGGGAATGTGATGATGATACCATGCTTCCAAATGTCTGGTTTTGTGTTGTGTGAATAGCTGTAGTTTGATATGTTAGTGAGTGCTTGTATGCCTTGTGGTCCCAGGTGTATGTTGCTTATGTTGTCTAGGCCACAGGCGGGTGAGTGCTTGAGATTGTTGATGATATGCTTTGTCTGGTGATTGGTGAAGGATGTATAGTCAGGGTCTGTAGGGAATTGTCTCTTACGTCGGATGACACGTCGGTCGTCTTTGTGAGGTTTTAGGTGGCTGACATGTGAAAAGTGATTGATGAGAGTGTTTGCTTGCTGTTTACATGAAGGAGTAGAGTCTGTTGTTGTGATTGCAACATGTGATGTGTTGTGTTGCTGTTGGAAAGTGTGATGCTATTTAGTGTTTTGTAGAGTTTTTTGGGGTTTGTTTTGTGATCAAGTGTTTGTAGGAAGTTATTCCAATTTAGTTTTTGTTCTTGTATTTTGTTGTTAGTTTGGGTGTTGAGTGCTTGAATTTGTTGTGTGATGTCTTGTGTGTGGGGTGCTGGGGAGTGTTTCAGTATGTCACGTTGTCTGATGAGGTTTTGAATTTCTGGTGTGAAGTTGGGGTTGTGTCTTTTTCTGTTACCTCTTGGAATGTGTTTCTTGTCAGCGTTTTGGATAGTTTTATTGAGTATGTGTACAGCATTGTTGATGTTAGTGATGGGTGTACTGTTTAGAGTTGTGAAGTGTTGTTCTGTCTCATTTGTGAATGCTTCCCAGTTAGCTCTTTTTTAGTTGGTGTATGTGTGTTTGTGGCTAGCTGGGGTGAGTCTGGTTTTGGTGGTGATAATGATCGGGAGGTGGTCAGAGCCTAAGGTTCTGACCACCCTCCAGGATGTTGTGGGGGTGAGTTCTGGGGAGCAAAAGGTGATGTCTGGAGATGATGGGTTATAGAGGGCTTGGTGAGGAATATGGGTATGTTGATGGATGTCGTTAAGGATGATGAGGTTATCGGTTTGGTTTTGTAGTACCAGCTCTCTGTCTGTGTCGGGGTTGTCGACAAACCAGGCCGACGTCTTGGCGTTGAAGAATAGATAGAATTGGGTAGATAAGCTTGGCAGGAAATAAAGGTTTATAGTGCACAGTACTCTATCAATATTCAGAATGTTTTCATCCAACTTTGACATGTTGAAAAGAATTAATTGACAGTGTACACACACTGTCAATTAGTTGTGTAGTGTATTTACTGTCATTGTGAATATTATACTGTACTGTTTTAATGTTACATTTAGCTGTTGAGGTTGTTATAGCCTTTTGGGGTTACAGTACAGTACTACAAAAGCTAATTATAAATATGTTAGTACAGGTATGCTTATGATTGTCTGGACTAGTCTAGACAGTGTTTTGAATTTGTTAAGAGTTGTAAGATTTATCGGCAGAAATATATTGTAGTAGCTGTACAGTACATTACATTCATTAATTATATAGTATTAACCCGGCAACGGCGAGGGGGGGGGTATTGAACTAGCTGCCCATGGGCGAGCATATTGGCTCCATTCAGGCCTATAATCGTCATTTTACGATAAATATCGTTATTACTTATTCATATGAGCCTATTTTACCTTCACTATGAAGATAGTAACCTGTAACAACAATAAAACAAGTGGAAATATAATTTTTCTGGTCAAAATCGCGAATATAGATGGACCAGCCCATTCATGAATTATGGAGAAAATTGAGGCAACCCCTCCCTCCACGAGGCCTCAAGCCACACTGAGCCTACTCATTCACACACTCGGTTGTATAACACACTCGCTAGGCACGTAAGCACATCCTCCACACATTTTGCTAATGTTAGCACAAAAATATACCAACGAATTAGGGAATAACAGGGAAAATAGGTGATAATTGAAGGGGGAGGGGATTTGGAAGAGTGATATGAGGTATAGGGAAAAAAACAAAAAAACAAAAAATTGTTTAGTACTACTGGGGCCGTTTAAATGTTTTTTTTTAGGCCTCCCTCTTAAGAGCTTTGCCGCCGTCGCCCAGTAAAACCTCTTATGAGCTTTGCCGCCGTTTACGGGTTAATGTCAGTACTTTATTTTTGATAGTGTTGGTAAAATACTGTGTAGGTGTTTGCTGTACAGTATAATGAGAAAAATACCAGTAGCTATTATAATACAGTATTGTCAATTTACAATTTGAATAACAGTTACAATATACAGTACTGTATAATAGTCACCGGATAAATTAACTATATCATAGATGTACCGCACTACTGGTATGGTTATATCATAGATGTACCGCACTACTGGTATGGTTATATCATAGATGTACCGCACTACTGGTATGGTTATATCATAGATGTACCGCACTACTGGTATGGTTATATCATAGATGTACCGCACTACTGGTATGGTTATATCATAGATGTACCGCACTACTGGTATGGTTATATCATAGATGTACCGCACTACTGGTATGGTTATATCATAGATGTACCGCACTACTGGTATGGTTATATCATAGATGTACCGCACTACTGGTATGGTTATATCATAGATGTACCGCACTACTGGTATGGTTATATCATAGATGTACCGCACTACTGGTATGGTTATATCATAGATGTACCGCACTACTGGTATGGTTATATCATAGATGTACCGCACTACTGGTATGGTTATATCATAGATGTACCGCACTACTGGTATGGTTATATCATAGATGTACCGCACTAATGGTATGGTTATATCATAGATATACCGCACTACTGGTATGGTTTATCAATCTTGCTTCCTCTTACTGTACTTGATATTTTCTGCAGGACTTCAACACAGTTCACGGAGTAGGAGACAAGAAATTACTGGAGCTACGGACCCTAGGAGAGAAGGTAGCCTTGAGTACTTCTGAACGTGGTGGTCGGGCTCTGCGGGCCACCATATCATCCATGGAAGATGCTTGGAGTTCACATATCTCCAATGTTGGTCAGTATTAAGTTAAATTACTGCTAGGCTACTTTATATAATAAATTGTACATACAGTAAAAGTCCGATAAACCGACGACCGATAATTGGAATCTCCCAATAATCCGATGTTTTTTTTAAATTAGGCCAAATCCGAATTCACCCGATAGTCCGAATTTCAAAAAGTCCCAAAGTCCCCTTTTTGTTACACACACATATCTTATGTTCATGAAATCACTTTAAAAGTTAACCATTATGTGTCATATTGGATGTATAGCGTTATATTGTGCATAGGCATAGCCTATATTGTGTTCAGGTTTTCGTCAGGCCATGAATACACAGGTTCATAGGGGTAAATTCCAATAATCAGAAAATTCGGTAATCGGAACGAGGCCCGGTCCCTTGCTATTCGGACTACAGGACTTTTACTGTATTTAACATTTTACTATGATAATTTGGCAGAATGGATATATCAATTCAGTACATACATTTACATACAGTGGTTTTAATATCCATTTCCATTATATGAGAAGAAGCGCTTTATTACCATTTTGCTCATTGGTTCTTCAGATCACAGATGTCAAATAGCCATTGGGGCCAATTAAGGTACTTCAAAATCACTTGAATATTCTTACCTTACCTAGAAGGTTGATATTATATCTAACTGAGAACCCTAGCTATCACTAGTCAGCCATTACACCTTCTCTGATCTTATAACAGTAATTGTGCACTGTGTGATATTTTCCTAGGGCTGAACACTTGGAATGAAAACTATTGTTGTGGATATACTGTATATTATTAGATATGGACTTACAGTACGGTACCATAACATAATTACAGGTGTCATAAGTGACTTGGGTTCTATCAAGTCATCCAAAATACCTACCGGTACCTAATCTTACAGGTAACCGATCTAAAACCTTACTTATAATTTGTTTTAGTTATGTTACACTACTTTATGTAAGCTTTTAGGTAATATAGATCCAACAACATTAAATTCTAGAGGTTATAAATGTTGTTGAGTGCTAGTATTTCCTTGTGTTATTACAGGTGATGTCCGAGACAATCTGAATGTGACTCTCCAGCAGTGGTCCCAGTTTGAAGAAGACCTTGAACATCATACATCTTGGTGCAAGGAACAGGAATCCTTCTTCAAAGATCAACCCCTATGTGCTACTCTAGAGGAAACGAGAGAACGCATCGAGACCCTATCCCAGAGAAGAGAAGATGTTGTCCGTTATGAGCGACATATTGACATGTTCCTGGACCAGAGTCATGTCTTGGTCCGTATGTCTGCTGTAGATCGCCTCAAGCCTCTCATCACCCAGCTCAGTAATCGCTACCAGAGTCTTCACATTCTTACTAAGGAAGCTGTTACAAAATGGCGTGGCGTCTGACCACGAAGCATTTGAGGAGAAAGTCGATGACAATGAAAAGTGGTTGGACAGCATAGAACAGTCTCTGGAGGACTTCCTTAGTGAACAGGATTCTGAGAAAAAAGAGACTGTTACAATATCTGCTTAGCGAGCGTGAACAAGTAATGCATCGCCTAGGGTCCATAACTACAATCGGAGAACGACTCTACCCTGATACCGCAACAGTGGGCAGGGAAAAGATCCGACAAGATCTACGAGCTATTCGAGAGCGTTGGGAGAAGCTGGAAGGTTAAATTGTAGATGAACAGCGACAACAAGAAGCTCTATCTCTATAATGGGTCTCCTTCTCTGACAGTATACAGGCTGCACGCAACTGGTTGGACAACATGGAGAAGACTATTAATGTTTATCCTGCCAACTGGTTGTCACTGCAGGAAATCAGATTTAGACTACTCAAACTGAAGGTTAGTGGGTCATAATTGTATACTATTAATTATTATGTTCCTTCCAACAACCAACCATACTCCTAAAATCGATTAATGAAATTTACAAACACATGTGGCAGTCCGTGGATTCGAACCCAGGATACTCACACCGAAAATCAACACCTTATACATCGCACCACGAAGACAGTTAAAGGTTGTGAGAGATGTATGTATGTATGTATGTATGTATGTATGTATGTATGTATGTACTCAGGCACATACCCCATAGCTGGGGGTGGCCTTCTCGAGACAGAGCCCGAACAGGGACAAACAAAAAACAAAATTAATAATAATTTATTAAAATGTAAA
Organism: Paralithodes platypus; assembly: GCA_032716605.1. Classification (NCBI taxonomy): domain Eukaryota; kingdom Metazoa; phylum Arthropoda; class Malacostraca; order Decapoda; family Lithodidae; genus Paralithodes; species Paralithodes platypus. The sequence continues at coordinate 45,558,277 of CM064547.1, read as the reverse complement.
ACTTGCAAACTAAACAAACCAAAATTGGGACAAGGACAAATAAATAAATAAATAAATAAATAATAAATAAATACCGTATATAATAATAATAATAATAATAATACAAATAATAATAAATACAAGTTCACACACATCTAGGACACCCAGAAGATGACCCAGAGACCCAGGCCCATTTGATGTCTTACAGCAAAAGATTCCCAGGTCCCTTTTTTTATCCTGATAACATGATTTATACCATTGCATGTACAGTACTGTTAACCCTCCAGCCCCGGCTATGTATTCCATATATATTCCAAAAACCCGGGGGTTTTGGCCGAAAAACGTCTATGCCTAGGCTACCGTATCTTTGTTATTTTGACTGCTTCCACATTCCCGCGCATCCCCAAGCGTATGTGTTTCATACCTGTAGAATGGCATTAAGTGGAGCTCTCTAAGTCAACTGGTTCAGTTGTGATGACGATTTCATTGGAGATAACTTTGTGGCAAAAACAGACACTTTACACTACTTTTCGCTACTTAACAATAACACAGGCACACACGAACAAGCGATGCACTCCTTCTTGTGGTCGGAGATGCGCTTACATGCGTCGGACGGACGCCTCGCACACCAAGCTTACAGGCTTTCAAGCTGCCGGAGCCTCAGAGCCCTACCGGGTAGCGCGGGGTGTTTTTTTTATGGGTTTCTCGGAGCCCAACCGGGTTTGGAGGGTTAATTAAGGTAAGAATTAAATAATTAAATCTATATTTAATTATGTTTAGCAATCTGGAAATTATGATTAAGGAACACCCCATTGTTAACATTAATCCTCCATTACAAACCCCAATGCACTAGAATATTCAGCTATATTTAACTACATTACTTATATTAAGCAAAGGTATATTATATCCTATAACTTTGTGTGACAGACAACCCTACGAGACATCACATCACACAAGTGTGTGCTGGACACGGTCAAAGAACGTGCAGGGCACATCCTACAAGCCTCCCCCAGCAACAAAGACGTCAATGAGGTGATCAAGGAGGTGGACGCCAGACACGAGGCACTGGCAGCCAAAACCTAGAGGCATATCGAAGACCTGGAGCGGATAACGGATAAATTGACTACCCACCAGGACCTTAGTCTTACTCATGCTGACTGGCAGAAGGATATGTGGGAGAAACTACACTCTTACACAGGTTGGTTCATTATTTAATTATTTGAGTGGCTACTCGAAGTTCATTTAGTCTTGAAACTTTACCAGTATACAGGTAATGCACTACTTATGTTTAACTTTACCAGTATACAGGTAATGCACTACTTATGTTTAACTTTACCAGTATACAGGTAATGCACTACTTATGTTTAACGCACTACTTATGTTTAACTTACCAGTATACAGGTAATGCACTACTATGTTTAACTTTACCAGTATGGTAATGCACTACTTTGTTTAACTTTTGGTAATGCACTACTTTGTTTAACTTTACCAGTATTGAATATTACTATTTAAGCTAAATGTTGTCTTGTATATTTGTTCAGACTACTCTGGCAACAAAGGTGCTCTAAAGCAGCGAGTAGACCAGGTGTGTGGGTTGGAGGGAGCCAAGTGTGACGGTCGCAACTTGATCGCCCAGATCTCCGCCAACTCTGACCAGATCTTAGAGAAGCTGCCATCCAGAGCCAAAGAGGCTTTGGAGCGAGACATCAACAATCTTAAGTAAGGAATTTGTTTCTATTAGTCACTGGGAAAGGATATAAATTGTGCCTATTCATATAAATTATAATAAGGAAAAGCATCCATGTAAGACTGATAATTCAATTTTTTAGAGAATTTATTATTCTTAACATTGTTCTTAACACCAATAACCCCCCTAATGAAATTAATGAAAGCATATGATTATGCGATAAAAGTATATATTAAACCCTGGGGAATTGAAGCTTCTCTTTTAGAGACAAAAAGAATCCTTTTCAAGATTTTATGAAGCTCCTTTATGTGTTGGGTGAATAGAACTTGTTAACTTTGGCAGGTAAGCTATCTGAGGGGATTTATAATAGCCCATTTATCATGCTGTCCAAGAGCAGCCATGTGTGGATCACCCAGTTAATGGACCCCACCTCGCTTTTTTTTTTCTCTTTCTCTCCCTCTCTCTTTGGTTTGTATCCAGTCGACCCTATTCAGCCTACTGTTTTAAGACGTTTATCCCCATCCAGGTGTCAATATTTTCCTGGAGAGCGATAGCAAACCAGCATATACATATTTTTGTTTTGACAGCAAGCTAAATTTGTACATTTTTCGATAGAAAAATGTCTGGCAAAGCCGGATTTCTCCATACAATGCTGGCTCGCTATCGCTCGCCAGGAAGAAATTGACACCTTGATGGGGAAAAACAGTTGGCTGAATGGGGCCGAATGGATACAAGCCAGGAAAAGAGAGAAAAAGATAGAAAGATAAAAAAAGCCGGTGACCCCCTTTAACTAAACGTAACGTTTGTGTAGGTATGAGCTAGCGAAGTATGCCAGCACCCTGGCTGATGTGAAGCATGGGCTTGAGGAACGGCTACAGCAGTGGCACGACTACGAGGGCACCTACGGTCGCATCCTCTCCTGGTTGGGGGACTCGGAGGCCGCCCTAAGAACTACGCCCCCAAGTGTACACTGCAAGAGAAGACCGAACAGCTCGAGCGCTTCCAGGTTTGTCCACTGGCTATTTTAATGTAAAACTTGCAAAATAAACAAACCAAAACTGGGACGACACAAGATAAATGCAAAAGAACTAATCAAAATCGCTATGTGAAAATAATGCTTTGTTTTGAATAGTCTGCAAGGTTTTATTGTGTTTCAGCTAGGTTAGAAGCCCAGGCTGGGCTTGCGTATTCCATCACTGATCTTATGTATTGTTTATAAACTGTGGTGGTGGTTTCTTTGATGTGTCCAAATTTTGTGTGAGCAAGTGACCTGAGGGCATTAAGTCTGGGTGTCAGTTTCTTTTTCATGTTTGTGGTGTGCTGTTTCAAACCTGTTTGAATGTCATATGAGTATCATATGTTACTCCTAGGATTCTGGGTAAGTGTGTATGTGTTAGGGGTGTGTTGTTTATGGTGAGTTGATGGATGTATTCGTGTTCTCCTGTCCAGCTTGTGAGCAGGGTTGCGGTGGATTTGGCTGGGGCTAGATTAAGTCTTTGTAGTGCACCAGCCATGTAGTGTGTTGAGATAGGGTTGAAGGAGATCTGTTGCTCATTTTGGGTCATGGTGTGTGCATGTGAGTGTTATGTCGTCTAAGTTTATTTGGGGTGTATTGGGTATAGTTATGTCGTGCATGTACAGATTGAAGAGTGCGGGTCATAGGACGGATCCTTGTGGGACTCCGTTTGGAAAGTTTACGATGCTAGATGACTGACCGGCAAAAGATACGTGTGCACATCTGCCTGCTAGGAAGTTGGCCAGCCACCTTTTTGTGTTGTGCATGTTTGTGTTGTAGATTTTGTTTGTTAGGTTGTGGCGGGGGATGGCATCGAAGGCTTTACTAATGTTGCTTATGTTGTCTAGGCCACAGGCGGGTGAGTGCTTGAGATTGTTGATGATGTGCTTTGTCTGGTGATTGGTGAAGGGTGTATAGTCAGGGTCTGTGGGGAATTGTCTCTTACGTCGGATGACACGTCGGTAGTCTTTGTGGGGTTTTAGGTGGCTGACACGTGAGAAGTGATTGATGAGAGTGTTTGCTTGTTGTTTACATGAAGGAGTAGAGTCTGTTGTTGTGATTGCAGCATGTGATTGTGTTGTGTTGCTGTTGGAAAGTGTGATGTTGTTTAGTGTTTGGTAGAGTGTTTTTGGGTTTGTTTTGTGATCAAGTGTTTGTAGGAAGTTATTCCAATTTAGTTTTTGTTCTTGTATTTTGTTGTTAGTCTGGGTGTTGAGTGGTTGGATTTGTTGTGTGATGTCCTGTGTGTGGGGTGCTGGTGAGTGTTTCAGTATGTCGCATTGTCTGATGAGGTTTTGAATTTCTGGTGTGAAGTTGGGGTTGTGTCTTTTTCTGTTACCTCTCGGAATGTGTTTCTTGTCAGCGTTTTGGATAGTGTTATTGAGTACTGTATGTGTACAGGATTGTTGATGTTAGTGATGGGTATGCTGTTTAGAGTTGTGAAGTGTTGTTCTGTCTCATTTGTGAATGCTTCCCAGTTAGCTCTTTTATAATTGGTGTAAGTGTGTTTGTGGCTAGCTGGGGTGAGTGGTTTTGGTGGTGATAATGATCAGAAGGTGGTCAGAACCTAAGGTTCTAACCACCCTCCAGGATGTTGTGGGAGCAAGTTCTGGGGAGCAAAAGGTGATGTCTGGAGATGATGGGTTATAGAGGGCTTGGTGGGGAATATGGGTATGTTGATGGATGTCGTTAAGGATGATAAGGTTATCTGTTTAGTGTTGAAGTACCAGCCCTCTTGTCTGTGTCGGGGTTGTCGACAAACCAGGCCGACGTCTTTGCGTTGAAGTCACCACCCAGGATGATGTGTGGTGTGTTTGTGATCTGTTGTAATTGTGGTCTGTATTAATTTGGTACTGTAGGGTATGTTTGGGGAGGGATGTATGTGTTTATGATGGTTATGTTGGAGTCGTTGCCAGTGCATATTTTAATTGAGTGTATTTCTGTTGTGTTATCATTTGGGGGGAGGAGGGATTTGGTATTTACACAGGTGACTATGTATGATATTTCTTTGTATACCAGGGTGATGAGTCCACCGCCGCTGCCGACAGCCCGGTCTTGTCTAATGGTGGTGAAATCATGAAATGTTTTTTTTTTTTTTTTTTTTTTTGTGCGGCGTTTTGTTTCTTGTAAGATGGCAATGTGTATGTTGTGTTGTTTGATAAAGTGTGAGAGTTCGTGTTTCTTTGTGTTGATGCCATCCATGTTTAATTGGAGAATGTTAATGTTATGTGCAAGATGTAGGCTATGTTGGGTGCTGCTGCACAAGGATGAGGTGGGGGTGGGTAGGGTTGGGATGGGTGAGGTGGTGGTGGTGGAGGTGGGGATTGGGGTGCAGGAGATGAGGGTGAGAATGGATTAGGTTGGGGTGTTGAGTTGAGGATGTGGATGGTATGGGAAGGTTAGCCACACATGAACATGAAGGAGTAGAGTCTGTTGATGTGATTGTGTTGTGTTGCTGTTGGAAAGTGTGATGTTGTTTACAGTTTGGTAGAGTGTTTTTGGGTTTGTTTTGTGATCAAGTGTTTGTAGGAAGTTATTCCAATTTAGTTTTTGTTGTTCTTGTATTTTGTTGTTAGTCTGGGTGTTGAGTGGTTGGATTTGTTGTGTGATGTCTTGTGTGTGGGGTGCTGGTGAGTGTTTCAGTATGTCGCGTTGTCTGATGAGGTTTTGAATTTCTGGTGTGAAGTTGGGGTTGTGTCTTTTTCTGTTACCTCTCGGAATGTGTTTCTTGTCAGCGTTTTGGATAGTGTTATTGAGTACTGTATGTGTACAGGATTGTTGATGTTAGTGATGGGTATGCTGTTTAGAGTTGTGAAGTGTTGCTCTGTCTCATTTGTGAATGCTTCCCAGTTAGCTCTTTTATAATTGGTGTAAGTGTGTTTGTGGCTAGCTGGGGTGAGTCTGGTTTTGGTGGTGATAATGATCAGAAGGTGGTCAGAACCTAAGGTTCTAACCACCCTCCAGGATGTTGTGGGGGCAAGTTCTGGGGAGCAAAAGGTGATGTCTGGAGATGATGGGTTATAGAGGGCTTGGTGGGGAATATGGGTATGTTGATGGATGTCGTTAAGGATGATAAGGTTATCTGTTTAGTGTTGAAGTACCAGCCCTCTTGTCTGTGTCGGGGTTGTCGACAAACCAGGCCGACGTCTTTGCGTTGAAGTCACCACCCAGGATGATGTGTGGTGTGTTTGTGATCTGTTGTAATTGTGGTCTGTATTAATTTGGTACTGTAGGGTATGTTTGGGGAGGGATGTATGTGTTTATGATGGTTATGTTGGAGTCCTTGCCAGTGCATATTTTAATTGATTGTATTTCTGTTGTGTTATCATTTGGGGGGAGGACGGATTTGGTATTTACACAGGTGACTATGTATGATATTTCTTTGTATACCAGGGTGATGAGTCCACCGCCGCTGCCGACAGCCCGGTCTTGTCTAATGGTGGTGAAATCATGAAATGTATTTTTTTTTTTTTTTGTGCGGCGTTTTTTTTCTTGTAAGATGGCAATGTGTATGTTGTGTTGTTGTTGTTGTTGTTTTTCCCCAAGCTGCCTGGCCGAACAGCCCCAAGGCCCCGAGCAAGGCCAAGGCCATAACCGAGCGCCCCCACAGAACCCCCCCCCGCCGACCACAATAAAGCCTGGGTGACCGAAGCCACTCCATGACGGGGAGCTGAGGAGGGTGCGGAAATGCCCGGGAAACCAAAGCCCTACTCAGGGCCCTGTGCCCCTCAGCAATTATGAAGAGAAAGTTGAGGGGCAAAGGAAAGATGTGACGCTTTGGCTTCCAATCTTGGTAGATTAGGAGGTCAATCCACGCAAGAGACGTCGTCACTTGAGATCTAGAAAATATACAAGTAAAAGGAACAGTCAGAGTAAGCTATGGGTATGGCAGAGATCGCTCAGTTCTCACTCTGATAGACCAGCCCATCACCACATGACTAGAACCCAATCCTCTCAGCATCAGCTAGGAAAGGCCCTAGTAAGCCGCCTTTGGCGGGGGGATAGCTCCCCTATTTCGACCCTTTTCGGGGTTGGGCACCCGCCCAACCCCGAAATGTGTATGTTGTGTTGTTTGATAAAGTGTGAGAGTTCGTGTTTCTTTGTGTTGATGCCATCCATGTTTAATTGGAGAATGTTAATGTTATGTGCACGATGTAGGCTATGTTGGGTGCTGCTGCACGAGGATGAGGAGGGGGTGAGGGTGGGTAGGGTTGGGATGGGTGAGGTGGTGGTGGTGGAGGTGGGGATTGGGGTGCAGGAGATGAGGGTGAGAATGGATTAGGTTGGGGTGTGGTGTGTTGAGTTGAGGATGTGGATGGTATGGGAAGGTTAGCCACACATGAACATGAAGGAGTAGAGTCTGTTGATGTGATTGTGTTGTGTTGCTGTTGGAAAGTGTGATGTTGTTTAGTGTTTGGTAGAGTGTTTTTGGGTTTGTTTTGTGATCAAGTGTTTGTAGGAAGTTATTCCAATTTAGTTTTTGTTGTTCTTGTATTTTGTTGTTAGTCTGGGTGTTGAGTGGTTGGATTTGTTGTGTGATGTCTTGTGTGTGGGGTGTTGGTGAGTGTTTCAGTATGTCGCGTTGTCTGATGAGGTTTTGAATTTCTGGTGTGAAGTTGGGGTTGTGTCTTTTTCTGTTACCTCTCGAAATGTGTTTCTTGTCAGCGTTTTGGATAGTGTTATTGAGTACTGTATGTGTACAGGATTGTTGATGTTAGTGATGGGTACGCTGTTTAGAGTTGTGAAGTGTTGTTCTGTCTCATTTGTGAATGCTTCCCAGTTAGCTCTTTTATAATTGGTGTAAGTGTGTTTGTGGCTAGCTGGGGTGAGTCTGGTTTTGGTGGTGATAATGATCAGAAAGTGGTCAGAACCTAAGGTTCTAACCACCCTCCAGGATGTTGTGGGGGCAAGTTCTGGGGAGCAAAAGGTGATGATGGGTTATAGAGGGCTTGGTGGGGAATATGGGTATTTTGATGGATGTCGTTAAGGATGATAAGGTTATCTGTTTAGTGTTGAAGTACCAGCCCTCTTGTCTGTGTCGGGGTTGTCGACAAACCAGGCCGACGTCTTTGCGTTGAAGTCACCACCCAGGATGATGTGTGGTGTGTTTGTGATCTGTTGTAATTGTGGTCTGTATTAATTTGGTACTGTAGGGTATGTTTGGGGAGGGATGTATGTGTTTATGATGGTTATGCTGGAGTCGTTGCCAGTGCATATTTTAATTGATTGTATTTCTGTTGTGTTATCATTTGGGGGGAGGACGGATTTGGTATTTACACAGGTGACTATGTATGATATTTCTTTGTATACCAGCGTGATGAGTCCACCGCCACTGCCGACAGCCCGGTCTTGTCTAATGGTGGTGAAATCATGAAATGTATTTTTTTTTTTTTTTTTTGTGCGGCGATTTGTTTCTTGTAAGATGGCAATGTGTATGTTGTGTTGTTGTTGTTGTTTTTCCCCAAGCTGCCTGGCCGAACAGCCCCAAGGCCCCGAGCAAGGCCAAGGCCATAACCGAGCGCCCCCACAGAACCCCCCCCCGCCGACCACAATAAAGCCTGGGTGACCGAAGCCACTCCATGGCGGGGAGCTGAGGAGGGTGCGGAAACGCCCGGGAAACCAAAGCCCCACCCAGGGCCCTGTGCCCCTCAGCAATTATGAAGAGAAAGTTGAGGGGCAAAGGAAAGATGTGACGCTTTGGCTTCCAATCTTGGTAGATTAGGAGGTCAATCCACGCAAGAGACGTCGTCACTTGAGATCTAGAAAATATACAAGTAAAAGGAACAGTCAGAGTAAGCTATGGGTATGGCAGAGATCGCTCAGTTCTCACTCTGATAGACCAGCCTATCACCACATGACTAGAACCCAATCCTCTCAGCATCAGCTAGGAAAGGCCCTAGAAAGCCGCCTTTGGCGGGGGGATAGCTCCCCTATTTCGACCCTTTTCGGGGTTGGGCACCCGCCCAACCCCGAAATGTGTATGTTGTGTTGTTTGATAAAGTGTGAGAGTTCGTGTTTCTTTGTGTTGATGCCATCCATGTTTAATTGGAGAATGTTAATGTTATGTGCACGATGTAGGCTATGTTGGGTGCTGCTGCACGAGGATGAGGTGGGGGTGAGGGTGGGTAGGGTTGGGATGGGTGAGGTGGTGGTGGTGGAGGTGGGGATTGGGGTGCAGGAGATGAGGGTGAGAATGGATTAGGTTGGGGTGTGGTGTGTTGAGTTGAGGATGTGGATGGTATGGGAAGGTTAGCCACACATGAACATGAAGGAGTAGAGTCTGTTGATGTGATTGTGTTGTGTTGCTGTTGGAAAGTGTGATGTTGTTTAGTGTTTGGTAGAGTGTTTTTGGGTTTGTTTTGTGATCAAGTGTTTGTAGGAAGTTATTCCAATTTAGTTTTTGTTGTTCTTGTATTTTGTTGTTAGTCTGGGTGTTGAGTGGTTGGATTTGTTGTGTGATGTCTTGTGTGTGGGGTTCTGGTGAGTGTTTCAGTATGTCGCGTTGTCTGATGAGGTTTTGAATTTCTGGTGTGAAGTTGGGGTTGTGTCTTTTTCTGTTACCTCTCGGAATGTGTTTCTTGTCAGCGTTTTGGATAGTGTTATTGAGTACTGTATGTGTACAGGATTGTTGATGTTAGTGATGGGTACGCTGTTTAGAGTTGTGAAGTGTTGTTCTGTCTCATTTGTGAATGCTTCCCAGTTAGCTCTTTTATAATTGGTGTAAGTGTGTTTGTGGCTAGCTGGGGTGAGTCTGGTTTTGGTGGTGATAATGATCAGAAGGTGGTCAGAACCTAAGGTTCTAACCACCCTCCAGGATGTTGTGGGGGCAAGTTCTGGGGAGCAAAAGGTGATGTCTGGAGATGATGGGTTATAGAGGGCTTGGTGGGGAATATGGGTATGTTGATGGATGTCATTAAGGATGATAAGGTTATCTGTTTAGTGTTGAAGTACCAGCCCTCTTGTCTGTGTCGGGGTTGTCGACAAACCAGGCCGACGTCTTTGCGTTGAAGTCACCACCCAGGATGATTTGTGGTGTGTTTGTGATCTGTTGTAATTGTGGTCAGTATTAATTTGGTACTGTAGGGTATGTTTGGGGAGGGATGTATGTGTTTATGATGGTTATGTTGGAGTCGTTGCCAGTGCATATTTTAATTGATTGTATTTCTGTTGTGTTATCATTTGGGGGGAGGAGGGATTTGGTATTTACACAGGTGACTATGTATGATATTTCTTTGTATACCAGGGTGATGAGCCCACCGCGGCTGCCGACAGCCCGGTCTTGTCTAATGGTGGTGAAATCATGAAATGTATTTTTTTTTTTTTGTGCGGCGTTTTGTTTCTTGTAAGATGGCAATGTGTATGTTGTGTTGTTTGATAAAGTGTGAGAGTTCATGTTTCTTTGTGTTGATGCCATCCATGTTTAATTGGAGAATGTTAATGTTATGTGCAAGATGTAGGCTATGTTGGGTGCTGCTGCACGAGGATGAGGTGGGGGTGAGGGTGGGTAGGGTTGGGATGGGTGAGGTGGTGGTGGTGGAGGTGGGGATTGGGGTGCAGGAGATGAGGGTGAGAATGGATTAGGTTGGGGTGTGGTGTGTTGAGTTGAGGATGTGGTTGGTATGGGAAGGTTAGCCACACATGAACATGAAGGAGTAGAGTCTGTTGATGTGATTGTGTTGTGTTGCTGTTGAAAAGTGTGATGTTGTTTAGTGTTTGGTAGAGTGTTTTTGGGTTTGTTTTGTGATCAAGTGTTTGTAGGAAGTTATTCCAATTTAGTTTTTGTTGTTCTTCTATTTTGTTGTTAGTCTGGGTGTTGAGTGGTTGGATTTGTTGTGTGATGTCTTGTGTGTGGGGTGCTGGTGAGTGTTTCAGTATGTCGCGTTGTCTGATGAGGTTTTGAATTTCTGGTGTGAAGTTGGGGTTGTGTCTTTTTCTGTTACCTCTCGGAATGTGTTTCTTGTCAGCGTTTTGGATAGTGTTATTGAGTACTGTATGTGTACAGGATTGTTGATGTTAGTGATGGGTACGCTGTTTAGAGTTGTGAAGTGTTGTTCTGTCTCATTTGTGAATGCTTCCCAGTTAGCTCTTTTATAATTGGTGTAAGTGTGTTTGTGGCTAGCTGGGGTGAGTCTGGTTTTGGTGGTGATAATGATCAGAAGGTGGTCAGAACCTAAGGTTCTAACCACCCTCCAGGATGTTGTGGGGGCAAGTTCTGGGGAGCAAAAGGTGATGTCTGGAGATGATGGGTTATAGAGGGCTTGGTGGGGAATATGGGTATGTTGATGGATGTCGTTAAGGATGATAAGGTTATCTGTTTAGTGTTGAAGTACCAGCCCTCTTGTCTGTGTCGGGGTTGTCGACAAACCAGGCCTACGTCTTTGCGTTGAAGTCACCACCCAGGATGATGTGTGGTGTGTTTGTGATCTGTATTAATTTGGTACAGTAGGGTATGTTTGGGGAGGGATGTATGTGTTTATGATGGTTATGTTGTTGTTGTTGTTGTTCCCTAAGCTGCCTGGCCGAACAGCCCCGAGTCCCTGAGGAAGGCCATGGCCACGATCGGGCTTTCCCACAGAGCTCTCATTGAGTGTAGGTTGTGTTGTTGGCGTAAGTGGTTGTGTGAAATGCAGTCTTCGATGATGTGTTTAATGGTATGGGGTGCTGTGTTACATCCCGGGCAGGCGTCGACAACGGAGTCATCCAGTCTCTTCTGATAGCTCAGGAGAGCTGGATGGTGTCCGCATCTCAGCCTGGCCAGGTGGACTCTGTCCTCGCGAGGGAGGGAGGATTCGGAAGGATGGATTTCGGGAGGTCGTGCATGCAGCTGCGTGTTGTCTGTGAGTGAGTGGATGGATTGGCGAGAGATATGAGTATGGATGTGTGCTTCTGGAAGTTGGTTCGGGGTGGGCAGGGAGGGAGAGAGGACAGTAATTGTGTGTGATACCGTGTGCTGGGTGTTGTTTTGATATTTCTTGGTGTCTGTGGGTGTGTTGCCATGTAGTTTAGTGGGTGGTCTTGGTTCGTGGAGGCTGCTGCCAGGAATTGAGTGCCTCTCATGTCCAGATGGTCTTTGACTGAGGATTTTGGTTTCTTGATGTAGATGATCTGTGGGTGCAGTAGCTGTGCAGCCTGTAATGATCTTCAGGGCTTTGTTTTGAATAGTCTGTAAGGTCTTATGATGTGTTTCAGCTAGGTTAGAAGCCCAGGCTGGGCTTGCGTATTCCATTACTGATCTTATGTATTGTTTATATACTGTGGTGGTAGTTTCTTTGTTGTGTCCAAATTTTGTGTGAGCAAGTGACCTGAGGGCGTTAAGTCTGGGTGTCAGTTTCTTTTCAATGTTTGTGGTGTGCTGTTTGAATGTCATATGAGTATCATAAGTTACTCCTAGGATTTTGGGTGTGTGTGTATGTGTTAGGGGTGTGTTGTTTATGGTGAGTTGAGGGATGTATTCGTGTTCACCTGTCCAGCTTGTGAGCAGGGTTGCGGTGGATTTGGCTGGGGCTAGATTAAGTCTGTTTGTAGTGCACCAGCCATGTAGTGTGTTGAGATAGGGTTGAAGGAGATCTGTTGCTCTTCTTGGGTCATGGTGTGTGCATGTGAGTGTTATGTCATCTGCATAGGAGGCTAAGTTTATTTGGGGAGTATTGGGTGTAGTTATATCGTGCATGTACAGATTGAAGAGTGCGGGCGATAGGACGGATCCTTGTGGGACTCCGTTTGGAAAGTTTCTGATTTTAGATGACTGACCGGCAAAAGATACGTGTGCACATCTGCCTGCTAGGAAGTTGGCCAGCCACCTTTTTGTGTTGTTGTGCATGTTTGTGTTGTAGATTTTGTTTGTTAGGTTGTGGCGGGGGATGGCATCGAAGGCTTTACTACTGTCGAGTGTGGCTAATAGTGATCTGTGTGGTGGTCTAGCTGAGTTGATGCCGTCGAAAGCTCTTTGTGTAAGGTCTGTGAGAAGAGTGTTTGTGGAGTGCAGTGGCCTAAAGCCATGTTGTGTTGAAGCTAGGGGTAGGTCGGGTGTAATTAGTTGTAATACTAGGCGTTCCATGACTTTGGAGGGGGAGCAAAGGAGTGTGATGGGGCGGTGCGAGGAGGGTAGCGTGGGGTCTTTGTTGGGTTTGGGGAATGTGATGATGATACCATGCTTCCAAATGTCTGGTATTGTGTTGTGTGAATAGCTGTAGTTTGATATGTTAGTGAGTGTTTGTATGCCTTGTGGTCCCAGGTGTCTGAGGTGTATGTTGCTTATGTTGTCTAGGCCACAGGCGGGTGAGTGCTTGAGATTGTTGATGATATGCTTTGTCTGGTGATTGGTGAAGGGTGTATAGTCAGGGTCTGTGGGGAATTGTCTCTTACGTCGGATGACACGTCGGTCGTCATTGTAAGGTTTTAGGTGGCTGACATGTGAGAAGTGATTGATGAGAGTGTTTGCTTGTTGTTTACATGAAGGAGTAGAGTCTGTTGTTGTGATTGCAGCATGTAATTGTGTTGTGTTGCTGTTGGAAAGAGTGATGCTGTGTGATGGTTATGTTGGAGTCGTTGCCAGTGCATATTTTAATTGATTGTATTTCTGTTGTGTTATCATTTGGGGGGAGGAGGGATTTGGTATTTACACAGGTGACTATGTATGATATTTCTTTGTATACCAGGGTGATGAGTCCACCGCCGCTGCCGACAGCCCGGTCTTGTCTAATGGTGGTGAAATCATGAAATGTAGTTTTGTTTTGTGTTGTGCGGCGTTTTGTTTCTTGTAAGATGGCAATGTGTATGTTGTGTTGTTTGATAAAGTGTGAGAGTTCGTGTTTCTTTGTGTTGATGCCATCCATGTTTAATTGGAGAATGTTAATGTTATGTGCACGATGTAGGCTATGTTGGGTGCTGCTGCACGAGGATGAGGTTGGGGTGAGGGTGGGTAGGGTTGGGATGGGTGAGGTGGTGGTGGTGGAGGTGGGGATTGGGGTGCAGGAGATGAGGGTGAGAATGGATTAGGTTGGGGTCTGGTGTGTTGAGTTGAGGATGTGGATGGTATGGGAAGGTTAGCCACACATGAACATGAAGGAGTAGAGTCTGTTGATGTGATTGTGTTGTGTTGCTGTTGGAAAGTGTGATGTTGTTTAGTGTTTGGTAGAGTGTTTTTGGGTTTGTTTTGTGATCAAGTGTTTGTAGGAAGTTATTCCAATTTAGTTTTTGTTGTTCTTGTATTTTGTTGTTAGTCTGGGTGTTGAGTGGTTGGATTTGTGTGATGTCTTGTGTGTGGGGTGCTGGTGAGTGTTTCAGTATGTCGCGTTGTCTGATGAGGTTTTGAATTTCTGGTGTGAAGTTGGGGTTGTGTCTTTTTCTGTTACCTCTCGGAATATGTTTCTTGTCAGCGTTTTGGATAGTGTTATTGAGTACTGTATGTGTACAGGATTGTTGATGTTAGTGATGGGTACGCTGTTTAGAGTTGTGAAGTGTTGTTCTGTCTCATTTGTGAATGCTTCCCAGTTAGCTCTTTTATAATTGGTGTAAGTGTGTTTGTGGCTAGCTGGGGTGAGTCTGGTTTTGGTGGTGATAATGATCAGAAGGTGGTCAGAACCTAAGGTTCTAACCACCCTCCAGGATGTTGTGGGGGCAAGTTCTGGGGAGCAAAAGGTGATGTCTGGAGATGATGGGTTATAGAGGGCTTGGTGGGGAATATGGGTATGTTGATGGATGTCGTTAAGGATGATAAGGTTATCTGTTTAGTGTTGAAGTACCAGCCCTCTTGTCTGTGTCGGGGTTGTCGACAAACCAGGCCTACGTCTTTGCGTTGAAGTCACCACCCAGGATGATGTGTGGTATGTTTGTGATCTGTTGTAATTGTGGTCTGTATTAATTTGGTACTGTAGGGTATGTTTGGGGGAGGGATGTATGTGTTTATGATGGTTATGTTGGAGTCGTTGCCAGTGCATATTTTAATTGATTGTATTTCTGTTGTGTTATCATTTGGGGGGAGGAGGGATTTGGTATTTACACAGGTGACTATGTATGATATTTCTTTGTATACCAGGGTGATGAGTCCACCGCCGCTGCCGACAGCCCGGTCTTGTCTAATGGTGGTGAAATCATGAAATGTAGTTTTGTTTTGTGTTGTGCGGCGTTTTGTTTCTTGTAAGATGGCAATGTGTATGTTGTGTTGTTTGATAAAGTGTGAGAGTTCGTGTTTCTTTGTGTTGATGCCATCCATGTTTAATTGGAGAATGTTAATGTTATGTGCAAGATGTAGGCTATGTTGGGTGCTGCTGCACGAGGATGAGGTGGGGGTGAGGGTGGGTAGGGATGGGATGGGTGAGGTGGTGGTGGTGGAGGTGGGGATTGGGGTGCAGGAGATGAGGGTGAGAATGGATTAGGTTGGGGTGTGGTGTGTTGAGTTGAGGATGTGGATGGTATGGGAAGGTTAGCCACACATGAACATGAAGGCTATGAGGAAACTTGGTGTGGAAGAGTGGCTGGTGCGTGTGATAATGAAGATGTATGAGGATTCGCGAAGTTCGGTGAGGGTGAAGGGTGTACTGAGTGATGAGTTCGCAGTCCGTGTTGGAGTCCATCAGGGTTCAGTGTTAAGCCCCCTCCTCTTTATTATGGTCTTGGAGGCGCTGTCTAGAATTTTTAGAGGCGGACTCCCGTTGGAACTGTTTTATGCAGACGATTTAGTCCTAATAGCTGACAGTATGCAGGATGCTGAGGCCAAATTCAGAGAGTGAAGAGAGGGCATGGCGAGCAAGGGTTTAAGAGTCAATATTAACAAAACCAAGGTTATGCATTGTAGTTTGAGACGAGGCAATGTGGAAAAGAGCGGTGCATACCCATGTGTAGTGTGTGGAAAGGGAGTGGGCGTTAACTCAATTCAATGTAGCATCTGTCGATGTTGGGTGCACCATGGGAGTAAGCGCTGTAGTAGAATAAAGGGGCCCCTGCCGAAGGATAAGTCAGAAATAGAGAAATTTGAGTGCGTGGTGTGCAAAGGCGAGCTTGTGTTAAGAGATGATCCTGTGGCTGTGAATTTTGGAAATGAGTCTTTGGAGCTGGTGAACAAGTTTTGTTACCTAGGAGATACCATCTCTGCCGGTGGTGGGGCTGAGGCTGCCACTGTTGCTAGAATTAGGTGGGGCTGGGGGAAGTTCAGAGAATTGATGCCAATCCTGACCATGAAAAGAATGCCTCTCCCCCTGAAGGGAAAGGTGTATGCCTCATGTGTTAGAAGTGCAATGACGTATGCCTCAGAAACATGGGCCGTTAAAGTAGAGGATGTCAACAGAATGGAGCGTAATGAGATGAGAATGGTGAGATGGATGTGTGGGGCCAGGCTACAGGATAGAATAACAAATGTTGAGCTGAGGAGACGTTTAGGTATAAAGAGTATTAGCGAGGTGATGCGTACAAGTAGACTGGGATGGTATGGACATGTGGAGAGAATGGATGAACAAAATTGGGTGAAAAAATGCAGGTCTGTGATTGTGGAGGGAGCTGCACCAAGGGGTGGACCGAGGAAGACCTGGGATCGGACTATACGCGCCGATCTCAAATCCAAGAACTTGACAAGTGAAGCAGCCCTTAACCCGGGAGCTGCGGGGAGACTCTTAAGAGTTCCCCCGGCGCACTGCGGGACTCTTAAGAGTCAGAAAATAAAAAATCAACTTTTGACATCGAAAAAAAAAAAAATTTATTTTTTTTTTTTTCTTTTATTTTTTTTTTTTGGCCCTGGGCCATGCAAAATCTCAGTCCTCTACCTCCCCTCCTTCCCACTTTCCTCCTCTCCTTCAGTTATCACCTATTTTCCCTGTTATTCCCTTATTCTGAGGTATATTTTCGTGCTAACATTAGAAATCCGATTGGAGGGTGTGGTCATCACTGATAGCAAGCGAGTGCAAGAGAGAGAGAGAGAGTAGCGATCGACTGTGTCTCAGTGGCCTTGGGGATAATTGGCGGGAAAGCAGATTGCCTCACCCATACATTATACAACTCGCGGGCTATATCTCCGATTTTGACCATCCAAACGCTGTTTTCACTCGTTTTATTGTTGTTTCAGGTTAATACCTTTATAATCAACCCATAATAGGCGCATATGGATAAATATTAATGCTATTAATGGCACAATGAATATTTTAGTGACGGAAACACCTCAAATACGTCAGCACAGGGGGACGTTTCCAATTACCCCCATGCGCACTTCAGAGGTTAACAGGGTTGCCTGGAATGCCACCATTAGGACAAGAGACTGAAACTGCACTTATGTGTGGAACACTCGGTCTTAAAATGTTATGTATGTATGTATAAGGAGTAGAGTCTGTTGATGTGATTGTGTTGTGTTGCTGTTGGAAAGTGTGATGTTGTTTACTGTTTGGTAGAGTGTTTTTGGGTTTGTTTTGTGATCAAGTGTTTGTAGGAAGTTATTCCAATTTAGTTTTTGTTGTTCTTGTATTTTGTTGTTAGTCTGGGTGTTGAGTGGTTGGATTTGTTGTGTGATGTCTTGTGTGTGGGGTGCTGGTGAGTGTTTCAGTATGTCGCGTTGTCTGATGAGGTTTTGAATTTCTGGTGTGAAGTTGGGGTTGTGTCTTTTTCTGTTACCTCTCGGAATGTGTTTCTTGTCAGCGTTTTGGATAGTGTTATTGAGTACTGTATGTGTACAGGATTGTTGATGTTAGTGATGGGTACGCTGTTTAGAGTTGTGAAGTGTTGTTCTGTCTCATTTGTGAATGCTTCCCAGTTAGCTTTTATAATTGGTGTAAGTGTGTTTGTGGCTAGCTGGGGTGAGTCTGGTTTTGGTGGTGATAATGATCAGAAGGTGGTCAGAACCTAAGGTTCTAACCACCCTCCAGGATGTTGTGGGGGCAAGTTCTGGGGAGCATAAGGTGATGTCTGGAGATGATGGGTTATAGAGGGCTTGGTGGGGAATATGGGTATGTTGATGGATGTCGTTAAGGATGATAAGGTTATCTGTTTAGTGTTGAAGTACCAGCCCTCTTGTCTGTGTCGGGGTTGTCAACAAACCAGGCCGACGTCTTTGCGTTGAAGTCACCACCCAGGATGATGTGTGGTGTGTTTGTGATCTGTTGTAATTGTGGTCTGTATTAATTTGGTACTGTAGGGTATGTTTGGGGAGGGATGTATGTGTTTATGATGGTTATGTTGGAGTCGTTGCCAGTGCATATTTTAATTGATTGTATTTCTGTTGTGTTATCATTTGGGGGGAGGAGGGATTTGGTATTTACACAGGTGACTATGTATGATATTTCTTTGTATACCAGGGTGATGAGTCCACCGCCGCTGCCGACAGCCCGGTCTTGTCTAATGGTGGTGAAATCATGAAATGTATTTTTTTTTTTTTTTTTGTGCGGCGTTTTATTTCTTGTAAGATGGCAATGTGT
Organism: Paralithodes platypus; assembly: GCA_032716605.1. Taxonomy (NCBI): domain Eukaryota; kingdom Metazoa; phylum Arthropoda; class Malacostraca; order Decapoda; family Lithodidae; genus Paralithodes; species Paralithodes platypus. The sequence continues at coordinate 45,540,201 of CM064547.1, read as the reverse complement.
ATGTTGTGTTGTTTGATAAAGTGTGAGAGTTCGTGTTTCTTGTGTTGATGCCATCCATGTTTAATTGGAGAATGTTAATGTTATGTGCAACGATGTAGGCTATGTTGGGTGCTGCTGACGAGGATGAGGTGGGGGTGAGGGTGGGTAGAGTTGGGATGGGTGAGGTGGTGGTGGTGGAGGTGGGATTGGGTGCAGGAGATGAGGGTGAGATTGGATTAGGTTGGGGTCTGGTGTGTTGAGTTGAGGATGTGGATGTATGGGAAGGTTAGCCACACATGAACATGAAGGAGTAGAGTCTGTTGATGTGATTGTGTTGTGTTGCTGTTGGAAAGTGTGATGTTGTTTAGTGTTTGGTAGAGTGTTTTTGGGTTTGTTTTGTGATCAAGTGTTTGTAGGAAGTTATTCCAATTTAGTTTTTGTTGTTCTTGTATTTTGTTGTTAGTCTGGGTGTTGAGTGGTTGGATTTGTTGTGTGGTGTCTTGTGTGTGGGGTGCTGGTGAGTGTTTCAGTATGTCGCGTTGTCTGATGAGGTTTTGAATTTCTGGTGTGAAGTTGGGGTTGTGTCTTTTTCTGTTACCTCTCGGAATGTGTTTCTTGTCAGCGTTTTGGATAGTGTTATTGAGTACTGTATGTGTACAGGATTGTTGATGTTAGTGATTGGTACGCTGTTTAGAGTTGTGAAGTGTTGTTTTGTCTCATTTGTGAATGCTTCCCAGTTAGCTCTTTTATAATTGGTGTAAGTGTGTTTGTGGCTAGCTGGGGTGAGTCTGGTTTTGGTGGTGATAATGATCAGAAGGTGGTCAGAACCTAAGGTTCTAACCACCCTCCAGGATGTTGTGGGGGCAAGTTCTGGGGAGCAAAAGGTGATGTCTGGAGATGATGGGTTATAGAGGGCTTGGTGGGGAATATGGGTATGTTGATGGATGTCGTTAAGGATGATAAGGTTATCTGTTTAGTGTTGAAGTACCAGCCCTCTTGTCTGTGTCGGGGTTGTCGACAAACCAGGCCGACGTCTTTGCGTTGAAGTCACCACCCAGATTGATGTGTGGTGTGTTTGTGATCTGTTGTAATTGTGGTCTGTATTAATTTGGTACTGTAGGGTATGTTTGGGGAGGGATGTATGTGTTTATGATGGTTATGTTGGAGTCGTTGCCAGTGCATATTTTAATTGATTGTATTTCTGTTGTGTTATCATTTGGGGGGAGGAGGGATTTGGTATTTACACAGGTGACTATGTTTGATATTTCTTTGTATACCAGGGTGATGAGTCCACCGCCGCTGCCGACAGCCCGGTCTTGTCTAATGGTGGTGAAATCATGAAATGTGGGTTTTTTTTGTGTTGTGCGGTGTTTTGTTTCTTGTAAGATGGCAATGTGTATGTTGTGTTGTTTGATAAAGTGTGAGAGTTCGTGTTTCTTTGCGTTGATGCCATCCATGTTTAATTGGAGAATGTTAATGTTATGTGCAAGATGTAGGCTATGTTGGGTGCTGAGGCCAAATTCAGAGAGTGGAGAGAGGGCATGGCGAGCAAGGGTTTAAGAGTCAATATTAACAAAACCAAGGTTATGCATTGTAGTTTGAGACGAGGCAATGTGGAAAAGAGCGGTGCATACCCATGTGCAGTGTGTGGAAAGGGAGTGGGCGTTAACTCAATTCAATGTAGCATCTGTCGATGTTGGGTACACCATGGGAGTAAGCGCTGTAGTAGAATAAAGGGGCCCCTGCCGAAGGATAAGTCAGAAATAGAGAAATTTGAGTGCGTAGTGTGCAAAGGCAAGCTTGTGTTAAGTGATGATCCTGTGGCTGTGAATTTTGGAAATGAGTGTTTGGAGCTGGTGAACAAGTTTTGTTACCTAGGAGATACCATCTCTGCCGGTGGTGGGGCTGAGGCTGCCACTGTTGCTAGAATTAGGTGTGGCTGGGGGAAGTTCAGAGAATTGATGCCAATCCTGACCATGAAAAGAACGCCTCTCCCCCTGAAGGGAAAGGTGTATGCCTCATGTGTTAGAAGTGCAATGACGTATGCCTCAGAAACATGGGCCGTTAAAGTAGAGGATGTCAACAGAATGGAGCGTAATGAGATGAGAATGGTGAGATGGATGTGTGGGGCCAGGCTACAGGATAGAATAACAAATGTTGAGCTGAGGAGACGTTTAGGTATAAAGAGTATTAGCGAGGTGATGCGTACAAGTAGACTGGGATGGTATGGACATGTGGAGAGAATGGATGAACAAAATTGGGTGAAAAAATGCAGGTCTGTGATTGTGGAGGGAGCTGCACCAAGGGGTGGACCGAGGAAGACCTGGGATCGGACTATACGCGCCGATCTCAAATCCAAGAACTTGACAAGTGAAGCAGCCCTTAACAGGGTTGCCTGGAATGCCGCCATTAGGACAAGAGACTGAAACTGCACTTATGTGTGGAACACTCAGTCTTAAAATGTTATGTATGTATGTATGCTGCACGAGGATGAGGTGGGGGTGAGGGTGGGTAGGGTTGGGATGGGTGAGGTGGTGGTGGTGGAGGTGGGGATTGGGGTGCAGGAGATGAGGGTGAGAATGGATTAGGTTGGGGTGTGGTGTGTTGAGTTGAGGATGTGGATGGTATGGGAAGGTTAGCCACACATGAACATGAAGGAGTAGAGTCTGTTGATGTGATTGTGTTGTGTTGCTGTTGGAAAGTGTGATGTTGTTTAGTGTTTGGTAGAGTGTTTTTGGGTTTGTTTTGTGATCAAGTGTTTGTAGGAAGTTATTCCAATTTAGTTTTTGCTGTTCTTGTTTTTTGTTGTTAGTCTGGGTGTTGAGTGGTTGGATTTGTTGTGTGATGTCTTGTGTGTGGGGTGCTGGTGAGTGTTTCAGTATGTCGCGTTGTCTGATAAGGTTTTGAATTTCTGGTGTGAAGTTGGGGTTTTGTCTTTTTCTGTTACCTCTCGGAATGTGTTTCTTGTCAGCGTTTTGGATAGTGTTATTGAGTACTGTATGTGTACAGGATTGTTGACGTTAGTGATGGGTACGCTGTTTAGAGTTGTGAAGTGTTGTTCTGTCTCATTTGTGAATGCTTCCCAGTTAGCTCTTTTATAATTGGTGTAAGTGTGTTTGTGGCTAGCTGGGGTGAATCTGGTTTTGGTGGTGATAATGATCAGAAGGTGGTCAGAACCTAAGGTTCTAACCACCCTCCAGGATGTTGTGGGGGCAAGTTCTGGGGAGCAAAAGGTGATGTCTGGAGATGATGGGTTATAGAGGGCTTGGTGGGGAATATGGGTATGTTGATGGATGTCGTTAAGGATGATAAGGTTATCTGTTTAGTGTTGAAGTACCAGCCCTCTTGTCTGTGTCGGGGTTGTCGACAAACCAGGCCGACGTCTTTGCGTTGAAGTCACCACCCATGATGATGTGCGGTGTGTTTGTGATCTGTTGTAATTGTGGTCTGTATTAATTTGGTACTGTAGGGTATGTTTGGGGAGGGATGTATGTGTTTATGTTGGAGTCGTTGCCAGTGCATATTTTAATTGATTGTATTTCTGTTGTGTTATCATTTGGGGGGAGGAGGGATTTGGTATTTACACAGGTGACTATGTATGATATTTCTTTGTATACCAGGGTGATGAGTCCACCGCCGCTGCCGACAGCCCGGTCTTGTCTAATGGTGGTGAAATCATGAAATGTATTTTTTTTTTTTTTTTGTGCGGCGTTTTGTTTCTTGTAAGATGGCAATGTGTATGTTGTGTTGTTTGATAAAGTGTGAGAGTTCGTGTTTCTTTGTGTTGATGCCATCCATGTGTAATTGGAGAATGTTAATGTTATGTGCACGATGTAGGCTATGTTGGGTGCTGCTGCACGAGGATGAGGTGGGGGTGAGGGTGGGTAGGGTTGGGATGGGTGAGGTGGTGGTGGTGGAGGTGGGGATTGGGGTGCAGGAGATGAGGGTGAGAATGGATTAGGTTGGGGTGTGGTGTGTTGAGTTGAGGATGTGGATGGTATGGGCAATATTCTGCATGGCGCTAATGCTGAGAGGACGACTGCAGCAGGGGGAAGTATGCAGGAGAGAGACAGCGAAGTACAGCAGAGGCGAAAAGGCAGAGTAAGGGAATAAAGAAAGGAGCCATAAACCTCGCTGACCACAACACTCCCCCCCCCCCCCCCCCGTCTCTACCTCTCCTCCCCTCGCTTAAAGTAATATGATACCTGACAGTATAAAAGCAAAACAAAAGTGTATTTAAGTATGGTTCTTATCTAAATCCATGGGGAGATTTGTATTGAAAACAAAATGTCAGTGGTAGTTTTTGATGCAATGCAGCTTAAAAATAAATGTGTGTTTATGTAAGAGTAGTAGTAGCTACTGTATACTAGAGAGAGAGAAACACAGTGACAACAAGTATTCAACCCTCCGTCCTCCCCCCCCCCCCCCCCCCATCCTTACCCACACATTCACTTCCCTCTCCTCTCCTTCCCTCTTCCCTCTTCCTTCCACTTTCCACAATGTCCCTCATGCTAATATTACATGAGTAACATGATGTAATATTTTGTACATATATTTTTGACTTGAAAATAATTAAATCTTAGGACATAATTGGCTGGTTTCCATTTAAAGTTAGGCAAATTTAGAATGTAAAGCGGCTCAAATTGCCAAGGTTTCTTTAGCATTGTATAGAGTCATTTAGCTTTGAGGAAACAGGCCGATTATATTAGGTAAGGTTATATATGATTTATGGCCGAGTCAGGAAATCCGACTTGAAGTGGTATATTTCATGTGAGAGTTATCTCTAACGAACTAGTAACTAAGTATACTATTTAAAATAAGGTATAATTCGCTGATATATTATGTGCATACTGATAACCAGGACCTTTTTCTCAAACTAATAGTAGATTTCTAACATCCTTCTTTAACCTCTGAAGTGCGCATGGGGGTAATTGGAAACGTCCCCCTGTGCTGACGTATTTGAGGTGTTTCCGTCACTAAAATATTCATTGTGCCATTAATAGCATTAATACTTATCCATATACGCCTATTATGGGTTGATTATAAAGGTATTAACCTGAAACAACAATAAAACGAGTGAAAACAGCGTTTGGATGGTCAAAATCGGAGATATAGGCCGCGAGTTGTATAATGTATGGGTGAGGCAATCTGCTTTCCCGCCAATTTCCCCCAAGGCCACTGAGACACAGTCGATCGATACTCTCTCTCTCTCTCTTGCACTCGCTTGCCATCAGTGATGACAACACCCTGCTTGCAACTCGCTAATGTTAGCACGAAAATATACCTCAGAATAAGGGAATAACAGGGAAAATAGGTGATAACTGAAGGAGAGGAGGAAAGTGGGGAAGGAGGGGAGGTAGAGGACTGAGATTTTGCATGGCCCAGGGGCCAACAAAAAAAATAAAATAAAATAAAAAAAATATATAAAAAAAAAAAAAAAATCGATGTCAAAAGTTGATTTTTTTTTCACTCACTCATAAGAGTCTCCCCGCAGTCCGCCGGGGGAACTCTTAAGAGTCTCCCCGCAGTTCCCGGGTTAATCCTTAGCACTATTTTGACACTTGTATTTTTAATCATTTTACTCTCTTAATTAGTGTATTTCCTTTCTCACTACAATAATCGTTTTGTATTATATATATATATATACAGTATATATATATTTTTTTTTTTCCCGTGTTTATTCGTTGTGCGTATTTTTAAACACTACTTTTATTTTACTTTATTTTTCTATTTTCTTTTGCACCCACTGTCTTGTAATATAGCCTGATCTTCTGTAGCCTTGCATCATACTAGGTGAGTTAAATAACTTATCTTACTCTTTCTATCTCTAACGCTACTCATAGGATGTTTACATTTTCACCTTTATCGGGCAGAGGCTCGTCCCTTAGGAAGAAATGATAGATAGACTCAGTAGTAGGGAATAGGTAGGAAATTATGATAATAAGACAAGATGATATTAACTCGGTCCCAGTCGAGGAATAATCCTGATGACAGACAAAACGCAGTGAGAGATGCAGTACAAATGAACCGTGAAACAGACAATGAAGTTAATGGAGATGTACAAGCAAACCCTGTTAGAGAAAATGCAGAAAATAACAATCAACAACTGCAGCCCGCAGAAGAAACGCAGGAATCAATAATTCGCAAGACAACAGAGGTGTGGAACAAAATAATGAAAATAGTGTAGGCCTAAACGAAGATAATGAGAGAGAAATAATCGAAAATCGTGAACAGAACGAACGACCTCGTAACGTAAACATGAATGGTGGAGAATGGATGGGACATTCTGGTGACGGACTCACAACATTAGTGAATGAAATCTATACAGAAGTGATTCAATGGCAACATAATAAGTTTGAACTACCGATTTGTGAAGCCGCAAAAGACATGCTGGGGGAACTCAGACGTATGATCCTAAAGTATGTTCAGGATGCCCCTTTGGCGCACGTGGCAATCAAGATAGCTTCTTTCATTCCTCAGGTGTTCCTTCAAAGAAAAAGACCAAAGGGAAAACTGAATGAGAACATTAAAGCGCTGAAACAGAGAATGGAGTGGTGGAAAAATGGGGAGTTAGACAAAATTCTTAGCCAAGTACGAGCAATCCAGCAAAGACTGAAAACAAAACAACGAAGAAAGAGGAAGCCAGATGATATGGCACGATCAGTGGGAAATAGCATGAGGATTGGTAAAGTGGCACAGGCAGTCAGAATGGTCACTGGGGAAGCCTCAAGTGGGGTGCACGAAGTGAATCGACGCATCTTGGACCAGCTGAAGGAGAAACACCCAGAAGCAAAACCAGCAAGTGATGAGGCCAAACTAGACGGGGAATATGTTCCTCCAGACCCGGTGATATATGAGAATATAACTGGAGACCTCATATGGAGAAAGGCGCTGAAAACACAGGGAGGAGCAGGTCCATCAGGAGTAGATGCTAAGACTTGGAGGATCTTCCTAAGTTAAAACAAGTTTGGTTCAGCCGCGGGTGACCTTTGTGAAGCAATAGCAATGCTGGCAAAGAAACTTGCATCATCACCATGCGTGAACATAGAAGCTCTGACAGCATGTCACCTGATACCTTTAAATAAGAATCCAGGAGTTAGACCAGTAGGCGTTGGGAAAGTTCTTAGAAGGATTATAGGAAAAGCAATCATGTCTGTATTTGGAAAAGATGTACAAAGAGCAGTGGGCAACTTACAAGTATGTGCAGGACAGCAAGCCGGAGGAGAAGCAGCAATACATGCAATGGGGAAGGTGTATCATGAGGAAGATTGTGAAGCGGTACTGCTAGTGGATGCAACAAATGCCTTTAACACCATTAATAGGGAGGCAGCTATTCACAACATCAAGATCAAATGCCCGAGCATCGCAAAGTACATAGAAAATACTTATAAGGAGCCAGCTAACCTGTATATAGTTGGAAGCACAAAGAAGGAAGAAATGAAAATTCTCAAATCAAATGAAGGAACAACGCAAGGAGATCCAGTGGCAATGGCAATGTACGCACTGGCACTATCAATTCTGCAGCAGAAAATAAAACATGAGGTAACCCGAGTGAAACAAGTGGCGTATGCAGATGACCTCACAGGTGCAGGAAAAATAGGGGATCTCAAAGAATGGTGGCGGAGAGTACAATCGGTAGGCGAAGTCATTGGGTACCATCCGAATGCTAGTAAATCTGTACTAATAGTGAAAGAAAACAAGTATGAAGAAGCGGTGCGGACTTTTGATGGGACAGGAGTGAAGATTACAAAGGAGGGTCAACGCCATTTTGGAGCAGTAATAGGCACAGAAGAATGCAAGAGAGACTATGTGCGAAAAAAGGTAGCGGAGTGGGTAAAGGAAGTGAAAACCCTGGCAGACATTGCGAAATCTGAACCACATGCTGCATATACTGCCTTCACATATGGTGTTAGCACAGATGGACCTTTCTTATGAGAACAGTGCCTGGCATTAGACAGATGCTCCAACCGCTTGAAGAAGCAATCAGAGGAACATTCATACCGGCCTTAACAGAGATGGAAGGCGTCACGCAAGAGCTAAGAGATCTATTAGCTCTTCCGCCAAGGTTCGGAGGTATGGGGATCATAAACCCAGTGGAGGCGGCACTACATGAGTACCAAAATTCCCTTAAACTTACTACGTCTCTGACAGAAAAAATATGGGAGCAAAATGAAAATGATGAGGTGGACGAAGAGGAACAACGAAATGCAAGACAGGAAATTACAAAGAGCAGAGAAGAGAGACAGAAACATAGCCTAGAACAAATTAAGACCAGATGTAGGGAAGAACTGAAAATGAGAGTTGAGATGGCACAAGACACGGGGGCTTCAAATTGGCTCACATCATTACCAATAAAGGAGAAAGGCTTCAGCTTAAATAAACAAGAATTCAATGATGCCATAGCCTTGAGGTATGGATGGCCAGTTTCGAACCTGCCGCTGAAATGTGCATGCGGTGAAATAAACAACCCAGACCACTGTATGACCTGTAAGAAAGGAGGATTCATCTGTATCCGGCATGATGAAGTACGAGACATCACTGCACAAATGCTGGATGAGGTGTGCCATGATGTCAGAATCGAACCGGAACTTCTGCCTATGGACGGACAGCGCTTGGCCCACAATACTGCAAATACTTCAAATGAAGCAAGAGTAGACGTAAGTGCTCGAGGTTTTTGGACGAGGGGACAACGGGCTTTTTTCGACATCAGAATCTTCAACCCAAGAGCACAAACATATCGTGAGCGAGGACACAAGGCGGCATACTTGAGAAACGAAAGTGAGAAAAAACGCACTTATGAAGAAAGAATTTTGAACAGGGATCAAGGAAGCTTTACTCCTCTGGTCTTCTCATCGTCGGGAGGTATGGGACCTTCTGCAAGTGTCTTCTATGCCAGATTAGCTGAACAAATATCGGAGAAAAAGCGCCAGCATAGAAGCCAAGTCATAACTTGGATGAGATGCCGGCTCTCTTTCTCTCTTCTCAGGTCTGCACTCCTATGTCTCAGGGGTACAAGGTCCTCCCCGCTACAGAGGACAAGAGTGAGAGACTTGGACTTTGAAATGGTCGTGGCGGAGGGACGAATTGGTGAACAACTAGGTTGATTGTAGGGAGGTACTGGTACAATAAGATAAACTACAATGTAACTAGAATAAGATAATTCTACACCACTTTTTAACTGTCACCTTAATAAAAAAAAAAAAAAAAAAAAATAGAAGGAAACATGCTTACATTACTGAAATGTTTGTGGACATGCAGTAATGCAAGTAATGGTCACTCTTCTGTAAATCTAAAATGGCTTACTTAAGAATGGGAAAGGGGTGGGACCTTCTATTTTTTTTTTTTTTTTTTTATTTAAAAAAAAAAGTTAGGTGGGTTTGGGATATATTAACTGTATTCTGGCTATCATTAGACAGTTTTATTAAGTTTAAGGAGAACCTGTGGGAGTTAATAGATTCATTGCAATAGTTTTATATTCTCTTGAAACAGATTAACTTGCTTGTGTAGTAATGTACACCCTACAGTATGTGGTGGATTGTGTTTTTATATTTCTAAATTTTATTTTGCTTAGCCCCTGGTTCCCGGAAGGGCTCTGAGGCACCCATAACAAACTAGGGCCAGGAACACGGATGGGCTCTGAGGCACCGGAAGCTTGAAAGCTTCTAAGCTTGTTTTGAAAGCCGTCCGTCCGATGCATAAAAACACAGCCGGTTGGACCGACGCCGCCCACCTCCGTGTAAAGTCAGTGAAAATAGGCTAGCCTAAACAGATCGGATGCGGAAATACCCTGAGCCGACCAGGCCAAGTGGGATATCTCTATTGGTGTAATTGGTAAGGTGTCTGCCTCGCAACCCAAGAGTCGATCGTTCAAGCCCCCACCAGGGCTTGATATTTTCGGGAGGCTATTCCCGCATCTAACGAAGTTTAGGTGTGCTGGTTAAATTGTTCAGATGGTTGAGAGTAAGATCCGAGCTCCATAAATCCTCTTTCGGGTATGGTGTAAAAACCGATTCCTACATCCGAACACAAAAAGGAGAGGCGTCGTTTGTTTTTGTGTGGCTGTGTGTTGTTTCAGTAGTGAAAAGTGTCTCATATGGCTAACATCGCCACGAAACTCTCTCCACGGAAATCGTCATCACAACTGAACCAGTTGACTTAGAGAGCTCTACTCAACGCCAGTCTACAGGTAGAAACACATCTACGCTTGGAGATGCATGGGAATGCGGTAGCAGTTGAAATAACAAAGATATGGTAGCCTAGGCGAGACGTTTTTCGGCCAAATCCCCCGGGTTTCAGGGATATCTTATACAGTAAACTTCCGTTAATCCGAAGGGCAGCGGACCGGCTCTCGTTCGGATTAGTGGATTTTTCGGATTATCGGACTTTACCCCTATGAACCTGTGTATGACGAAAACATTGAGACATTAGGCCACCCAAATGACACAATGGTGCACACACACATATCATATGTTCATGAAATCACTTCAAAAGTTTACCATTGTCATTGTAGCCTATTAACTACTTCAAAACATTCAGATTAATGGTCAAAGGAATCTGCTGATATAAACGTCTTCTTCTTCTTCTTCCGTCTACTAGCGAGTTTGTCTTGCTCTTGAAGATCAGATGTGGTTCGGGAAGTAATGCCTTAACAACGGCACTTCCCTGAGAGGTTCTTGTAATTTTCCTTTTGTGATTTTCCTTTTGTGACGTGCTCTGTTATATTATATTGTATTGAAAGCACCCTTGTCTTGTTGTCTTGAAAGCACCCTTGGGATGCTCCGATCACTGAACTATAAATAATAGCGTATCGGAACATCCAAAGGTGCGTTTTCAAGCTCAAGACTAATACGTCCAAAGGTACGTTTTCAAGCTCAAGACTGAATGCGCTTGCAGAAAATGCGGTGCAAGCCAGTAGCGCATCGGAGCGTCCCAAGGATGCGTTCAAGAGCAAAACAAACTCTCTAGCAGACGATGTGGAAGAAGAAGAAGACGAAGGTGTTTTCGATTATATCAGTAGCTTCCTTTGACCATTAATCTGAATGTTTTAAAGTAGATAATAGGCTACAATGACAATGGTAAACTTTTAAAGTGAATTCATGAACATATGATATGTGTGTGCTCCATTATGTGTCATTTGAGTGGCCTAATGCCTCAAAAAGGGGACTTTGGGACTTCTTGAAAGGTGCGTTTTCAAGCTCAAGACTGAATGCGCTTGCAGAAAATGCGGTGCAAGCCAGTAGCGCATTGGAGCGTCCCAAGGATGCGTTCAAGAGCAAAACAAACTCTCTAGCAGACGATGTGGAAGAAGAAGAAGACGAAGGTGTTTACGATTATATCAGTAGCTTCCTTTGACCATTAATCTGAATGTTTTGAAGTAGATAATAGGCTACAATGACAATGGTAAACTTTTAAAGTGAATTCATGAACATATGATATGTGGGTGCTCCATTATGTGTCATTTGAGTGGCCTAATGCCTCAAAAAGGGGACTTTGGGACTTCTTGAAATTCGGACCATCGGGTGAATTCGGATTTGGCCTCAAATTGAAAAATTCAGACTATTGGGAGATTCGAATCATCGGTCGTCGGATTAACGGACTTTTACTGTAGAATGCGAAGCCGGTCTGTGAGGGTTAAGGGGACCGGCCGCTTTTTAATAGGGGGTGTCACTGAACTTCGTCCGATTTTATTAAGATTTCGCACACATACTGTATAGAGGATGATGTAACAAGGATTTTTTGTTAATTGTATTTTTATCGTAGGTCAATTAGTTCCTGAATTAGGGTGGAAATTAGCTCGAAAATAAACAAATTATTCGGAAGTCGAATTATTCGAAACCCAAGCACTATAATATTTTCAGAGGGATCAGACAACTCAGGACAAGTGGTTTTACAATTCTCTTGATCCACTGTTTTTTTATTTTATTTTTTATCTAATTGCGGAATTAGGTGACTCGGAAATGAGGTAATGATTTTGTACTCGGTGGTTAGCTACATATGCCAAGGGGCTGTGTCTCAAATTCAAAATAAGGCGTCAAGAGCTTTATAGAGCATTTCACGCGCTTTCCAATGGTATATACTGTAAAACATTCCTAGAGGCCCAATAATACAATAATTATTTGATCCCAAAGTGCGACAAAACAGGTATTGAGAAAAACATGTGAAAGTCTAAGGTAATTGGGTGAACATTTTTAACTTATTTTTGTTTTGGTTTACAATATTTTACGCAGGAACACGGCAGAGTAGAAGATACAGCTTTTGGGAGGTTGTAGAGTATTTTACGCTCTTTCCATTTATATATGGAAGATCCTCGTACGACCAGTAGTTATTGAGCCTGTCAATTTCAAAGTTCGCTATATAACGTTTTTAGAAATACAGGAAAAGTTTGGAAAACATAAAAAAAACACAATTTCCAATGGGTTTTGGTTTGTTTATTTTGCAAGTTTTGCATTATAATTCTTTAGGTTGTTCTCAAGTAGAATAAAAAATATGTCGGTAACTTTAACCCTCTCAGAATTATGGCATATTGTATTTTATAATGGGTAACTCCAGGAGATTTGATTAAGTTTAGGAAGAATAGTTGTATTTGTCTTTATAAAAATGTCCTTTATCAGTGGCTAATTTTGTTATATTTTGCAAAAGTGTTCTTTCCACATAGTGATTTTGATTAGTTCTTTTGCCTTTATATTTTTTTTTTTAGTAGTGAAGGAATGAGGTCACGAGGAACCTATTTACCCTGGCATAGACCTATTTTACTGTTAGGCGATCAGAACAGAGGCAAGGGGTGTGAGGAGATTGCCCAACTATCTCCACCAGCCAAGAATCGAACTCGGTCCTCCCGGTTAGAAACCGAGCGCTCTACCAATGCCGCTACTGGTCACCCCGCCTTTATATTGTCTTTGTCCCAGTTTTAGTTTGTTTATTTTGCAAGTTTTATAATTTAATACAGTATTAAATATTTTGTGTTTATATTGGAGGTAACAATACAGAATAGTATATCATACAGTTTAGGAAAAAAAATGTGCTAATGATGGGTCAATAAGAGAATTTATTCAGTACCCCTTATATTTCTAGAAGTCCTCCTAATAGTAAAGTTGAGGCTCATACACTGAAGTATTGCATAGCTGCGGTGTTCTCTGTCTCCTTGCCCTTTAGAGGATGCGGTTATTAAGCCAATACAGGGTAAACTGACCTTGGATTATATGTAACCCTTTCAGTATTATGATCCCGTTGTTGTTCCATTTATTGTAGCTATCAATTGACAAGTTTATTCAGTTAGGACCAAGTTGTGAAAGGTAGCGAGTTAATTGACATATTGGTACTGTAGTATTTTCCAGTTAGATTTGTATACGGTCCCATGGCAGTTGGGCCGCATTCCAATTGAGCACTTGCGAGTTTTTCAGGCTACTGTACAGTATAAGGAAGTTGGAGCTGTAGACGTCGATAGTAAACATAAATGCAATAATAATGTAGGTTTCTGATGGATAAAGAGTATGTTGAAATGGATTTTATGTATTTATTAATGAACTACAACCGTATTTTAGGTGGTAATTCTGCTAAATATCAATGTCTACTGCTCCAACTTGCTTATAAAACGAAACTCGCAAGTGGTCAATTGGGCCGCCTGACAGTCGGGCCGCCGCCCATGTAGTGTTTACGTTACTCGTACACTCGCAATCACGTTCTCGTCTATTTTGACTGCCATGGGATACAATAATGGGTTGAGGATCTTCCCCTCAACCCCCGTGACTTATTGTCATCATCATATATATTGGCAGCAGGGGGGCAAATAACATTACGCCGCGGCCCAACCATGCCGCGGCCCGAGCGACTGTGCACCTTCTATACAACCTTCCTAAAGTGGAAGTAAAATGTTCAGGCAGCAATATTAAGTCTTAGTGTTATGATGCCTTTATTGTGGCTATCAATAGACACTTTGACTCAGTTTATGAAGATTTGTTTGAAACCATGGAGTTGCTTATTAGTCTGTAGTTATCACTTACTGTACTTGTATAGGTCCTTTCAAAGTTAAGTAGAGTTATTTAGCAGTATCTTTTGGCCATTCAGTATTGTGATGCCTTTATTAATGTTATTGTGGCCATCATTAGACAATGTTATTCAGTTTAGGAAGAACTTTTTGAACAGGGTGTGAAATGAAAGTCAAATCCATTTTTTGTTTCTTTATTATTGTACAGTATATGTATTAAAATGTAAAACTTGCAAACTAAACAAATCAAAATTGGGACAAGGACAATATAAAGTCAAATTAAATTATCAAAATCGCTATGTGGAAACAACGCTTACTAAAATGAAATTTATGAAATAAAAGAACACAATCCACCACATAGGGTGTACATTACTACATGAGCAAGTTAATCTGTTTCTGTATAGCAGAAAGTATGGTTTATAGTTGGAAATATGTCTTGGGGAAATGATAAAATGGCCAAAACAACACTACTTGATAATTTTCCTATATGCCTTCTCATATTCTTTCAAGTCTTCAAACAAAATTGCTTCTGTTTGACACCCTGTTGTTGAAGGTAGAGAGTTAAGGGAAAAAGGTTATATTTCATACATTTATACTGTATTATCCTCCCAAGATTTTTATTAATATTATTGTGGCTATCATTAGACATTTGTATTCAGTTTAGGAAGAACTTTTTGAAGGTAGAGGGTTAGTTGAGATATTTTATCTGTCTAGATTATTATTTCTGGTAACTATAAACCTTTAACTGTCTTGATAGCGTAATGGTTAGTGCGCGGAATGTGAGTATCCTAGGTTCAAATCCTTTGAGTACCACATGTATTCATTAGTGTAATTGTTTTCATTAATTAGGGTTATTTGCAAGTTAATTTTGTGATAGTGGTATAACCAAAGTTCTCCAAGTTATATTATCCTTGCATTAGATTTGATGAAATAAATGGCCTAAGGTAGGGGAGTTATATAACAAAATATAGCAATCACTGTTATCTTGCAAATGGTGCAGACTAGAACACTATAGACCAAGTGCTTCAGTTTTGATGGTGAAATTATTTTCAAGGGCAAGTTTTACCACATTCTGGGGTAATAGTGGGAGTCTCAGGAATTTTCATAATTTCCATATACAGTACTCATTATCTCCACAATGAAATGGCCTCACCTAGGTTAGATATAAATCATGAGGCAGCACTCACTCTTATCTTGTGAATGGTGAAGACTAGAATATTGTACACCAAGTGGTTCTCATTTGAGGTAATAATATAAAAATGGGGTTTTGGCACCGTGTCCATTTTTCACGGCCGACATATCGGATTATCGGCGCCTACGACTTCAGCTTGTTTATTTTTGATCAACTATGGATTATGTATTATTCTTGATTATTGATTTATTCCACCATTGTAAGCATTCCTAAGTCACTGTACACTGCTTTTATGCATCGATTCTGTAGTCGATCAAGTGCTTTTGGCCCCGAGTCAAGCAGGAGTCAGCTCCGGGGTGCGCGATGAAGACTCGATTTGTCTGCCTGGGGGGCCATCCGTGTTCTGTGGGTTAAAGGCTTTTGAAAAATGTTTATGGTATTTTGTCCTTTTTAACTTCATGTATAGAGCATTTGTAATGTTGATTATTATTTTGCTTGTTTTCCAGATCAACCCAGAACTTGAGTGATATCCCGGTGTGGGTGGTGGTGTTGTTGGTCGGCATCCCAGCAACCCCAGCCTGGCAATGGAGGAGGAACATTACTACCAGAACGTCACCTTCCACCCTGACCCCCCGCAACCGTACCCGCCCTGGTCCCGGCCACCACACCCTACCCCTTAGTTCCCCCGCCTCACATGACACCCCTGACCCCCCCAGGTCAGACACCCGCCCAGCCTCAGCCTTCATGCAGCGGGAGGACATGTTGCCACCTCGCACAGAGTTACAGCGCCCGGCCTGACAGCGGGATCTGCGGGCAGATGCCAAGATGATGGAGATGACAGAGGAGGTGCGGCGGCACGGGTACACCCTAATGTGAGTAGGCCTATTTTATTTATATTGCTGTAATTATTATGAAAATTTACCAAGAGTATGATAGTGGAAGGCTTCACTCTGATTGTGGTTAACCCTTCTGGCCCGGAGTCCCCCTCCTAAGGACAGTGTAAGGTACCCGGGCGATTTGGCCGAAAAACGTCTAGGCCTAGGTTACCGTATGTTTGTTATTTTAACTGCTAGAAAATGCCCACGCATGTCTAAATGTACTGTGGTTTCCAATCTGTAGACTGGCGTTGAGTAGAGCTCTCTAAGTCAACTGGTTCAGTTGTGATGAGGATTTCCGTGGAGCGCATTTTGCCACGATTTTAGCCATATGAGACTTTTCACTACTGAAATAACAACATACAGATACACAAAAACAAATTACGCCTCTCCTTCTTGTGTTCGGAGGTGCGTGGCGTCAGTCCAACCGGCTGTGTTTACATGCGTTGGACGGACGGCTTTCAAAACAAGCTGAATAGGTTTTCAAGCTTACTTCCTGTTATAAGGACACCCGGGGTCCTACCCAACTTCCGCGGTGTCCTTATAACAGGACAGCCGGGCTGGCAGGGTTCATGTCAGAAAACTTTAATAAGGTTAGGAGAATATCTTTGAATGTTCTTCCTATCTTGACTAGCATAAGTAATTGTTTGTTTTATATATTACAAATATTTGAATATATTGACAACATTACTGTATTACTGTGCAACAGTATAAAAATGGTATATTTTTCAATTCTCCCACTTTTTGTAAGCCTTTCTTTACTAACACTATACTATTTTTCTAATTTCAAGCATATAAGGTCATTTGTTCCTAAAGTAAGTAACATTTTATTAGTGAATTTCACATTAAGCATGTCAGTAGTGGATAATTTTCCCATTTTAATACATCAATCCCGGTAGGATTAACAAGCATTACCTTAAAAACCTATATTTTATTGTTCCAATGAGCTATATTTTATTTGCTGTAATTAGGCGATTTATCATGACTTCTATCATCTGTAACTCATAAAGGGCTAGAGAAAATTGGCTGTAAACTATCACATCTATTCCGTGACTGACCCTTCCCAAATGGTAGAAATATTAGCTCGGTTACTCTAGTCGTTTTTTGAGTTACAGACGATAGAGGTCATAATTTTTGCCTACTTACAGCGAATAGACTATAGTGTCTAGTGTTTAAATAAAGAACCTTGCTATCATGGATGTACAGTGTTCCCTGGAGTATCACCACTATAGGTCTTAACCCGGGAACTGCGGGAAGACTCTTAAGAGTTCCCCCGGCGGACTGCGGGAAGACTCTTAAGAGTCAGGGGGGAAAAAAATCAATTTAAAACTTTTTTTTTTTTTTTTTTTTTTTTTTTTTTTTGCCCCTGGGCCATGCAAAATATCACTCCTCTACCTCCTCTCCTTCCCCACTTTCCTCCCCTCCTTCAGTTATCACCTATTTTTCCTGTTATTCCCTTATTCTGTGGTATATTTTCGTGCTAACATTAGCGAGTTGCAAGCAGGGCATTGTCATCACTGTTAGCAAGCGAGTGCAAGAGAGAGAGAGAGAGTATCGATTGACAGTGTCTCTCCAGCCTTGGGGAAAAGTGGCGGGAGAGGAGCTTGCCTCAGCCATACATTATGTAACTCCCGGCCTGTATCGCCGATTTTGACCATCCAAACGCTGTTTCCACTTGTTTTATTGTTGTAACAGGTTAATACCTTTATAATCAACCTATAATAGGCGCATATGGAGAAGTATTAATGCTATTTATGGTAAAATAAATATTTTAGTGATGGAAACAGCTCAAATACATGCGCACAGGCAGAGGTGTCTCATACCCCCCATGCGCACTTCAGAGGTTAAGGGGAGGTTTTTAGTTGATTCCCTAGACTTCCATCAAATTTAAAATTACTCCCCCTAGACCCCCTTTCAAGATAAATTTGTACATTTTTCGGTATAAAAATGTCCCGGCCGAAGGCCGATTCCCCTTAAATTACAGGCTCACTCTCGCTCGCCAGGAAAAAATCGACACCTAAATGGCACGAATGGTCTTAAAATTTATAGAAATGGGGCGAGGGTTCTTAAAATCGCCAAACTAATGGGGCGAACGTCTTAAAATCTCAAAAGCAATGGGGCTAAACATGAGGGAGAAAGAGGTCCAGAAAAAAATCCTCCAGGTGGAAATCTCCTTAAAAAAGACATACAGTGCATACATAAATATACGTGGGCGACTCGAGACAGAACTTACACAGGAACATAAATATACGTGGGCGACTCGAGACAGAACTTACACAGAAACATAAATATACGTGGGCGACTCGAGACAGAACTTACACAGAAACATAAATATACGTGGGCGACTCGAGACAGAACTTACACAGAAACATAAATATACGTGGGCGACTCGAGACAGAACTTACACAGAAACATAAATATACGTGGGCGACTCGAGACAGAACTTACACAGAAACATAAATATACGTGGGCGACTCGAGACAGAACTTACACAGAAACATAAATATACGTGGGCGACTCGAGACAGAACTTACACAGAAACATAAATATACGTGGGCGACTCGAGACAGAACTTACACAGGAACATAAATATACGTGGGCGACTCGAGACAGAACTTACACAGAAACATAAATATACGTGGGCGACTCGAGACAGAACTTACACAGGAACATAAATATACGTGGGCGACTCGAGACAGAACTTACACAGGAACATAAATATACGTGGGCGACTCGAGACAAAACTTACACAGGAACATAAATACACGTGAGCGACTCGAGACAGAACTTACACAGGAACAGGTCGCCCAGGAGAAGACTCGGAGACCAAGGCCCATTTGGGTTCCCCAGCAAAAGAATCCCAGGTCCAAGACCTCCTGGAGAGGTTCCGATCTCAGCAGGCAGACACACAGCAAAGCTCACCACCACAATGCCCGCTCACCTTACTTCCAGGCATGGCCCTTCACAACACACACACACACACACACACACACCTGTTTTCACACTGTTTTTATATTGGTTTGATGTCTTTGGTTGGTGAAAAAAATATGAAAATCTGTGACCAGTAAGTTTGTAATAGTGTTTTGGCTTGATTTTGTTGAAGTTTCAACCCTATTTCATTATATATATGAAGTTCTTTAGTACCCTTATCATGACTGTTTCGTGTTAAGTGTTGTATATTTTCCCATAATTTGTTATTGGCTTTATCGTTTGTTATTTGTAGTGTTAGGTTTGTTTCATATTTGTTGATAGGTTCTCTTATAAGTCCCTGTACTTGATGTTTTTGGTGTAAATATGTTTTGTTTAGAATGTTGCTTTGGTTCTCGTCTACTATGTTTCTCTTCATTCGGTTGAATTTTGTCCTAGTTTTGGTATCCTGTCTTTTGTATGAATATCCAGACAGGTTCTCTGATGATATTTTGTTAATGTAGCTTGATTGGACCTGTTTTGGTCATATTGTTCTCGGCAGAGTCAAATATGTTGTTGCCTACATTTGTTATGTTAAAGTATTATTATCCAAGGTTTTGTAGTTGTACAATCGCCCTAATAAGTGATGTCTCGGCACCAACAATATTTCGATCAATAATTGGCATCAGCACTATTTAAAACTTGATTTATTCGTTTCGAGTGAGATCTACAAACAGGTTCCTACACTTATCCACCCCATTCAACATCTGACAGACATTAATACAGCACAGAGCAAGCCAAACGTAATGCCAGCTGAGACATGACTTAATAGCACGACTGTACACTGTGATGATGTGTGTTTATATATGGTAGTGTAACTGTTGTTGTAGTTGCAGAAATTAGTGGTGCTGGATGGGGTTAATAATACAATATGAAGATGTTTATAATGTATTATTAATTTGAGTTTATACTTACAGGAATGACTGGGGAAGGAAACAAAAACAATGTCCCTGACTGCAAGAAAAGCAGTGGATAGAAGAGGGACAAGGCAACTCCTGGAGTGGTGAATAGTACGCGACAGAAAACTGAAGGTAACATTTCACCCGTTTTAGTACTAGAGGTCCTTCGTAAGCTGAGTAAAATCATCCGGCTATATCAGTAACCCGTTGATGATTATGAAGTATTTTGTTAGTTTCATGTGGGTATCAGTGGCGGGGGAGTGGTTGGTGACCCTGGTTACGGTACTGTATAACAATTTGATACCTCTATAACCCACATATAATTGATGGGTTGTAGGGTATATTGTGTCGGTGGGATAATTTGTTTCTTGATAGCGTACCGGTAATGGTTAGTGCGCTTGGAGTCCCACATTATATGAATTAGATGAATTGGTATACCGATAATGAAGTACCCGTAAACTGGGGTAACTTCGGACATTTTTCGAGGTTTTATAACAATTTCTCCTGAGTGTAAACACATTATAGAGATTTAACTAGGTCAAGTGATGTATGGTGATAGTGCGCCGTAATCCTGGAAGCCTCCTAAAATTATCCCCCATAATAAGAGAGCTATCCTTATCCTAAATGATGTCCGAAGTTTGCTTGAAAAGTTGAAAACTTTGGACATGTATGGATAACTTCGGACATAGGTGATTTCTTATGGAAAATGATTGCCAAGAAAGCTGGGATAACTCCCGGACAAACGGAGGAGAACTTCGGACATACGTTCGTGGCCTTATTTCATTCATTTTTCGGCTCCTACTATTTTATATGAATATTTTATTATTGCTGCTTATTCCTGTCCGATGTTTAAGTGGAAAATGCATAGTCAATACTTTTAGGCCTGTATAATCAGTATAGGAGGGGGATATATACGATGTTTAACATATACAGTATATGGGAGTAGTGATAGACAATAAGTTAAATTTCTCAGAACATTTAGCGGAAAAGATAAACAAAGCCAATAGAATTGTAGGGCTGATAAGGACATTTGTGTCACTTGACGAAGAAATCTTCAGGAATCTCTATACAGCGCTGGTAAGGCCGCACCTGGAATATGCGAACCAGGTGTGGGCTCCATATATGGTAAAGGATATTGAAGCAGTGGAGAAAGTGCAGAGGAGAGCTAGCAAGCTAGTACCAATGTTGAAGAACGCGGGCTATGTGCAGAGGTTGAGGACACTGGGGCTTCCGACACTGGCATATAGGAGAAAGAGAGGGGATATGATAAGAGACTTTTAAGATATATATCTTGTCCAAAAAAAAAATTATCTGCCGAAAGAAACACCAACAAATACGTTATACAGTACCTATAAAAATGCTCAAATTCATAAAAGTGTACAGTATATGCAGTGATATAGCATACATACCTATATATTTTCACTAGGCCTAGTTAATTTTCGAGTTATTGATTAGACAGCATTGGTTATTTTTCCTGCTCAATATTTTCTAAGAGTGAGCTCAATGCCTCTCCTAATTTATATATATTATATATCCAGAATTATCCGAAATACATAAATCGGTTAGTATATTCATATTTTTATGGGTTTTTGGACTCAGAGAATTATTATTTGATCTTTTACCACCATGTTAATAATGGACAAGTATTATGTATGATTTTCATAGGGCAAATAATAACAAACGATTGTTTTGTTCCATGTCCGAAGTTAGCACGTTTTTTTTTTAAACACAATCGGTTAAATGATAGTGTTCTAGCTAGAGCGTTATACAAGTGTAACAAATTTCCTTTGGTGGATGTTGTCTCTGGTAATGTTACTACAAAATTATATCAGTCACAACATCATACAAACAAAAATCTTCAGGGTGATAGAAGTTTGGCAGGGTAGCGAAAAATGTACATATTTTCGTCATATATATAATATTTTTTTAGTGTACATATACTCATGTCAGTTTCCTAGGACTTTTACATGCTCTTCCTTTGCCATTTCTCTAAACGGACCCCACAAAAATAACAATAAAAAGCGTTTCCATTATATAATGACAATGTCTAATTACTTATTATCGCTGATGTCCGAAGTTATCACCGCAGTACGAAGTTACCCCACTTTACGGTAGGTTTATTTGTAAGTTAATTGGTGGGTTGATGATAATCTGTAATGAAATTGCATTTGAGTCGGTAATGACCTATAGGCCTATAGGTAAATATATGGGTAAGAATATTGTATTAGGGCATACTGGCCACCTTGTTTACACTGCTCGCACGCTCAATATCATGTTCCTGTCTATTTTGACTGCCGTGGGATATAACAATACTAGGTTGAAGGGTGGATTTGGGCTTATTGGCAGCAGGGGGCAAATAACAGGAAAAATATGTGTCAAAATAGACAGGAACCGTGAGTGCACGACATGACGATCGTATGCCTGGATACTACATCCATCCCAAATTATGTGATTTACGGTAACAAACCTATATTGTTAGGTATACAGTAGATAGACGTACCGGTACCGGTATATACAAAGATAAAATTAATTTTGGTATAGCCTATACAGTATATGTAAAGTGAACCTCTTAAGGATTATGACGCGTTTTAGCAGTTTATTTAGGCTTTGATTAGACTAATATATTCAGGTTAGGAAGGATGTATGGGAGTCAGTGTCATAAAGGGTTTTGACCCTTTAGGATCCTAAATTGTTTATACGGTACTCTTTTGATTTCTAGAGAGCCTTCCTAAGTTGTATAGAATCGTCTAATGATAGCCAGAAGAACGGGTCTAAATGCATTATAAGTTTCAATGGGTAAAGGAAGTGGTCCTTAGTTAGGCTGTCAATATCTAAGTGTACCGGTATTATAGATTGAACATAACATATATTTTATGGCAAGGATGTAGTATTCGGGTGTACCTCCCGCATTGTTTACAGTACACAGACGCTCGCGATCATGTTTTCATATATATTGCCAGCAGGGGGCAAATAACAAAACAAATAGGTGTCCAAATAGACAGGAAGTTAACCACGAGCGATCGACCTATGTAAACATGACGACCGTATGCCCGGATACTACATCCTTCCCTATATATTGTCAATACGTAGGCTTTCTATTCCTTAGTGTTTTATAGATTGAACATAACCTACCGTATATTTTATTGTCATTGATGTGGGTACCCTCGAGGCAAGGTAGCGTAATATCTGTGTTACCATATTGTGATATTGATGTGTGCCTTCTGTTGCAGATTATATGCAAACGCAGCGTCTAGTGGAGGGTAGCTGTCATCTTTGAATCATCAATCCAAAAAGAAACCTGAAGAAGAACACGACAATGACGAAGCTCTGCGACGCCAACAGAGCTATGTTGATCCAGCTTCCTTCCACCCCTGAGAAAGTACGGTATGTGTTATTTGATGTATGTTATTTGATGTATGAGGTATGTGTTATTTACAAGTTATTCTTGTAAAGTAAATAATAACTATTAGGTGAGACTTTTTCTATTGCACTAGACATATCGAAAGCCTTCGATAGAGTCTGGCATAAATCTTTAATTTCTAAACTACCCTCCTTCTGTTTCTATCACTCCATCTGTGCCTTTGTTTCTAATTTCCTTTCCGGCCGTTCCATAGCCGCGGTTGTGGACGGCCATTGTTCACTTCCTCTCCCTATAAACTCCAGTGTTCCTCAGGGCTCTGTCCTATCTCCTATTCTCTTTCTAATGTTTATAAATGATCTCCTTAACTGTATCTTAATTCCCATCCATTCATACGCAGACGACTCAACCGTACACTACTCCATTAGTTTTTCAGAACGCCCCAGCCAGCAATCCCTCAACGACAAACGTAATGAAGCCATAGAACTCTTAAATTCTGATCTAATACTATTTCCAATTGGGGCAGAGAAAACCTTGTTAACTTTAATGCTTCCAAAACCCGATTTCTCCATCTATCTACCCGTCAGGATCTCCCAGCGGACTATCCCTTATTCTTCAACAATACAAAAATCAACCCTTCATCTTCTCTCAATATTCTTGGTGTCTCTTAACCAGCCTTATGAGGGCTGCAGCCCAGTAGGCTGTTGAAAAATAGCTCATTCTCTCTCTCTCTCTCTTGGTATCTCTTTTTCTTCTGCTCTCATTTGGAAGGACCATATTACCAGTGTTGCTAAGGCAGCCTCCCAGAAGCTGGGTGTGCTCAACCGCCTTAGGGGGTTCTTTTCCCCTGCACAGCTTCTTGCTCTGTACAGGGGCATAGTGCGCCCTTGTATTGAGTATTGTTGACATGTGTGGGGAGGTTCCACTCACACCGCTCTCCTAGACAAAGTTGAAAGGAAGGCCTTTCGTATCATTAACTCCCGTCCACTCACCAACTCTCTGCAATCTCTCTCTCCACCGCAATGTTGCATCTCTCTCGCTATTCTATCGCTACTATAATAATCAGTGTTCCTCAGAGCTATCCCAGTGCATACCACCTCCTTTACGTAGGGCACGTGGTACCCGTCTTGCAACTCAATCCCACCCCTACTCTGTGCAACTCTCCAACCCAAGAGTGAAACGTTACTCTCAAACTTTCTTCTACTCATCAGCTGAGCTCTGGAACTCTCTCCCAGAATCAGTCTTTCCCTCTTCCTATGACTTAAATTGCTTCAAACTCCGTGTGTCCAGGCATTTTGGCTCGAACGTCTCATGATTTTGGCCCTGTCACTCTTTCAACTATGGGGGAGGCACTCGCTATAGGCAGTTATGCCTTTTGCCTCCCTCAATCACATAGAAAAAAAATAAAAATAAATAAATAATACAGTATACCGATATTTTGTGTTACCTATTACAACTTCTAGACTACGGTACTGGTATAATTATTACACCAGGGACACAGTATGACGTAAGGTAATTGTTAGAAGTTTGGGCAAGAATGTTAAGAGCGGGCGTACCGCCATCATTGTTTACACTACGTGTAGTGGCGTCGGACCTTTGCCATCATGTTCCCGTTTATTTTGACTGCCTTTGGATACAATAATATGCAAAGCCCCCCCGTCACCCCCCCCATAACATATTGTCATCATCATATATATTGCCAGCAGGGGTCAAATAACCGAAAAAAATCGCCATCAAAATAGACACGAACTTGAACCACGGCGATTGACAAATGTAAACATGACGGCAGCGGGGAAGGCGTCGGACGCTTGCAGTCAAGTTCCCATCTATTTTGAATGCCATTGGATACAATAATATGTTGAGGGGCGGGGCTTTGCCCCCCCCCCCTCCCCCAATGACATATTGTCATCATTATATATATTGCCAGCAGGGGGCAATTAACGGAAAAAACTCGCTGTCAAAATAGATGCGAAGTTAACCGCGGCGATCGCCCATGTAAACATGATGACCGTACGCCCGGAATCTACATCCATCCCGAAGTTTGTTCCGTAGACCTCCATGAAGCTTATAAAAATATCCCCAAGAATCGGTTTTTGAGATACATGTGTTCATTTTTCGGTAGAAAAATGTTCCGGTCAAAGGCAGAATCGTGTAGTAATGTACACCCTATTTGGTGGATTGTGTTCTTGTATTTCATAATTTTTTTCATATTTAGGCCTGTTGTGTAGCAGCCTAGCAGCTCAACACCAAACCCACTGCATCACTGAGGACGCCTGTGTTGTCATTCATCTGTAATTTTAAGGTAAGCTTCATAAGATTTAACATTTTAACCTTTTTATTAATATTAAGTTGTCTTTTCCTTCTTAACACTAACAAGTTTGATGTTGGGAAGGATCTTTATCAAACTGGTATAATGTGTTACAGGGAATCTGTGTTGTTGTTGTTGTTGCTGTTCCCCAGGCTATCTGGCCAAGTATCCCCAAGGTCCAGAACAAGGCCAAAACCGAGCGCCCCCACAAAACCCTCCCTGCTTACCACTAATAAAGCCCAGGTGACCGAAGCCACTCCAAGGCGGAGAGCTGAGGAGGGTGCAGAAACGGCCGGGAAAACCAAAGCCCCACCCAAGGCCCTGTGCCCCTCAGCAATTATGAAGGGAAATTTTAGGGGCCAAGGAAAAATGTGACGCTTTGGCTCCCAATCTGCAGTAGGGAGGTCAGTCCACGGAAGAGACGCCGTCACTTGAGATCTAGAAAATATATATGTAAAAGGAACAGTCAGAGTAAGCTATGGGTATGGCAGAGATCGCTCAACTCTCACTCTGATAGACCAGCCCATCACCACATGACTAGAACCCAATCCTCTCAGCATCAGCTAGGAAAGGCCCTATAAAGCCGCCTTTGGTGGGGGGATAGCGCCTTTCGGGGTTGGGCGTAATCTGTGTAATCAGGGATTTCATGAAACCCCTAGTGAATTTGTGAAATTATATATTTAATTTCAAAATATTGATCCCACCCTACATTCTGTAATCACTCCATCCATGTATATATTGAACAACCAAGCTGACATGACACATCCCTGTCTTACTTTGACATTGACCTCAAAACTTTCACTTAACTTAACCCCTACCTTGACATTTGCCATTGCATTCCTATTAAAAGATTTTACTGCCATTAGCAAGTTTCCTCCCACACCATATACTGTTAACACATCCCACAGACCCTGCCAGTCTACTTTGTGGTAGGCTTTTTCCAAATCCATGAATGCTGCATAGAGTTTTCTGTTCTTGGCCAGATACTTGTCTACCAAGAAATGCATTGAGGCTATCTGGTCAACGCAGCCCCTGCCCTTTGTGAAACCTACCTGCTCCTCACCTATTTTGTCATCCGTTATCTTCTGCAGTCTCTCTGTTACTACTCTTGGGTATACCTTTGCAGGTATGCTAAGCAAGCTAATTCCCCTATAACTCTTACACTCCTCTTTACTACCCTTCCCTTTGTACAAGGGTACTATCACTGCTTTCCTCCAGTCCTCTGGTACTCCTTCCTTTTTCCATGGTAATTTACATAACGTAGAGTATGCATATCTCAACATTTCACCTGGGATGTTATCTACTCCAACAGGTTTGTCCATTTTAAGTCTATTGGTTGCTTCTCTTACTTATTATGTGGCTTACATCTACCCTGTTTATTCTACCTCTCTCCATTCCCATGGATGAGATGTTTGCCTTCCCCCTACTCTTACGGCTAAGCTACTAAAATTATCTTTCCACACCATCACCTTTCACACCATCACCTTCCACCACTTCCCCATTCGTGTCCCTCATCCTACTACCTGAGACACTCTGAGTCTTGTTCCCTCTGGCTTCTTTCACAGCTCTAGTCTGCTTTCTTGTCATTCAGAAACTGTTCTCTAATGTTTTTCCCATATTCCTCATCTGCCTTCCTTTTAGCGTCTTGTATCATGCTCTTCACTTTGTTTCAAGTATTTATATTCATTCCTGGCATCTTTAGAAAGTTTCTCTATGTATATTCTTTGGCAGCATACTGTTTCTCAACTCTTTCTGCCAGACCTATGAGAGTTCCGTATGGAGTTCAGTGGTCTGGTTAATCTGCTCTACCTAACTAACTTTACTATCAACTCTTTCTTCTTGTTCACTATTTCTTCTATCTCTCTGGGAAACCATGCGTTACCTTTCTTCTTCCACATTTGAAATGTTTTCTTCCCACATACTTTCTCAGCTGGTTTAATCATGTAGTCTCTTGTCGGTTTCCATACTTCGTCTACAGTATTTCCCAGATCTATCATAACATCCATGTCGTTTATAGTCTCTTTCAGTACCGGTATATCCCTGTATTTTGTTGCATTACATTCTTCACTTAATTTTCTCACATTTATTCTCTCCACTGTCAGTTTTCTCTGTTTCCTCTCATGTTTCCACTCCTTCCTTATGCTCACTTTTGTCAGCAGTGTATAATTATATATGTTGTTCTTAACCCCTTCTACATCGGTGATGAAGTTTTCATTATATACTGGTAACTGTTAGATGATTGTAATCAGCTTAGGAAGGACCTCTTAACACTTTAATGGCAACCCATGTCATTTCATCCTTTCAGCTACCACAGATCCTTTTTAACCCTTTCGCTGCGGGTGACGTTCTGGAATGTTTTGGCAAGTTACAGCAATTTCCAGGCTTTAAAAGCCTGTAAAAAACGTAAAAATAGAGTGTCAGTGGGCGGGAGCGTGAGGGGCCCACCTCCGACCCTCAGAGCACCGAGCGGATCGCTGAGCTAGGCTGTGTCTCGCGCGGGTCTGTCTCTGTCTCTCTCACCAGTGTAGCCAAGCGAGCGAGTGTTACATAATAGCGGGGTTCCCGCGTTTCACTGGGACCACTGCGGTTGAACCAGACCACGTACAGGGTCCGTTCTGGTGTAATTTTGAATCTATATTCGCCTAGTTTTCGGCAGAATACACTTCATTTAATGCAGATGCTTGATTTATCATTCAGGAGTGCCTGAATATGCCCTAAATAGCCCAAACATAGCTGCAGCCAAAGGGTTAAGCTTCACAAAATTGTCTAAATATAGGTAGAATACATTGAAAACGATGTCGCCGGTACAGAAGGTGTTAAGTTGAGTAAAAACTATCTGTCAGCAAGTTTAATCCTCTCAGAATTATGGCATATTTTAGAATTGTTATTTTCTAGTGGCTACCACCAGGAAATTTGATTAAGTTTAGGAAGAATAGTTGTATTAGCCGTTTGGGGCAGAAGGAGGCCTCCGATCGAAAAGGTGTATGGAACAAAAGTTGTTCACAGCCCCTCAAAATGTGGGTACGGATGAAGTCCGATCCAAAATCGGAGGTCATTTAGCGGCCGAAATCGAGGTCGCCGTTTAATGAGGCACAGGGAGGTCGAGGCTGGTGATTATGGTAGTAGTAGTATTGTGATGATTGTGGTAGTAGTGATTGATGATGGTGATTATGGTAGTAGTAGTGGTGGTAGTACCCGGGCAACGCCGGGTACCCCTGCTAGTCATGCATATTAACGTGGCAACATATACTTACCCCATAGTATTATATTCAGTATTCCTGGAGAAAGTCCATCATGATTGGTGGTATTTAAGGGGGGATGGGCCTGTTTTCTGGACCACTTTCTCCCTCATGTTTTGCCCCATTAGTTTTCAGATGTTAAGATGTTTGCCCCATTAGTTAGTCGATTTTAAGACCTTTCGCCCCATTTCTTCGTCAATATTTAGACCAGGGGTGTCAAACATGCGGCCCCCCTCCCTCTAGCATGCGGCCCGCTAAGCAGTTTGGCCAAGTAGTGTCAAATATTGCATTTTCTTCTAGACATAATATCGTATTTCATAAATATACTTTATGTTGGTACTTTTTAACTTAAGGTCTTATTCTAGGAAGTATTTGTGAGAGTAAGAAGCTTACAGTAGATTAAATACTCGTTCACCCTTTGACATTCTTCTTAACTCCTTCAGACATATATGACGCAGAGGTTGCCAGATTAGCAATAAGAAATAGAGTTCTCTCACTCTTATAAATTTACCTCTCCAAAATTAGTTTTCTGCCCACATCTAACTCAAAGACAACTGCAGAGGTTGAAGTAACTAAAATAAAGGTTTGTAAAAAACCCTGATGGTAATAAAGGCTTTAAAGTATCCCTAATAGGCTCAAAATTGCGTCATATGTCGGAGAGGGTTAAGCTGAATAAAATCATCAACGGGTTTATGATATGCTTAATTCGGGGCCAGTGGGACGGTTCTTGCAGTCCTGCTCAATATGTGGCCCAAGGCTACATGCAGTATATGGTTTCATTAGTTTCATTGGAAGTGTTTGGTATTGTGGTGAAATTAATAAAATCTCGATTAATGGAGTTTTTCAGTGTATTGACAGATTTCTCAATTATATTGTGGATAGCATTAGACAAAGTTAGTTTTGTGTTGTTTTATGTTGTGGGTGTCCCGAGTTTGAGTCCCAGGAGGATCATATGCTTTCATTAGTTTAGTCTAGTCTAGAACAGGGTGTTGTTTAATTTCAAAATTGTATATTGCTAAAGTGTTATTTCCACAGTGATTTTGATTATTTCTTTTTTCTATGTTGTGTCATCCCTATTTTGGCCTCATAGGGGTATATACGATCTTGATAAATCCTCTGAATAAGATAAGTCCTTCATAAACTGCATAAAATCATCTACTCTTAGCCAGAATTAAAGGTAAATGGTGCTGAAGGGGTTAATGTGTGTCACAACTGTGACAAAGTTTGTTGGTAGCACATATGCGAGTATAACTTGTGTTTAAATATTGGTACAGTACTACAGTACTGTACATTGTAATATGGTCCGAGCGCTAGTGAATTGTGATTTTTGTTTTCTGAATTTTGAAAAGTAGAAAGTCAAGATTATTATTATTTTATTTACCTGTACTTTTATTGTAAGTGTACTGTATTTAAATAATTGTTTTTACAGTAGTAGTAGTAGTACTGTATTATAAGCTTTAGTAATGTACTATTTTACTTTCAGGAACAAGTGTGAAGATGATGATTGGCCAATCTTCCCAGTGATCAAGATCTTTGTAGAAGAAAGAACACCAAACCGTAAAACCTGAAAACCAAGCTGAAAATACTCAACAGAAAACCAAGCTGAAAATACTCAACAGAAAACCAAGCTGAAAATACTCAACAGAAAAGTAAAGGTAATGTGCAATCTTTTAGTTACTGTACTACAGGTCTCGGTATAATCCTGTGTAGCGGTGGACCTGTACATATATCTCAATAATTTGGTAATGTTCAAATATATTTTTACATTTTACATTCAGAAATAGTCCACTATTATACTAGGTTAGGTTAGGTTTTGGTTAGGTTAGCTTAAAGATATTGTTCAATGTTTCTTAGTAAATAGGCATCTGAAAAACAGTTCCTCCCGCTACACAGGATCTTACCCAGGTCTCCGTCACTGTCCGATGCCCTGATGTATGATATTATTATGGGTTTTTAGGGGTTTGGGTATTGGGTTTTGGTTGGTCCGAGAACGCATCCCCATTTACCCCATTAATTTTAGGGTTGGCTATATGATTTTTGTATTTAAGATATGGTTTTCAGGAACGTAACCCAATCGTATATCGAGGGAGAACTGTATAGGTCTTTCTTACCCCTTCAACACTAGGACGTTATTTTCATCGTATTCTGGTTGCCATTAGACGATTTTCCTTAACATATCCCGGCGGATCATATATACTTTAATTAATTTCATTGGGGGTGTTTGGTGTTGTGGTGAAATTAATAAAATATAAATATAATCTATCTGTAGGCCTCATAGGGGTAAATACAATCTCGATAAATCCTCTGAATAACATTGGTCCTTCTTAAACTGCACAAAATCATCTAATCTTTGCCAGAATCAAAGGTAAAGAGGCATCATGGTGGTAAACGGGTTAAGGTGATCATAATCATCCGGTATTAATGGAGTTTTTAAGTGTATCGACAGATTTATCCATTATATTATGGCTAGCATTAGACAAAGTTAGTTTTGTGTTCTTTTATGTTGTGGGTGTGGTGTCCCGAGTTAACTGTGTTCGTGGTGCAATGCATAAGTGTGTTGATTTTCGGTGTGAGCGTCCTGGGTTCGAATCCCCGGGCTGCCACATGTGTTTGTTAATTTCATTAATCGAGTTTAGGAGTAAAGTTGGTTGGTGGAGAGAACATAATAATGAAGAGTCCCAGGAGGAGGATCATATGCTTTCATTAGTTTAGTCTAGTGCATTGGGGTTTGTAATGGAGGATTAATGTTAAGAACGGAGTGATATTTAATTTCAAAATGTTATACTGTATTGGTAAAGCGTTATTTCCACAGTGATTTTGATCATTTCTTTTATCTATATTGTGTCATCACTGTTTTGGCCTCATAGGGGTAAATACGATCTCGATAAATCCTGTGAATAATATAAGTCCTTCATAAACTGCATAAAATCATCTAATCTTAGGCAGAATTAAAGGTAAGGTGGTATCATGGTCCGCCATTAATGAAGTGTTTCAGCGTATCGACAGATTTCTCCAGTATATTGTGGCTAACATTCGTCAATGTTAGTTTTGTGTTGTCGTATTTTAAAAAATACTAATTCCTTGAACGTGATGATAGTGCGTTGTTATGTGTGCGATTAGTTTGCTTGGGAAACAGATTAACTTGCTCATGTAGTTGTTGTTGTTCCCTAAGCTGCCTGGTCGAACAGCCTCGAGTCCCTGAGGAAGGCCATGGCCACGATCGGGTTTTCCCACAGAGCTCTCATTGAGTGTAGATTGTGTTGTTGGCATATGTAGTTGTGTGAAATGCAGTCTTCTATGATGTGTTTAATGGTATGGGGTGCTGTGTTACATCCCGGGTAGGTGCCGACGACGGAGTCATCCACTCTTCTGATAGCTCAGGAGAGCTGGATGGTGTCCGCATCTCAGCCTGGCCAGGTGGACTCTGTCCTCGCGAGGAAGGGAGGATTCGGAAGGATGGATTTTGGGAGGTCGAGCTTGCAGCTGCGTGTTGTCTGTGAGTGAGTGGATGGATCGGCGAGAGAAATGAGTATGGATGTGCTTCTGGAAGTTGGTTTGGGGTGGGCAGGGAGGGAGAGAGGACAGTAATTGTGTGTGATACCGTGTGCTGGGTGTTGTTTTGATATTTGTTGGTGTCTGGGTGTGTTGCCATGTAGTTTAGTGGGTGGTCCTGGTTCGTGGAGGCTTTGAGGATTTTGGTTTCTTGATGTAGGTGATCTGTGGGTGCAGTAGCTGTGCAGCCTGTAATGATCTTTAGGGCTTTGTTTTGAATAGTCTGTAAGGTCTTATGATGTGTTTCAGCTAGGTTAGAAGCCCAGGCTGGGCTTGCGTATTCCATCACTGATCTTATGTATTGTTTATATACTGTGGTGGTGGTTTCTTTGTTGTGTCCAAATTTTGTGTGAGCAAGTGACCTGAGGGCGTTAAGTCTGGATGTCAGTTTCTTTTTAATGTTTGTAGTGTGGTGTTTGAATGTCATATGAGTATCATATGTTACTCAGGACTAGGATTTTGGGTGTGTGTGTATGTGTTAGGGGCGTGTTGTTTATGGTGAGTTGAGGGATGTATTCGTGTTCTCCTGTCCAGCTTGTGAGCTGGGTTGCGGTGGATTTGGCTGGGGCTAGATTAAGTCTGTTCGTAGTGCACCAGCCATGTAGTGTGTTGAGATAGGGTTGCAGGAGATGTGTTGCTCTTTTTGGGTCATGGTGTGTGTATGTGAGTGTTATGTCATCTGCATAGGAGGCTAAGTTTATTTGGGGCGTATTGGGCGTAGTTATATCGTGCATGTACAGATTAAAGAGTGCGGGCGATAGGACGGATCCTTGTGGGACTCTGGTTGGAAAGTTTCTGATTCTAGATGACTGACCGGCAAAAGGTACGTGTGCACATCTGCCTGGTAGGAAGTTGGCCAGCCACCTTTTTGTGTTGTAGATTTTGTTTGTTAGGTTGTGGCGGGGGATGGCATCGAAGGCTTTACTAATGTCGAGTGTGGCTAATAGTGATCTGTGTGGTGGTCTAGCTGAGTTGATGCCGTCCAAAGCTCTGTGTGTAAGGTCTGTGAGAAAAGTGTTTGTGGAGTGCAGTGGCCTAAAGCAAGGAGGGTAGTGTGGGGTCTTTGTTGGGTTTTGGGAATGTGATGGTGATACCATGCTTCCAGATGTCTGATATTGTGTTGTGTGAATAACTGTAGTTTGATATGTTAGTGAGTGCTTGTATGCCTTGCCTCTTGTATCTATGCCTTCCCCCCAGGGGGTAAGGGGGCCTTCATCTAATGGTGGAGGAAAAAAAGAATATGCCTCACGCATCCTACTGCGTGTCGTACAAGGCGACTAATAGGGGGGATGGCGATAGACTTGTGGACCAACAGCCATTACTAGACAATAATGTCTTTATCTTAGCACTGTCTTGGTATGGCACTGCTGAGGCTGGTGGGGTGCGGATAGGTGCCACAGGAGACTGAATCTTACCTGGGCACCGTTTGGCACCACACCTGTGTCGGCAACAGTGTTTGCATGTTGGAGCAGTGTTGGGGCAGTACTTTATTGTTCTATAGTCCAATTGCCTAATATACAGTAGAGTCTTGTTATGGTGGTGTCTTTTTGTAACACTATTAAGGCTGGTGTGGTTGCAGATACTGCAGGTGCAAGTGCTGCAGTGGGACTCTGTTGAGTCTTGCTGAGGCATGGCTAGCACTATACCAACATCAGCCACAGTGATGACTTGTTGGGGCAGTGCTGTAGCAGGACTTTATTGTACTACAGTATACTCCAACTACTGAAAGGCAACCCCGTCTGAGCCGTTACAATGCATGTAATGGAAAAATGACGTTAAACCAATGTATGTATGTACAGTATGTATTGTGGTCCCAGATGTCTGAGGTGTATGTTGCTTATGTTGTCTAGGCCACAGGCGGGTGAGTGCTTGAGATTGTTGATGATATGCTTTGTCTGGTGATTGGTGAAGGGTGTATAGTCAGGGTCTGTGGGGAATTGTCTCTTACGTCGGATGACATGTCGGTCGTCTTTGTGAAGAAGGTTTTAGGTGGCTGACATGTGAGAAGTGATTGATGAGTGTTTGCTTGTTGTTTACATGAAGGAGTCGAGTCTGTTGTTGTGATTGCAGCATGTGATTGTGTTGTGTTGCTGTTGGAAAGTGATGCTGTTTAGTGTTTGGTAGAGTGTTTTTGGGGGTTTGCTTTGTGATCAAGTGTTTGTAGGAAGTTATTCCAATTTAGTTTTTGTTGTTCTTGTATTTTGTTGTTAGTGTGGGTGTTGAGTGCTTTGATTTGTTGTGTGATGTGTTGTGTGTGGGGTGCTGGTGAGTGTTTCAGTATGTCGCGTTGTAGTGATGTGCACTGTATTTGGTGGATTGTGTTGTTTTATTTCATAACTTTATTTTGCTAAAGCGTTGTTTCCATATAGCGATTTTGATTAGTTCTTTTGCCTTTATATTGTCTTTGTCCCAGTTTTGGTTGGTTTCTTTTGCAAGTTTTACAATTTAATTGGTGAAGCGTTATTTCCACATAGTGATTTTGATAAGGTATTTAATCTATATTGTGTCTGTCCCTTTATTGGTTTGTTTATTTTGCAAGTTTTACATTATAATTGAGGTTAGAAAGTTTGTGGGAAGCAGAGGATTAATAAAGATACTGCTGTGTAGTTATAGTAACTTTATTCTGGCTATCATTAGCCAGTTTTATTAAGTTTAAGGAGAATGTGTGGGAGTTAATAGATTAATTGCAATTGTTTTGTATCCCTTTGATTTCTTTAGGTTGTTCTTAAGTTGAGTACAATTATCTGTCAGTAACTCTAACCCTCTCAGAATTATCTATATCTAAGGCACATTCCCCATTGTTTTTATTTGTTTATTTATTTATAATTTGTTTTAGCTGGGGGTGGTCGACTTAAGACAGAGCTTCAGAATTACGGGATGCATACATACATAAAATGTTAAGACTGAGTGCTCCACACATACGTGCAGTTTCAGTCTCTTGTCCTAATGGTGGCGTTCCAGGCAACCCTGTTAAGGGCTGCTTCACTTGTCAAGTTTTTGGATTTGAGATCGGCACGTACAGTCCGATGCCAGGTCTTCCTTGGTCCACCCCTTGGTGCAGCTCCCTCCACAATCACAGACCTGCATGTTTTCACCCAATTTTGTTCATCCATTCTCTCCACATGTCCTTACCATCCCAGTCTACTTGTACGCATCACCTCGCTAATACTCTTTATACCTAAACATCTCCTAAACTTAATCAAATCTCCTAGTGTTCTATCTCTATAGAGTATATAGATAGAACACTAAGAGATTTGATTAAGTTTAGGAAGAATAGTTGTATTCATCTTTGGAAAAGTGTCCTTCATCAGGGAGTAATTTTGTTATACAGTACCGGTATTAAACAATTTTTTTTTATTATATTGGGGGTAACATTATTATGTTTTTTCCACCAACCAACTTCACCTCTAGGCTCTAAATTCAATTAATGAAATCAACAAATACATGCGGCACTCCAAGGACTCGAACCTAGGATACTCGCATCTAAATTCGGCGCACTTATGCATTACGCTGTCAAGACAGAATACCGGTACTGTATTATTGTTTCCACATAGACAGAATACCAGTACTGTATTATTGTTTCCACATAGACAGAATACCGGTACTGTATTATTGTTTCCACATAGGCCTAGCAATTTTCATTAGTTGTTTTGTCTTTTGACTGTGTTCGTATAAGTTTTGGTTTGTTTATTTTGCAAGTTTTACATTATAAATACAGTTTAGGAAATAATTGTGATAATCAGAGGGTCAATTAAGAGCATTTATTCAGTACCCCTTATATTTCTAGAAGTCCTCCTAAAAGTAAAGTTGAGGGTCATACGCTGAAGCATTAGCTTTGGCGTTCTCCGTCACATTGCCCTTTGGAGCATGGTGTTATGAAGGCAATACAGGGTAAACTTGCCTTGGATTTGTTATTTTCACAGTTTAATTTCTGATAAATTTATAAGCATTTTTCCACATAGATATTGTTTAGTGTGTTGTTGTTTCAATAGTTTTTAATTGTAATGAGTTTGTTATAATTTGAACCGTAACCATTTAGTTCGTTTTCTACATGTATCTAGATTGTATTTAGTGTGTTGTCATTTCAATAGTTTTTAATTGTAATGAGTTTGTTATAATTTGAACCATAACTTTTTAGTTCGTTTATACTGTATTGTCTTTGTCCAAGTTTGTTTGTTTAGTTTGCAAGTTTTACATTTTAATCTATATCTATATTATGAGAAATAAGTAACATGCCTATTATTATTATTATTATTATTATTATTATTATTATTATTATTATTATTATCCATATACTCAGGCTCAATCCCCACTTTTTCTATATAGTATATAATAAATGTGCAATCCCTCCAGGGTGATGGTGCTGAACATACTCCAGGAGGACGTGGTGGCACTGTGCCGTGATGATCGGCTGAAGGAGGCTGCTGACCGCTTCTCGTACGCTCTCCGCAAGTTACCACAAGACGAGGAGGAAGGAATAAGATACCACTCTACAATATTGGAGAATCCCTACAGAAAATTATATAGTTAAAGGCACGAGGATGATCAATAATTGACATGATTTATTGAAAATGAAAAATACCCAAGGCTACAGAAAATTAGTCATGGATAATTTTTAATTTGTTTCATTACATTAAGCGTATTTATCAATACCAAATATCAGTGTCAGTATAAGTATCAGTATCAGTATAGTCTTGTAATGTTCTTTTATTTTGGAAGCAGTATAGTCTTGTAATCTTCTTTTATAGCAATTATTTGTAGTGTTGAATTGGGAAGTTAGGAATATTATTACTCATTGGATCTCAGGCAAATACCCCTTTGGTGGGGGGTGGCCGACACTAGACAGAGCCTGAACAGAAACAACACCCAAAGTTCCGGGAGCATTTCATATTTTCATCATACAGTATATAGTTTTGTATGTATATGTATATCTCAGGCAAATACCCCTTTGCTGGGGGGTGGCCGACACTAGACAGAGCCTGAACAGAAACAACACTTAAAGTTCCGGGACCACTTTTGCGCTCCCTCACCCGTTTCTCTGGCTCGTCGAGTAGGAGAAATAGTTGTTGTTGAAGTGAAATATGTAGGTATCGGTAATTATGAATATACACACTGTACATACAGTATAGTAAGAACAACATGTATCTATTTATATACTCTGGCACATAGCCCACTTTAGTTTTTGTTTATTTCTATTATTCACTTTTTGGACGATTTTATTGATGGATTTATTTATTAATTTTGTACTGGACGCTGTAATTCCCGTGAAGGGAGCCATGAACATTGTGGGTTTGTCACGAATTGCTAGTGTATAGCCTAATATTGGGTTGAATGTTTGTTTTTTGTTGGGTTGGAGTATACGGTACATTTTGTTGTAAGGTTTGTTTGGAGTTTCTTCTTTCTAATGCGTTGTAGTTTAGTTGTATAGTTTTGGCAAGGCGTTTACTTTATTGTATTATTTGTTGTCATTAATGTTTCTATAGTTTTGGGTTTGCGTTTACTAGTTTGTATTGTTTTGTGTTTGTGTTTGGCGTTTTCTAGTCATAGGTTGATATGTTTTGTTTGTATAGGGTAGCCTTGGGTGGTAGTTTATTTTTAGTCTTGGGTTGGAGTTTAAGTGTTTAAGTGTTTTGGTTGGAGTGTTCTTTATAATGGGGGGGGTTAGAATTTACCGTTGTATTTTTTGCCTTGCGTTTACCGTTTTCTACAGTTGTTGGTTGGTGTTCTTCAGTTTTGTATAGTTTTGGCTTGGCGTTTGGATTTTCTATAGTTTTGGCTTGGTGTTTGCAGTTTTGTGTAGATAGTTGTTGCTTGGCATTTGGATTTTCTATAGTTTTGGCTTTGGGTTTCCAGTTTGCTAGTGTTAGGATGGATTTGACGATTAAATAATGTTTGGTTGTATTTTGAGTTTAGCATTTGTTATAGTTTATCATTTTTGAGTGTTCAGTTTTTTAGTGTTTGGTTGGATTTTATGGTTTAGTTTTGTGATGGAATTTATTACCATTGTTTAGCTTTGTGTTTTTGTTTGCCTGTTTTGTGTGGTTGAAGTTTACCTTAAGTTATTTTTTGGTTTGATTTTAGCATATTCTAAGTTTGGCTTGGCCAAACTGTGGGTCCTTAATTGCCTCAATTTATTCGCTCTGAAGTGGACATAGCTTGAATAAGATGATAATTTGAAGGTTAGAGAGCCTAGAAATTGTTTGATGCATTGAAAATCGTATAGTTGACCATATACAGTATAATTATAGAGGGAGTCATTTATCCAAAAAAATAGGTTATCCAAAATGTCCAAAGAGTTATGAATTTTGGATAAAAGGGAGTTTACTATACTGTATATTATGTGGAAGGTATGAATAGTGTAAAGGTGGTATGACACGAGCGGTTTTTCCCTCGATATTTATCATTAACCCGTACAGTAGCGTTGACGTCCTTTTGTTAATATTATTAGGACTATTGGATGCTTGCATTCAGATTAGGAAGGATCTGTAGCAATTATCAGGCTTCGACTGACTCAACCAAGGCTTTTACCTAGCACATATCCTTCCTAAGCTGCACACCAGTGTGTCAAATAGTAAAAAGGTAAGACACGTCGCTGGTACTGAAAGGGTTAACACTGGTCTGGCAGCATATGAGGTTAACATTACAAATATTTGTTTCGTCAGTGTAGTTTGCGATGCTCGTTGAAAATATTCCAGAAATGTTGCCAGACAAATGTTAAGTATCGAATGTTGGCTAAAAATGCTCTTGTGTGATTTTGGCTTTATATTGTGTTTGTCCCAGTTTTGGTTTGTTTAGTTTGCAAGTTTGACATTTTAAGTTGTTGCTTTTTCATTTGTAATTTGATATAATTGATTGAACATAGGAAGCTATTGTCTTATTTATTGCAGCTGATGATAAAAATCATATTTTCATGATACAGTACTGTATATAGTTTTGTATGTATGTATGTATATCTCAGGCAAATACTCCTTTAGTGGGGGTGGCCGACACTAGACAAGTACTTTATATAGCTTTGTGTGTATGTGTATGTACTGTATATCTTAGGCAAATACCCCTTTGGTGGGGGTGGCCGACACTAGACAAGTACTTTATATAGCTTTGTATGTGTATGTACAGTATATCTTAGGCAAATACCCCTTTGGTGGGGGTGGCAGACACTAGACAAGTACTTTATATAGCTTTGTATGTGTATGTACTGTATATCTTAGGCAAATACCCCTTTGGTGGGGGTGGCCGACACTAGACAAGTACTTTATATAGCTTTGTGTGTATGTACAGTATATCTTAGGCAAATACCCCTTTGGTGGGGGTGGCCGACACTAGACAAGTACTTTATATAGCTTTGTATGTGTATGTACAGTATATCTTAGGCAAATACCCCTTTGGTGGGGGTGGCCGACGCTAGACAAGTACTTTATATAGCTTTGTATGTGTATGTACTGTATATCTTAGGCAAATACCCCTTTGGTGGGGGTGGCCGACACTAGACAAGTACTTTATATAGCTTTGTATGTGTATGTATAGTATATCTTAGGCAAATACCCCTTTGCTGTGGGTGGCCGACACTAGACAGAGCCTGAACAGAAAGAAGACTTAAAGTTCCGGGACCACTTTCGCAGTCCCTCAGCTGTTTCTGTGGCTGGTCGATTAGGAGAAGTAGTTTTTGTTGTAGTGAAATGTGTAGATAATGAAAAGTTTGCAAGAAGTTGATGCAGACAGTGTAGTTTGATCATTTTGCATTCGGTATCGATAAGTGTGCTGTGAAATTAGTTATTAAAATTCCAGTACAGTATAATGTAAAACTTGCAAGGACGACATAATATAAAGACAAAGGCAATTAAGGGGGGATGGTTAATAGTTTCGATGTTTGCATGTATTTAATATTTGTTGTAGTTTCCTGCCTAGAGGTCCATCAAACTTTAAAAAAAAAAAACATCAGATCCCCCTTTTAGATAAATTTGTACATTTTTTGGTAGAAAAATGTCCCGGCCAAAGGTCGGTTGTTGTAACATTACAGGCTTACTATCGTTCGGCAGGGGAAAAATTGGCACCTAAATAGCAGAAAAGGTGTAAATATTGACTAATAAATGCGGCGAAAGGTCTGAAAATCGAGTAACTAATGGGGCAAACATGTTAACATGTTAAAATTATTGGGGGTAAGCTTGAGGAAGAAGGGTGAGCAGAAAACCAGGCCATCCCCCCCTTAAAGGATTCAATTTGCCACCACTCTATCAGTTAAAATTAAACTGATGATATATTTGTTATTTGTTTGTATGTGTTGATTATTGGTGTGTGTTATTGTGGGTGGCCGACTCGAGACAGCCATAACTTGATAGATGACTAGTATAATTGCTGGGTTTTTAGTATTTTGATGTAAAGGTAGGCTTATTATAACTACTGTAGAGTATATTGAAAGTTAGGAATACCGGTAGTATAACTATGAATTTTAGTACCGGTATTTAATTAAAGTTTGAAATAACATTAATTGTTTTTGATGAGTAAGGAATTAGTATACAGTAACTATAAATTTTAGTATTTAATTAAAGTTTGAAATAGCATTAATTGTTTTTGATGAGTAAGGAATAGTATAACTATAAAATTTAGTGTTTAATTAAAGTTTGAAA
This sequence comes from Paralithodes platypus, assembly GCA_032716605.1. Classification (NCBI taxonomy): domain Eukaryota; kingdom Metazoa; phylum Arthropoda; class Malacostraca; order Decapoda; family Lithodidae; genus Paralithodes; species Paralithodes platypus. The sequence continues at coordinate 45,499,284 of CM064547.1, read as the reverse complement.
TAGCATTAATTCTTTTTGATGAGTAAGGAATAGTATAAGTATTAATGTTCTTATTGAATTGAAGTTTGAAATAGCCTTAATTGTTTTGGATGAGTATTAGTATTCAATATATGTTAGGATTAGTACGACTCCTGATAAAGTTCACCAGAAAAGGGGGGGGAGGAACGCTAAAGTGGTGAAGGACCCTAAGAATTGGAACTATAAATGTAGTTTTGGTTCAGTCTGTCTCGAGTATGCCACCCCGGGTAATGTGTTTACTACTGTATATTATGTGGAAGGTATGACTAGTGTATAGGTGGTATGACACGAGCGGTTTTTCCCTGGATATTTATCACTAACCCGTACAGTACCGTTGACGTCCTTTTGTTAATATTATTAGGACTATTGGATGCTTGTATTCAGATTAGGAAGGATCTCTAGCAATTACCAGGCTTCGAATGACTCAACCAATCGTTTTACCTAGCACATATCCTTCCTAAGCTGCACACAAGTGTGTCAAATAGTAAAAGGTAACATACGCCGCTGGTACTGAAAGGGTTAACACTGGTCTGGCAGCATATGAGGTCAACATTACAAATATTTGTCAGTTAAAATCATGTTTGGTCAGTTTTGTTTCGGATGCTCGTGGAAAATGTTGCAGAAATGTTGCCAGAATAATGTTAAGCATCGAATGTTGACTGCTCTTGTGTGATACTGGTTTAGTTATTTGTAGTTTATATTGTGTTTGTTCCACTGTTGGTTTGTTTATTTGTTAAGTTTTACAATGGAAGTTGTTGGTTTTTCATTTTAGATTTGATATAATTGATTGAACGTTAGGAAGCTATTGTGTTATTTATTGCAAGTGATGGTAAATGTCATATTTTCATATTACAGTACAGTATATAGTTTTGTATGTGTATGTATATGTTAGGCAAATAGCCCTTTGCTGGGGGTGGCCGACACTAGACAAGTATATAGTTTTGTATGTATGTATGTATGTATGTGTATGTATATCTCAGGCAAATACCCTCTTGCTGGGGGTGGCCAACAATAGACAAGTATATAGTGTTGTATGTATGTGTATGTATATCTTAGGCAAATAGCTCTGGGCGACAGTAGACAGAGCCTGAACAGAAAGAAGACTTAAAGTTGCGGGAGCACTTTCGCGGTCCGTCAGCCGTTTGTGTAGCTGGTCGATTAGGAGAAATATTTGTTGTTGTAGTGAAATATGTAGATAATGATGAAAAGTTGGCAAGAAGTTGATGCAGACAGTGTAGTTTTATCATTTTGCATTCTGTATCGATAAGTGTTGTGTTAAATTAGTTATTAAAATTCCAGTACAGTATAATGTAAAAGTCCTAGCCCTGTTAAATGAAGGGAGTATATGGTGTTAAAAAGTGCATCTCTACATGCTAGATAATTGAGTGAGTTGCGTCAGCATATGGAGGCGGGTCATTCGTGGCCACCCACTCAGGGACTGGCTTCTGGCAATAATAAGATAGATGTGTTTGAAGTGTTCAATTTAAATAGGTAATTTAGATTGTTAATATTGTGTTTGCTTGATTATGAATGCAAATATAAAACTTGCAAACTAAACAAACCAAAAGTGGGACAAGGACAATATAAATATAGTTTGTAATTAAGTTTAGATAGATAGATGTGTAAGTTAAGTATGAAGGTATAAATATGAAACAAATATATTTATTGTATTGATACCTATTATTACATTATGTTGATTGTGTTATAGGTGTGTAGGCTATGTATATACTCGGGCACATACCCCATAGCTGGTGGGGTGGCTGAATTGAGAGTTTATTTTAATTAGTTTTACATGCAGTACACTCAATGTCACAAATCGTGGCTTTAAATGTATTTTTAGGTATTTCGAAGGGAATAAAATTGTCTTAGTATATAAATGTTGAGTGTATTTGACTTAGAATCTACATTTTGAGTGATCATATGTGGAGTTTGATGATTTTGAAAGATGGACAACTCGAGACTGTATTTATGTAGGCCTATGTATTATAGTGAGGCACATAACCCTTAGCTTGGGGTGGCCGACTGGAGAGATTGTTATTATTTTTATTGATTGATTATGAATGTATTTTGTAATGAGTTTGAGATAGATTGATAACTTACATTGTATTTGATTCATATTTATAGGTAGATACCCAACTTAGATACATATTAGTACATAATGTTGATTGTGTTATAGGTGTGTAGGCTATGTATATACTCAGGCATATACCCCATAGCGGGTGTGGGGGGGTGGCCGAATCGAGACATATGTTTATTTTAATTATTTCTATATGCAGTACACTCAATGTCACAAATCGTGGCTTTAAATGTGTGTAGCTATCCCGAACGGAATGAAATCGTGTTACTAATTTTGACCTAGTATATAAATGTTGTGTGATGGTATGTGCAGTTTGATGAATCAGAAAGATGTACAACTCGAGACTGTATTTATGTAGGCCTATGTATTATACTGAGGCACTTAACCCTTAGCTTGGGGTGGCCGACTCGAGACTATTAGATATTAGTTGTTTGTAATTATTGTATGTGATAGATATTAAAGTTAGATTGATAATTATGGCATTAAGTTGATAGATTCCTAGTGTTGTTATTCGATAGATCGATAGATACAGTATTAATGTATGATTGTATTGATTGTTTTAATTAGATTGTTTATTGTATTATATAGAGAATTAGAGAGTGATTAAATTTATTGTTTTTGTATTATAGTGTTATTATCTTTATTAGTAGTGGGTACCCCTTCGTGGATGACGGCGTGAGGCAATAGATAGATAGTAGTAGTGTTTATAGTAATAGAAGTAATGTAGTTATTATTGAATATTAATATGTATACGGTTTCCATTTGCATGTGTATTAAAATATGTACATATTGTTTGATAAGCATCATATAGGTTAGGGGCCAATATTCTAGTGGCGTCATTCAATAATTAGATAGCTCCCCCACCCCCATTACACTGTTCTATGTTTTTACTATATAATGACTATTATGCCTAACATCCTTCATTACTTTCTCTCACTCTCCCCTCTTCTCTCTCCCTCCCTCTTCTGGTCTCCCTTCTCTCTCTCCTCCCTGTTCTGCTCTGCCTTCTCTCCCTTCCATCTGTTCTCCCTTGTCTCTCTCTCCTCCCTCTTCTTCCCCCTTCTCCACCTTAATCTTCCTCTCCTCTCCTCCTTTGTGCTCTCTCTCCCTCATCTCTTCTCCTTTCTCTCCCTCATCTGCTCTCCCTTCTTTCTCCCTTTCTCTCTCCCTCATTTTCTTCTACTCTGCCCTTCTCTCCCTCATTTCCTTCTGCTCTCTACTCTCCCTCATTTGCTTCTACTCTCTTCCCTCATTGGTCTCCCTTCTTTCTCCTCTCATCTGCTCTCCCTCTTCTGCTCTCCTCCCTCATTTGCTTCCCCCTATCCCTCTAATGCTCTCCCTTCTCGTCTCTTCTGCTCTCCACCCTCTAATCTCTCGCCTCCCTCATCTGCTCTTCTCTTTCTCCCTCCTCTCCTCCCTCTTCAGCTCTCCCTTCAATCCTCTCCCCCCCCCCCCCTTCTCTCTCTTCCTCCCCTTTCCCCTCCCTCGCTCTCTTTCCCTCCCCCCTTCTCTCTCTTCCCCCCCCCCCTTCTCTCCCCTCTCTCTCTGTCCCTGTCACCCCTTCTTTCCCTCATCTGCTCTTCTTTCTCTCTTCCCCCTTCTCTCCTCCCTCATTTGTTCCCGCCCCTCTCCCTTCTCTCGTCCCTCATCTGCTCTTCAGCTCTCCCTTCCCCCCCTTCACTCTCCCTCTCTCTCTGTCCCTGTCACCCCTTCTCTCCCTCATTTTCTCCCCCCCCCCCTCTATTTGCTTCCCCCTTCTCTCCTCCCTCATCTGCTCTCCCTTGCCCCCCCCCCCCCCCCTTCATTTCTCTCTCTCTTGCTCTCCTCCCTCATTTGTTCCCCGTTCTGTTTCCCCTACCCCTCTCCCTTCCCCCCCCTCCTTCATTTGCTCTCCCCTTCTGTTTCCCCTTTCTCTCATTTTCTCTTCCCCCCCCCCCCCCTTTTCACTCATTTGTTCCCCTCCCCCTTCGTTCTCCCTCATTTGCTCCCCCCTTCTCTCCCTCATTTGTTCCCCCCCCCCCTTCTCTTCCTCATTTGCCCCCCCCCCCCTTTTCTCTCTCTCCTCATTTGCTCCCCCTTCTCTCTCTCCTCCCTCATTTGCTCCCCCTTCTCTCCTCCCTCTTTTTCTCTTCCCTCATTTGTTCTCCCCCCTCCTCTCTCCCTCATTTGCTCCCCCTTCTCTCCTTACCCCCTCTCCTCCCTCTTATTTCTCCCCTCCCACATCCCCTCTATTTCTCTCTTCCCTCCTTTGTTCACCCCCCCCTTTCCAACCCTCCCTCATTTGCTCCCCCCTTCTCTCTCTCCCTCATTTGCTCCCCCTTCTCTCCTTACCCCCTCTCCTCTCTTATTTCTCCCCTCCCACATCCTCTATTTCTCTCTTCTTCCCTCATTTGTTCACCCCGTCCGTTTTGCTCCCCCCTTCCCTCATTTGCTCCCCCCTTCTCCCTCTCCTCCCTCATTTGCTCCCCCTTCTCTCTCCCTCTCCCCTTTGCTCTCTCTCCTCCCTCATTTGTTCACCCCCCTCTTTTGCTCCCCCTGTCCGTTTTGCATTCCAGGATGTATGTGAATTTATTAATAAAGGATATAATTGAGAAATGTTATTTTGACTATATAAAAATAAAACTAGAAAAACGAACCTGGGGAAGCTGTCTTAAGACAGTTGGATAGGGGGGGAAGCTGTCTTAAGACGATTGGATAGGGGGGGAAGCTGTCTTAAGACGATTGGATAGGGGGGGAAGCTGTCTTAAGACGATTGGATAGGGGGGGAAGCTGTCTTAAGACGATTGGATAGGGGGGAAGCTGTCTTAAGACGATTGGATAGGGGGGAAGCTGTCTTAAGACGATTGGATACGCCGGTAGCTGTCTTAAGACGATTGCATTGGGGGGGAAGCTGTCTTAAGACGATTGGATAGGGGGGGAAGCTGTCTTAAGACGATTGGATAGGGGGGGAAGCTGTCTTAAGACGATTGGATAGGGGGGGAAGCTGTCTTAAGACGATTGGATAGGGGGGGAAGCTGTCTTAAGACGATTGGATAGGGGGAGAAGCTGTCTTAAGACGATTGGATAGGGGGGAAGCTGTCTTAAGACGATTGGATAGGGGGGAAGCTGTCTTAAGACGATTGGATAGGGGGGAAGCTGTCTTAAGACGATTGGATAGGGGGGGAAGCTGTCTTAAGACGATTGGATAGGGGGAGAAGCTGTCTTAAGACGATTGGATAGGGGGGAAGCTGTCTTAAGACGATTGGATAGGGGGAGAAGCTGTCTTAAGACGATTGGATAGGGGGGAAGCTGTCTTAAGACGATTGGATAGGGGGGAAGCTGTCTTAAGACGATTGATTGGCTGATTGGCATTTGTTATTTCTTTTATTTAATTTTTCTTTTTTATTTATTTTCTTTTTTATTTTTTTATTTTTATTTTTTTATTTTTTATTTTTATTATTCATATAAGACTATTTTTGGATATAAATTGTTTTGTAACTCAAATTTTTATTTATTTTAACTTGCTCAATTTCAATTACATACATAATTAACATTTCATAAATATAAGCCTAAACACTGTTTCAAAAAGGTGAATTCTAAATATGTATACTGAATTTCTTTAAAGTGTAATATGGAACTTTAAAAGTGTAATAGGGTTTAATTTTCAGATCTAAACAAATGGAAGTCTAAAAATTGATACTGAATTTCTTTAAAGTGTACAAATGTCAGGATAATTTGAAATATTGAAGTTTAAAAGTGTAATATTGAAGTTCAAGTGTAATATTGAAGTTCAAGTGAAATATTGAAGTTTAAAAGTGGAATATTGAAGTTTAAGTGGAATATTGAACTTTAAAAGTGTAATAGTGTTTAATTTTCAGATCTAAACAAATGGAAGTCTAAAAATTGATACTGAATTTCTTTAAAGTGTACAAATGTCAGGATAATTTGAAATATTGAAGTTCAAGTGTAATATTGAAGTTCAAGTGAAATATTGAAGTTTAAAAGTGGAATATTGAAGTTTAAGTGGAATATTGAATTTTAAGTGTAATAGTGTTTAAGTTTCAGATCTAAACAAATGGAAGTCTAAAAATGGATACTATATTTGTTTAAAGTCTACAAATGTCAGGATAATTTCAAATATGGAAGTTTAAAAGTGAAATATGGAAGTTTAAGTGTAATATTGAACTTTAAAAGTGTAATAGTGTTTAAGTTTCAGATCTAAACAAATGGAAGTCTAAAAATGGATACTGTATTTGTTTAAAGTCTACAAATGTCAGGATAATTTCAAATATGGAAGTTTAAATGTAATATTGAACTTTAAAAGTGTAATAGTGTTTAAGTTTCAGATCTAAACAAATGGAAGTCTAAAAATGGATACTGTATTTGTTTAAAGGTGGAATATGGAAGTTTAAAAGTGAAATATGGAAGTTTAAAAGTGAAATATGGAAGTTTAAGTGTAATATTGAACTTTAAAAGTGTAATAGTGTTTAAGTTTCAGATCTAAACAAATAGAACTCTAAAAATGGATACTGTATTTGTTTAAAGGTGGAATATGGAAGTTTAAAAGTGAAATATGGAAGTTTAAAAGTGAAATATGGAAGTTTAAGTGTAATATTGAACTTTAAAAGTGTAATAGTGTTTAAGTTTCAGATCTAAACAAATGGAACTCAAAAATGGATGCTGTATTTGTTTAAAGTGGAATAGGAAAGTTTAAAAGTGGAATATGGAAGTTTAAAAGTGTAATAGTGAGTTTAACTTTCAGGTTTAAAAAATGGAACTCTAAAAATGGATACTGTATTGGTTTAAAGTGGAATAGGAAAGTTTAAAAGTGGAATATGGAAGTTTAAAAGTGGAATATGGAAGTTTAAAAGTGGAATATGGAAGTTTAAAAGTGTAATAGTGAGTTTAACTTTCAGGTTTAAACAATGGAACTCTAAAAATGGATACTGTATTTGTTTAAAGTGGAATATGGAAGTTTAAAAGTGGAATATGGAAGTTTAAAAGTGTAATAGTGAGTTTAACTTTCAGGTTTAAACAATGGAACTCTAAAAATGGATACTGTATTTGTTTAAAGTGGAATATGGAAGTTTAAAAGTGGAATATGGAAGTTTAAAAGTGGAATATGGAAGTTTAAAAGTGTAATAGTGAGTTTAACTTTCAGGTTTAAAAAATGGAACTCTAAAAATGGATACTGTATTTGTTTAAAGTGGAATAGGAAAGTTTAAAAGTGGAATAGGAAAGTTTAAAAGTGGAATATGGAAGTTTAAAAGTGGAATATGGAAGTTTAAAAGTGTAATAGTGAGTTTAACTTTCAGGTTTAAAAAATGGAACTCTAAAAATGGATACTGTATTTGTTTAAAGTGGAATATGGAAGTTTAAAAGTGGAATATGGAAGTTTAAAAGTGGAATATGGAAGTTTAAAAGTGGAATATGGAAGTTTAAAAGTGTAATAGTGAGTTTAACTTTCAGGTTTAAAAAATGGAACTCTAAAAATGGATACTGTATTTGTTTAAAGTGGAATATGGAAGTTTAAAAGTGGAATATGGAAGTTTAAAAGTGGAATATGGAAGTTTAAAAGTGTAATAGTGAGTTTAACTTTCAGGTTTAAAAAATGGAACTCTAAAAATGGATACTGTATTTGTTTAAAGTGGAATAGGAAAGTTTAAAAGTGGAATATGGAAGTTTAAAAGTGTAATAGTGAGTTTAACTTTCAGGTTTAAAAAATGGAACTCTAAAAATGGATACTGTATTTGTTTAAAGTGGAATATGGAAGTTTAAAAGTGGAATATGGAAGTTTAAAAGTGGAATATGGAAGTTTAAAAGTGGAATATGGAAGTTTAAAAGTGTAATAGTGAGTTTAACTTTCAGATCTAAACAAATGGAACTCTAAAAATGGATACTGTATTTGTTTAAAGTGGAATATGGAAGTTTAAAAGTGGAATATGGAAGTTTAAAAGTGTAATAGTGAGTTTAACTTTCAGGTTTAAAAAATGGAACTCTAAAAATGGATACTGTATTTGTTTAAAGTGGAATAGGAAAGTTTAAAAGTGGAATATGGAACTTTAAAAGTGTAATAGTGTTTAAGTTTCAGGTTTAAAAAATGGAACTCTAAAAATGGATACTGTATTTGTTTAAAGTGGAATATGGAAGTTTAAAAGTGGAATATGGAAGTTTAAAAGTATAATAGTGAGTTTAACTTTCAGGTTTAAACAAATGGAAGTCTAAAAATGGATACTGTATTTGTTTAAAGTGGAATATGGAAGTTTAAAAGTGGAATATGGAAGTTTAAAAGTATAATAGTGAGTTTACCTTTCAGGTTTAATACTGGAAGTCTAAAAATGGATACTGTATTTGTTTAAAGTGGAATATGGAAGTTTAAAAGTGGAATATGGAAGTTTAAAAGTGGAATATGGAAGTTTAAGTGTAATACTGAACTTTAAAAGTGTAATAGTGTTTAAGTTTCAGGTTTAAAAAATGGAACTCTAAAAATGGATACAGTATTTGTTTAAAGTGGAATATGGAAGTTTAAAAGTGGAATACGGAAGTTTAAAAGTATAATAGTGAGTAACTTTCAGGTTTAAACAAATGGAAGTCTAAAAATGGATACTGTATTTGTTTAAAGTGGAATATGGAAGTTTAAAAGTGGAATATGGAAGTTTAAAAGTGGAATATGGAACTTTAAAAGTCTAATATTGAGTTTAACTTTCAGGTTTAAAAAATGGAAGTCTAAAAATGGATACTGTATTTGTTTAAAGTGGAATATGGAAGTTTAAAAGTGGAATATGGAAGTTTAAAAGTGGAATATGGAACTTTAAAAGTGTAATATTGAGTTTAACTTTCAGGTTTAAAAAATGGAAGTCTAAAAATGGATACTGTATTTGTTTAAAGTGGAATATGGAAGTTTAAAAGTGGAATATGGAACTTTAAAAGTGTAATATTGAGTTTAACTTTCAGGTTTAAAAAATGGAAGTCTAAAAATGGATACTGTATTTGTTTAAAGTGGAATATGGAAGTTTAAAAGTGGAATATGGAAGTTTAAAAGTGGAATATGGAAGTTTAAAAGTGGAATATGGAAGTTTAAAAGTGGAATATGGAACTTTAAAAGTGTAATATTGAGTTTAACTTTCAGGTTTAAAAAATGGAAGTCTAAAAATGGATACTGTATTTGTTTAAAGTGGAATATGGAAGTTTAAAAGTGGAATATGGAAGTTTAAAAGTGGAATATGGAACTTTAAAAGTGTAATATTGAGTTTAACTTTCAGGTTTAAAAAATGGAAGTCTAAAAATGGATACTGTATTTGTTTAAAGTGGAATATGGAAGTTTAAAAGTGGAATATGGAAGTTTAAAAGTGGAATATGGAACTTTAAAAGTGTAATATGTTTAACTTTCAGGTTTAAAAAATGGAAGTCTAAAAATGGATACTGTATTTGTTTAAAGTGGAATATGGAAGTTTAAAAGTGGAATATGGAAGTTTAAAAGTGGAATATGGAACTTTAAAAGTGGAATATGGAACTTTAAAAGTGGAATATGGAACTTTAAAAGTGTAATATTGAGTTTAACTTTCAGGTTTAAAAAATGGAAGTCTAAAAATGGATACTGTATTTGTTTAAAGTGGAATATGGAAGTTTAAAAGTGGAATATGGAAGTTTAAAAGTGGAATATGGAACTTTAAAAGTGTAATATTGAGTTTAACTTTCAGGTTTAAAAATGGAAGTCTAAAAATGGATACTGTATTTGTTTAAAGTGGAATATGGAAGTTTAAAAGTGGAATATGGAAGTTTAAAAGTGGAATATGGAACTTTAAAAGTGTAATATTGAGTTTAACTATCAGGTTTAAACAAATGGAAGTCTAAAAATGGATACTGTATTTGTTTAAAGTGGAATATGGAAGTTTAAAAGTGGAATATGGAAGTTTAAAAGTGGAATATGGAAGTTTAAAAGTGGAATATGGAAGTTTAAAAGTGGAATATGGAACTTTAAAAGTGTAATATTGAGTTTAACTTTCAGGTTTAAAAAATGGAAGTCTAAAAATGGATACTGTATTTGTTTAAAGTGGAATATGGAAGTTTAAAAGTGGAATATGGAAGTTTAAAAGTGGAATATGGAACTTTAAAAGTGTAATATTGAGTTTAACTTTCAGGTTTAAAAAATGGAAGTCTAAAAATGGATACTGTATTTGTTTAAAGTGGAATATGGAAGTTTAAAAGTGGAATATGGAAGTTTAAGTGTAATACTGAACTTTAAAAGTGTAATAGTGTTTAAGTTTCAGGTTTAAACAAATGGAAGTCTAAAAATGGATACTGTATTTGTTTAAAGTGGAATATGGAAGTTTAAAAGTGGAATATGGAAGTTTAAAAGTGGAATATGGAACTTTAAAAGTGTAATATTGAGTTTAACTTTCAGGTTTAAAAAATGGAAGTCTAAAAATGGATACTGTATTTGTTTAAAGTGGAATATGGAAGTTTAAAAGTGGAATATGGAAGTTTAAAAGTGGAATATGAACTTTAAAAGTGTAATATTGTTTAACTTTCAGGTTTAAACAAATGGAAGTCTAAAAATGGATACTGTATTTGTTTAAAGTGGAATATGGAAGTTTAAAAGTGGAATATGGAAGTTTAAAAGTGGAATATGGAACTTTAAAAGTGTAATATTGAGTTTAACTTTCAGGTTTAAAAAATGGAAGTCTAAAAATGGATACTGTATTTGTTTAAAGTGGAATATGGAAGTTTAAAAGTGGAATATGGAAGTTTAAAAGTGGAATATGGAACTTTAAAAGTGTAATATTGAGTTTAACTTTCAGGTTTAAAAAATGGAAGTCTAAAAATGGATACTGTAATGTTTAAAGTGGAATATGGAAGTCTAAAAGTAGAATATGGAAGTTTAAAAGTGGAATATGGAACTTTAAAAGTGTAATATTGAGTTTAACTTTCAGGTTTAAAAAATGGAAGTCTAAAAATGGATACTGTATTTGTTTAAAGTGGAATATGGAAGTTTAAAAGTGAAATATGGAAGTTTAAAAGTGGAATATGGAAGTTTAAAAGTGGAATATGGAACTTTAAAAGTGGAATATGGAACTTTAAAAGTGGAATATGGAACTTTAAAAGTGTAATATTGAGTTTAACTTTCAGGTTTAAAAAATGGAAGTCTAAAAATGGATACTGTATTTGTTTAAAGTGGAATATGGAAGTTTAAAAGTGGAATATGGAAGTTTAAAAGTGGAATATGGAACTTTAAAAGTGTAATATTGAGTTTAACTTTCAGGTTTAAAAAATGGAAGTCTAAAAATGGATACTGTATTTGTTTAAAGTGGAATATGGAAGTTTAAAAGTGGAATATGGAAGTTTAAAAGTGGAATATGGAACTTTAAAAGTGTAATATTGAGTTTAACTTTCAGATCTAACAAATGGAAGTCTAAAAATGGATACTGTATTTGTTTAAAGTGGAATATGGAAGTTTAAAAGTGGAATATGGAAGTTTAAGTGTAATACTGAACTTTAAAAGTGTAATAGTGTTTAAGTTTCAGATCTAAACAAATGGAAGTCTAAAAATGGATACTGTATTTGTTTAAAGTGGAATATGGAAGTTTAAAAGTGGAATATGGAAGTTTAAAAGTGGAATATGGAACTTTAAAAGTGTAATATTGAGTTTAACTTTCAGGTTTAAAAAATGGAAGTCTAAAAATGGATACTGTATTTGTTTAAAGTGGAATATGGAGGTTTAAAAGTGGAATATGGAAGTTTAAGTGTAATACTGAACTTTAAAAGTGTAATAGTGTTTAAGTTTCAGATCTAAACAAATGGAAGTCTAAAAATGGATACTGTATTTGTTTAAAGTGGAATATGGAAGTTTAAAAGTGGAATATGGAAGTTTAAAAGTGGAATATGGAACTTTAAAAGTGTAATATTGAATTTAACTTTCAGGTTTAAAAAATGGAAGTCTAAAAATGGATACTGTATTTGTTTAAAGTGGAATATGGAAGTTTAAAAGTGGAATATGGAAGTTTAAGTGTAATACTGAACTTTAAAAGTGTAATAGTGTTTAAGTTTCAGATCTAAACAAATGGAAGTCTAAAAATGGATACTGTATTTGTTTAAAGTGGAATATGGAAGTTTAAAAGTGGAATATGGAAGTTTAAGTGTAATACTGAACTTTAAAAGTGTAAGTGTTTAAGTTTCAGATCTAAACAAATGGAAGTCTAAAAATGGATACTGTATTTGTTTAAAGTGGAATATGGAAGTTTAAAAGTGGAATATGGAAGTTTAAGTGGAATATGGAAGTTTAAAAGTGGAATATGGAACTTTAAAAGTAATATTGAGTTTAAGTTTCAGATCTAAACAAATGGAAGTCTAAAAATGGATACTGTATTTGTTTAAAGTGGAATATGGAAGTTTAAAAGTGGAATATGGAAGTTTAAGTGTAATACTGAACTTTAAAAGTGTAATAGTGTTTAAGTTTCAGATCTAAACAAATGGAAGTCTAAAAATGGATACTGTATTTGTTTAAAGTGGAATATGGAAGTTTAAAAGTGGAATATGGAAGTTTAAAAGTGGAATATGGAAGTTTAAAAGTGGAATATGGAACTTTAAAAGTGTAATATTGAGTTTAACTTTCAGGTTTAAAAAATGGAAGTCTAAAAATGGATACTGTATTTGTTTAAAGTGGAATATGGAAGTTTAAAAGTGGAATATGGAAGTTTAAAAGTGGAATATGGAAGTTTAAAAGTGGAATATGGAAGTTTAAAAGTGGAATATGGAGTTAAAAGTGTAATATATTTGTTTAAAAATATGGAAGTTTAAAAAGTGGATACTGGAAGTTACTGCATTTGTTTAAAGTGGAATATGGAAGTTTAAAAGTGGAATATGGAAGTTTAAGTGTAATACTGAACTTTAAAAGTGTAATAGTGTTTAAGTTTCAGATCTAAACAAATGGAAGTCTAAAAATGGATACTGTATTTGTTTAAAGTGGAATATGGAAGTTTAAAGGTGGAATATGGAAGTTTAAAGGTGGAATATGGAAGTTTAAGTGTAATAGTGTTTAAGTTTCAGATCTAAACAAATGGAAGTCTAAAAATGGATACTGTATTTGTTTAAAGTATGAAGTTTAAAAGTGGAATATGGAACTTCAAGTGGAATATGGAAGTTTAAAGGTGGAATATGGAATTTTAAAGGTGGAATATGGAATTTTAAAGGTGGAATATGGAAGTTTAAATGTGGAATATGGAAGTTTAAAAGTATAATATTGTGTTTAAGTTTCAGGTTTAAGAAATGGAACTCTAAAAATTTATACTGTATTTGTTTAAAGTCTACAAATGTCAGGATAATTTCAAATATGGAAGTTTAAAAGTGAAATATGGAAGTTTAAGTGTAATATTGAACTTTAAAAGTGTAATAGTGTTTAAGTTTCAGATCTAAACAAATGGAAGTCTAAAAATGGATACTGTATTTGTTTAAAGTCTACAAATGTCAGGATCATTTCAAATATGGAAGTTTAAAAGTGAAATATTGAAGTTTAAAAGTGTAATATTGTGTTTAAAACGTGGAAGTCCAAAAATGTATACTGTATTTGTCTAAAGTGTAAACATGTCAGGATAATTTGATATATTGAAATTTGAAATATTGAAGTTTAAAAGTGAAATATTGAAGTTTAAAAGTGAAATATTGAAGTTTAAAAGTGAAATATTGAAGTTTAAAAGTGTAATCTTGTGTTTAAGTTTCAGGTTTAAGAAATGGAACTCTAAAAATGTATACTGTATTTGTTTAAAGTGCACAAATGTCAGGATAATTTGAAATATTGAAGTTTAAAAGTGAAATATTGAAGTTTAAAAGTGTAATATTGTGTTTAAGTTTCAGGTTTAAAACGTGGAAGTCTAAAAATGTATACTGTATTTGTTTAAAGTGTAAATATGTCAGGATAATTTGAAATATTGAAGTTTAAAAGTGAAATATTGAAGTTTAAAAGTAATATTGAAGTTTAAAAGTGTAATAGTGTTTATGTTTCAGATTTAAAAAAATTAAGTCTAAAAATGTATACCGTATTTGTTTAAAGTGTAAAAATTTCAGGATAATTTGAAATATTGAAGTTTAAGTGAAATATTGAAGTTTAAGTGGAATATTGAAGTTTAAGTGGAATATTGAAGTTTAAGTGGAATATTGAAGTTTAAGTGTAATATTGAGTTTAAGTTTCAGGTTTATAAAAATGCAAGTCTAAAAATGTATACTGTATTTGTTTAAAGTGTAAAAATGTCAGGATAATTTAAAATCTTGAAGTTTAAAAGTGAAATATTAAAGTTTAAGTGTAATATTGAAGTTTAAAAGTGTATTATCGAGGTTTAAGTTTCACGTTTAAACAATGGAAGTGTAAAAATGGATACAGTTTGTTTAAAGTGTAAAAATGTCAGGATAATTTGAAATATTGAAGTTTAAAAGTGTAATATTGAAGTTTAAAAGTGTAATATTGTTATAAGTTTCAGATTTAAAAAATGCAAGTCTAAAAATGTATACTGTATTTGTTTAAAGTGTAAAAATGTCAGGATAATTTAAAATCTTGAAGTTTAAGTGTAATATTGAATTTTAAAAGTTTAATATTCTGTTTAAGTTTCAGATTTACAAAATTGAAGTCTAAAAATTTATATATACTGTATTTGTTTAAAGTGTAAAAATGTCAGGATAATTTGAAATATTGAAGTTTACAAGTGAAATATTGAAGTTTAAGTGTAATATTGAAGTTTAAAAGTGTAATATTCTGTTTAAGTTTCAGGCTTAAAACTTGAGGTCTAAAAATGTATACTGTATTTGTTTAAAGTGTAAAAGTAAAAAAATTAAAGTTTAAAAATTTATATAGTATAACTTTTGTTTAAGTCAATAAAAATATTTTAAAGTTTCAAAATGTATAAAGTACTATTTAAGTTTAAGTCATGATTCAAAAACAATTTCACTTCCTAACTATTTAATATTGATTTTTTTTAAATTATAGCAACATCACAAATAAAAGTATACATTTTTCCAACTTATAAATACTTTCACCTACTTAGGCTACTCCAAAATAGTCTTTCCCATGAGCTTTACAATGGATTCTTACACTATCTGCATCTCTTCAATCACGACTATATTGTGAGTTATATTAATGTAACGAGGACAAAGTGAAACAAAACATTAATTTAAGTTAACATTGACAACTAAACTAATTTCCAGTGAGGAGGGCAAGCGTCTAACAGGATTACGGAACCTATTTACTCAAATTACCCTTGGGGATTTCAGAGCAATACAGCAATAATGAAGTGGGCCCCATGATGGGTCAGGTCCCCAGGACTTTTAAATGGAATTTAAGTAGTCAACCCAACACTTAATGCCAACTTGGCAAAAATTATACAAATTTTAAATATAACACTAGGCCGCATAGGCCAAAATCCCCAGAAACTATCAAGGCAACTCTAAGTACAGAGGCCAATGTAGGTAACACTACTCAAAAATAATTAAGAGACCATAGTCTTGAAACATTTTACAGAATTTTTTTTGGCCTTTTATCAAGCTCTATTTAATATTTTATTTTTAAGAATTGGGAAAAAATTACCAAATCAAAGCAATTTTTTTTTAATTCACCGACAAACTGCAGCTAATCGGTCATGGACTGGAAGGTATCGCCTCTTTAGTCAGTAACTTACAGTCTAAACAGGCTCTAATAACAAAATAGTAGGAAGGGGACGGGTTTACAAAATAAAATATATTTCAACGAACTTTAAAGAAGCAGGAACAAAAATGCAGGTCAAGCAAGTGCAATACCTTAAATAATTTGAAAAGTGCTAAAATTTTAAGGACCATTACGCTACCGATTATACAACCAAATTTCCATATTAATAGTGTTCAGCTTATTTATTTTATTTCAGACTTTAAATTTTATTAGACTATTAAACTGTAAAGATTATATCTTGCCCTCCCAACTCTCAAACATCAGTCTCTAGTATTTGTAAAACTCAATGGGATAAACTAAAATAACAACCTCTGAAATCTGTTTTATTGCTTAATCTATTCATATATTACATTATATTTCACATCTCTTATGAATTTACAGAATTCTCCAAACACTTTGATTTAATCATTATAATTCATTGCCATCCTTAGTTGAATTTAGTGTAATTGTACATTAAGAAAATCTTTTGTATGATTTATATTATATTCAATAACCAACACTTTCTTTTACTTTATTTTGTTAATTATTTATACATTAATAACAAATCGGCTCTGATGGAGTCTAATATTAACATTGCAAGAGTGGAAGTAATTTTATAACAATTATAAAATAATTGGAATAGTCTAAAATATTTTCAGTTTCTTATTGGGAGAACTCTGCAAAAACGGTACATGGTATGCATGAACTTGGCAGAAAATACATATTTGCATTAACACAATCACCTATACTTAAACATTTTTTATTCTGGCAGTTAGATAATTTTATACAGATTTAAAAAAATAATATTAATATATATATAAAATCAATTCAATGTGTACTAGAAAATAAAATATTTAAAATTCCCACGCTATTAGAACCACTGATAATCTAACTGTAGGCCTATGGATAGTGACCTAAAAGAATAAGTGAAGTGTTTGGCCAGAACGGCAGAGACAGACCGAGGACAAGAATGAACAATTGAGTCTATGTATACAGTACCACCAAACTTGTGGTTGGGTGGGAAGAGAGGTGCTGGCTCAATTTTTATGATCAACCTAAAACTTAGCTTAAATAATTATAATATAGAACTTCCAAAATAAACAAACCAAAACTGGGACAACAAGATAAAGGCAAAAGAACTAATCAAAATCGCTATGTGGAAAGAATGCTTAATAAAATATAATTATGAAATAATTATGCAGAATAATTTAAATCAACTAAATTTATGACACTAGCAGGGAGTCCATTCATTCATGTGGACCCCCACAGGGATTAAAATTCTGACAAATGAGAATTTAGAGGAAAATGTAGAAGCGAGACCAAGGATGGTATTCTGAATTTCGGATACGATTAGATTTATTAAAATGTAAAACTTACAAACTAAACAAACCAAAATTTGGACAAGGACAATATAAAGTCAAATTAAATTATCAAAATCGCTATGTGGAAACGACGCTTACTAAAATGAAAATTATTAAATAAAAGAACACAATCCACCACATAGGGTGTACATTACTACATGAGCAAGTTAATCTGTTTCCCAAGCAAACTAATCGCACATATAACAATGCACTATCGTCACGTTAAAGGAAGTAGTCAAGTCTATCTAAAATACAAAAATAGACATTAATCGTGAAATAAACCTATAACTGTTTTGGGTTTGGTGTCCCGACTTAGAATACCGGGAGGACCATATTTTATTTTTATTTATTTTTTCTATGTGAATGAGGGAGACAAAAGGCATAACTACCTGCAGCGAGTGCCTCCCCCAGATTTCAAAGAGTGACAGGGCCGAAATCAAGGGACGTTCGAGCTAAAATGCCTGGACACACTGAGTTGAAGCAATTTAAGTCATATGAAGAGGGAAAGACGGATTCTGGGAGAGTTCCAGAGCTCAGCAGTTGAATAGAAGAAAGTCTGAGAATAGCGTTTCACTCTTGGGTTGGAGAGTTGCACAGAGTAGGGGTTGGATTGTGTTGCAAGGCGGGTAGTTTGTATAATTTCAGGTTAACCCATTCTGTACCGGTGAAGTATTTTGTGTATATATCTGCTGCATCTTAACGATTTGATGAAGCTTCGGAAGGATTTTTTTTTTCCAGTCCGTAGCGAGTGCTTGTTTAAAAACAAACTCCAAAATATAAACCCTATCCCCTTAACCCTCTCCGACATATGACGCAATTTTGAGCCTATTAGGGATACTTTAAAGCCTTGGTTACCATCAGGGGTATTTAGTTACTTCAAACTCTGCAGTTGTCTTTGAGTTAGCTGTGGGCAGAAAACTAATTTTGAAGAGGTATTTATAACCGTGAGAGAACTCAATTTCTTATTGCTAATCTGGCAACCTCTGCATCATAGGAGTCTGAAAGGGTTAAATATGTAAACAAAGGAGAGGCTTAAAATGTGTAAAGCTGCAATGGAAGCGCAAATTGTCTATTTGTAGGTTGCAAAGGAACGAGAGCAGCGCTCGCTAACTTATATGGTCAATTAAAGTATGGTAGAAACCAATACAGGCAAAATAGAAACCGAAATCTGGCAAAAGTTCTTAAAATCGGCAAAACCAATGTCTTAAAATCTTAATACTAATGGGGCTAAACATGAGGGAGAAGGGTCCAGAAAAGAACCCTCAAGACAGTAAAGTAATGCAGTTTCAGGAGTGTATGAGGCTAAACTTAAACTCAAACTAAAAATAGTGTTTCAGAGAAGAGCATATATATACTGTATCTAAACGGTGACCGGTCAACTCAACCAGTAGACCATTTCAACCAGTAGCTCTCAACCAGTACCAAATCAACCAATACAGTTAGGTTAGGACTATATTTTGGCACTAGATTGTTGGTCTGGGTTAATTTGGCACAGGTTGAAATAGTCTACTGGTTAAGATGACATGGAAACATCTAAACTTGTAGCCAAACCGATTACAAATGGGATTAGAGAGTAGAGTACTTAATCATTAATAGAAACTTTAGGCCAAACATTTTAAGAACAAATCTGAAAATAACATCAGACGAACTGTAAGAGCTTTAATGCTTTTAATATCTAAACTAGTTTTCTGTAACTAGGAAAGGATGGAGAGTGTTGAGAAAATTTTGCAAGTGAGATTGGAGAGCTTCATATTTTTAGGTTAAATATTTAGCAGAGATATACATGAGAATGAGGAAGAGAGCAGTGTGGTGTGGATGTAGATGTGCTGGAAAGTGTGAAATGGAACATAGAGATGGTTCGGCCATGTGAAACTTATGTGGCACTATAGAATTAATAAAATAGTGCAAGAGTGAAATGGAGGAGCAGAAGCAAAGGTAGACAGAGGTGGAAGATTGACTTCAGTATATGCGTGAAAGCGCTGCTGGATGGGAGGAGGGGCGTTTAATGACTGGGGACAGGTGCATGAGAGCGATTCATTCATGGTCACCCCTTCAGGGATCAAGGCGTACGGCAATATAATAAAAATAACTAAAAATAAAAAGTTAAAGTGGGGATTGGGCCTGAGTATATATATATATTTTGTATGAAGCACTTTGAAGCATAATCTGCAAAGGTGGCAAGTGATAGACTTTTCCAAGTTAACTCTTGTGTACCGGCGACTTATTTTTAACTAGATTTTAGCTACATTTAAGAATAATATTTTTAACTAAAGCAATAATTATAACTACAGTACTAAACTATAATAATCGGCAGTTTAAGAAGGATCTGTGGTAGTTAAAATGTTTAACCGAGATAGTTAGAAGCCTGTGGATTGCTGAAAGCCCTTTTTAAACTGAATTTAATAGTCTAATAGTAGCCAGAATAAAGTTAAAAGAACAGTACCGGTACAGAAGGGGTCAAGATCTACGAGGACAGGCTATTTCTAGACTTATATAGGCTGGACAGAGGCAGCAATAGGGATCTGTACTTTTCTTTGAAGAGGGGAAGGGAACTAGGGTATTTAATGTGGAGTGGCTGAATGGATCACTACAGGCAAAATGAAAATAAATCTGGCAAAAGGTCTTCAAATCGGCAAACTAATGGGGCGAAGCTCTTCAAAATCTTTGTACTAATGGGGCTAAATATGAGGGACAGGGAGGTCATAAAAGAAAACTTAAGACAGTAAATGTAATGCAGTTTGAGAGGATAGTAAGAGGCTAAACTTATAAACAAACGCTACAAATAGAGTTTCAGAACCTAAATCTAAACTTATAGCCGAACCGATTACAAATGGGATTGGAGAGGATCATGAATAGAAACTTTAGGCAAAACATTTTAAAATATCTGAAAATAACATCTGACCAACTGTAAGAGCTTTAATGCTTTTAATATCTAAACTGAGTTTGTGCAACTAGGAAAGTAGGGAGAGTGAAGAGATAATTGTGCAAGGGTGATTAGCGATCCAAGATATTTTTAAATTAAATATTTAGCGGAGGGTTATACAGTACATGAGAATGAGGAAGCGCGAGAGTGGTGTGGTATGGATGTAGATGTGCTGGAAAGTGTGAACAGGAACACCGAGAGGTTTCAGCCATGTGAAACTTATGGGAAACTAGAGAATGACAAAAAAAGTGTACAAGTGTGAAGTGGAAGGGCAGATGCAAAGGTTAGACCGAGAGGTGGAAGGATGGAGTCAAGTACCGTACAGTATATGCGTGAAAGCAGTGCTGGATGGGAGGGGCGTATAATGACTGGGGACAGAGGTGCATGGGAGCTATTAAGAAGCACGTGTGATAGTTAAAATGCTTAACCAAGATGCAGTACTTAGAAACCCTTTGATTGCTGGAGGCTCTTTTTAAACTGAATAAAATAGTCTCATAGTAGCCAGAATAAAGTTAAAAGAACGGTGCTGCTACAGACAGAAGAGGTTAAGGTCTATGAGGACAGGCTATCTTTTAGAAGTTTACATAGGCTGGAGGCAGAGGCAGCAATAGGGGTATGTACTTTTCTTTCAAGAGGTGCAGGGAACTACGGGTAT
Organism: Paralithodes platypus; assembly: GCA_032716605.1. Lineage (NCBI taxonomy): Eukaryota > Metazoa > Arthropoda > Malacostraca > Decapoda > Lithodidae > Paralithodes > Paralithodes platypus. The sequence continues at coordinate 45,478,605 of CM064547.1, read as the reverse complement.
TTAATGCAGAGCGGCTGAATGGATCAAGAAAAATATTTTGAGGTGGTATGGTCATGTGCCGAGAAATTTTAAAACGAGAATGCAGAGATAAATTTATGTAAATCAAGTTCTATAGCAGAAGTACTAAACTGATGAACATTGAGTGATCGAGTGGATAAATGCCAATACCTTTGAGAGAGGAACCGAGTGAGCAAAAGGAAACGGACTATTGAGAAGTAGAAAATCTATTTACAAATTTCTGTTGTGTCTGACATAGGAAGCAGGTTTCAACAATCTACTAGGGGTTTACTGCCTTCATAGCGCAATTCATAAATGCGCGGAATTTCGGTGCGAGTATCCTAGGTTCGAGTATTTGTTATTTCATTAATTGAGTTTAAAAGTAAAGTTGGTTGGTGAACAAATATGAATTCACCTAAAGCCATCCTTAACCATCGTTTCCCAGTTGACTATCCTAAAAGAGGATGGTGTATAACCTTCACGGGACCTAACAGTTACCCTTTTAAATATAAAGATGTTTTCTATAACTTCACAGGACCTAACAGTTACCCTTTTAAATATAAATAAGTTTTCTATAACTTCACAGGACCTAACAGTTACTCTTTTAAATATAAAGAAATTTTCTAAGCATATTAAAATACTCTAACTATAGCCAGAATAAAATTTAAAAATTTCACACCAGGATAAAACTAGCAATGACTAACCATTTGAATTTTCTGCCAAATTAATATAAATTACCTACATATACATTTTCAGTACCTTAAAATTATTAACTTAAAATTACCTATTTGAACCGTAATGGAATGCTGTAGACATTTCGAACCATTTTAGTTCCAAAATTTGTATAGACTGAATTTTACTTTAAATCCGGAAACAATTAAAACAAAATTAAATCTTAAATTTCTTTAAACTTTTACGCAATTACAGCCTTCAACACTACAAATTCAAACATTGCCTCATTTTGTAAACTATGTACCAACTCTTATTGTACAATCTAAATATAGTTCACTGATAACCATAGTCTCTAGATTTCACAAATTTATTCGGCACATCTACGACAGCCGACTTAAAGATCGAAGAGTTACGCAAACTAATTTACATTTAACTGACCAAAAGTATCAAAATATAGTTCAAGAGCAACTATTAAAGTTAAAGAGCAAAACAATTTAAATGACTTAAAGAACAAAGCAATTAAAAGTTTCAGACCAATTAAATTTACACTACATTTGAGCAAAGCAACAAATTACATCAAATAATAAAAGCCATGTCAACAAAGTCTGATCAAAGTTACTTTAAATAAATACTAAACCAACATTAAGTATAAAATTGTACCTTCAAATTAAAGTTTGAAATTTAGACATTAACCTAGATATTTCTGACAATAGAACCCTTATGCACAAGCTATTAACAAATCATGAAAACTTAAGGGGATATTTCCACTCTAGGGATTTTTTTCTAGACCAGTTTCTCCCTCATGTTTAGCCCCATTGCTTTTGAGATTTTAAGACGTTCGCCCTAGTAGTTTTGACATTTTAAGACATTTTGCCCCATTTCTGTCAATTTTAAGACCTTTCGTGCCATTAAGGTGTCTATTTCTTCCTGGCGAGCGATAGCGAGCCTGTAATTTAAGAGCAACCAGCCTCTGGCCGGGAAATTTTTCTACCGAAAAAGGTACAAATTTATCTTTAAAGGGTGTCTAGGGGGTGTAATTTTAAGCTTGATGAAAACTTAGGGAACAAACTAAATACCTCCCCTTAAGTGGTTGCAACTTACAATTTATAGTTTCTGAACAAGGTTACCAGTGAACTATTTAAAGATTGTACGCTTCCTTAATGTGTTAAACTTAGACATTCAAAAACAAACACCTGACTTGCCAATAGCTATAATCCATTATTTTTAAACATGGCGAAAAGTTTATTCCTTAACATTAGATCCGATAATTAATGAGCCTCTTATGCAATATTATATTTTAAAACTTTCAAAATAAACAAACCAAAACAAGTAACAATATAAATACAAAACAAAACTTTAATCAAAATCACTACGTGGAAATTATCACTAACAAAGGAAAATATAATTTTAATGCAATATTACTGTAAAGTTCGTAGTTTACTGTATTGGGCAGTAACTAATTTAATAAATTAACCTTTTCGCCACCTTCAAAATCACAGACTATAGCATTCATTGTTCTTAGGAACAAAGTATCGAACCGCAAAAATTACATTTTGCGGTGCAATATTGCTATACAGTAAGTCCCCACTTAAAATTTAAAACAAAGTTACTGACAAAAATACTACTTTGTAATAGACTTTAAAAGTTAATTTACAGCATAAAATACAATAAATCTTTGAAGGATTATTACAAATTTTAGTTTATATGGAATTACTTTATATCAAGCTTTCAAATATACTACTTTACTTTAAATTATAAAATATACTTTTTATCATACTTTAGAATAAACTACTTTACTTTAAATTATTTAACATTCAAATTAGTAATTAAAATTACTTTTAAGAGCAGATATGCAATTTAAGTATTATCTAAACAAAACAAGAAACTGAACTTTAATGGACAGTAACCAAACTAATTAAAGAGATTTAAGTGAGTAAACATTAACTGTATACAAAAGGTTGTTAACCCTTTTAACAATATTGAAAATCATAGGACTTATTGTAGACGTCATTGACGTCAATAGAAAGGTTAGAGTAACATTTCCAAATTATATATCAATAAAAAAAGACACTTCCATGTTCTACATGGGTGTGCCTTACGAATGACTTGCAACACAGGAGGAACTATAGGATATCCGCTAACTGAAATAATAGCTATTAAATTAGTCATATTTCCATTTATTTGGATAAGTTACTTTGTTTTTGCAAGTTTATCTTTTTACTTTACTAAAAGTTCTCAATAAGGAATGGATTTTATTTTTGCTTTATATGAAAAACACTTAACATTTTCATCTGAAGTGACTAAAGGTTATTTTTGGTTGATTTGCAAGTATTAAATATTAAATTAAGCATAAGAACTAAGTAGAAAAAGCGACTTGTAAAGCATTGAGAGTGTAGGGCCGTACAATGGTGCAAAACTGCATCATCCAGGTCTAATTCCACGACCCCGAGGGGTCATGTTGACCTCAGGCATAGCAAGCTTGAGAAGCAAGCGACAGCAGCAATCCGCCTAGAAACTTTAGAACATGAGTCCTAGAGACAGTCCCCACCCGTTAGACCGTCTTACTGCCGTGGCACCAGTATACGGACGATACCACCTGCTATGCCCTCACCCCAATGGGCGATGACTTTATCCGCGAGGAGCACCCTCAATGTACATGGCTTGATCTAGATAGCATATACTTTGTCATTTTAGGACATTTATTCCTTATATGAATGAAAAAGTCTCATATCAGATAAATACAAGTGTTTTCTGTCTATACTGGAAAATTTATTTATAAAACGGTAACTGGAATTAATTTATATTAATGTTATTTACTGTACAAAACAGTTTAGAAATTAGTTGCAACAAAATTAAGTGAAATTATAAGTAACGTCTATATTATCTTTAGCAATATTTAAGACTGACTAATACAAGACTCCTGCATTGCCAACTTTAAACCCTCTGCACGAAGATGCATTCTTAGAAGGTATCTCCCTAGGATGTTAGTTTAAAATTCATATTGGCAGTCAAGTTAAAACAAATATAAGAGTTGGTACTTCTATTACAATACGAGGCAGACTAATTTAGGACATATAATATAGGGCCATGTTCTCAACTACATAATGTTGGTTACCAGGATGATAATTACTTCTATTATTTAACAACTAATCAAAAATATAGGCTTAGGTTTCATCCTAATTAATTTATTCTAAAAGTTAATATTTTAGGCAGTAATCCAGAAATACAGTTTGGCATTTATTTAATCTCATACAGTACAGTACGGTACTTTAAATAATAAATAAAGTTATATTTAATTACTTTATAAACAGTAATCTACAAAAATTACACATTTTGCCTTTCTAATAAAATTTGTATAAATTACTTTACTAGGCTATATGCAGCTTGAAATAACGGCCCCATAATATCCTACACATACCTGGAGTTAATAATAGGAGTGATGGTGGTAGGTGGTGTCGTAGTGGTGGTAGATGTGGTGGTGGTGGTGGTGGTGGTGGTGGTGAAGCAGACGTCAGAGTCTTCTTTTATCTGCGGAATTTAAGAATAAATTTAATATCTACCGCTATATAATCTATCTATCCATCTATTGCCTGACGCCGTGATCCCCGAAGGGGTGGCCACGAACGAACCGCCATATATAATATATATACCGGTATGTAACCGCTATATAATCCTTAGTTTTATACTTTAACTATTGATTAGTTTTGAATTGTATACCTTAACAATATCGAGTCAGATTATTTCTTAATTTAATATTTAATACAAAATTTGCAATGTAAAACTCTAAAAATAAACTAATATGGAGCAATAGTATTTTAATTTAATACAAATACAATTTCAATGCAAGTGCAGTATTTTAATATTCCTTCTTTTTACTCTAAATTTAAGGTACGTTGTATATTTCTCAATTTAAATATATAAAATAATTTAGGAACATTTGCAGGCGATTTATTTGGTGATAGATAAATAGTGATCAGAGGTCTATAACCTGCTTAATGAATGACATTTAATGTTAAACTCTAAATTAGTTTTTACTTTAATAATCGTGACTAGTAGCATTTAGCCCAATTTAATTTTGAAATTGATAAATATCAAAAGTGCAAGATTTGAATACTGTATTAAAAAATATATATATATAAATTAAGGCTTTAAGTTCTAAGTAAATGCAAATATAATTTAGCAACTAGAGATGCCCTAACAAAATCAGAGCGAGGACTGCCAACAGCAGCACCCCGCAACAGCTCCAACCATTGTAGAAGTCTTTGACCCCTTTACACATCTGCGAACAAAACAAAATATTAATACTGGACTGCTGTACACTCTCATACCATAGATGGTACTGACGTGTTTAACTGGAGACATTCTAAATAGATCTGGCTCAATTTAACCACTAGAAGCCCATTTCATATCACATTGAGAAAATATGCTTTACCTACGTACTACCGGCTCTGTAGTGGAGAACGTAAGCCCACCCCAGGTGACCCAAGTTCAATCCCACGCTCAGGCATGAAGGTTTTTCGCATACACTGGGGTAATTTTGTTTAACCCATGGGGTGTGGGTACAAAGGAGGGAGAGTGTGATAAGACTTCAAATTTTCAAAAATGTCTGAGTTTACTCCTGAAAGGTTTGAATCTATACTGAGATCACTGGTTAGTCCTCTGGATGTAGTTTAAATCTATGTCCGAATTCAGGCTAGGTGTCCGAAATTGCCCCAAATCCTTTATTACATTAATTATAATAAATATATGCAATGCATTTAATTGTCTTTAAGGGGAGGTATTTAGTTTGTTCCCGAAGTTATCATCAAGCTTAAAATTACACCCCCTAGACCCCCTTTCAAGATAAATTTGTAATTTTTTCTGAAGAAACATTTCCCGCCGGTTGCTCTTAAATTACAGACTCGCTATCACTCTCCAGGAAAAAATGGACTCCTTAATGACACGAAAGGCCTTAAAATTGACAGAAAAGGGGCAAAATGTCTTAAAATGTCCTAACTACTAGGGCAAAAGTCTTAAAATCTCAAAAGCAATGGGGTAAACAGGAGGGAGAAAGGGGTCCAGAAAAAGTCTCTCAAGTGGAAATCTCCCCTTATTGCTATGATTGTATACCCCAATGTACCAGCTACATATACAATACTCAACATCTTTGTTAAAGAAAAAAAAAAAAAAAAACAAGTCCCGGAAATACGCAATAATCAGGCTAATTTGCCCGTGGACTATACTATTTTCTATGCGTCAGCCAATTTTGATACATTTCATGGCACTGGCGCAGTATTTGAAGGGCTCTTTTTAGAAGTTTAAATACCGTACCATCCGTGAGGCCTACCGCATTTCCCTGGTTAAAGACTACTGAAAATTTTAAAAAATAAAAGAAACTCAAATGCATTATTTTTACCCATTTTACCACATTGTAAGATCATAGAAACTGACCCATAATTCTAACTTTCTTAAGATTGTTGGGAGACCTAATACGACTACCATATCTAATAAAATACCATGTAATATAATTTTTTGTTTAACCTAACTTTACAGGGTACCGTACTGCATGAATTCTACCTCCCTACAGAAAACGGGCCAGATCTCTAAACTACAGTTATTGGTACTTTTAGCATTATTACTCCATTAATTTGTAACATTACAATTCGGATTACACCTCGAGAAAGGATTACAAATATAATATGCCAGTAAAACATTCTTATGGTAGACAATGATTATTGTTATTAATTTTGAGGGGAACAGTCAGACTTCTTTTTAAAACTTTTTTGAAATATTTCTCGGCAACAGAGATAAATATTAAACATCTGAACAACCAATTTATACCTGTGGGTCATTAGTACAGGGGTTAAATATTTATACCTGCGAGTCATTAGTACAGGGATTAAATATTATTGGAATCGGATGGACACCAGTGTCACTTTCTATTTAGTGTAGGTCATTTTTTTCCTATTATTTTTCCTGAAAACTACTCAGCCAAATTCTATCGAACTTTGCCAGATGTGCCCTTATCCAGTCCAACATACTGTGTAAAACATTCATGCAAATAGAAAAATATTAACGTCACCACTTAAGTAGCTGCAGTTTGGTCCCCTTAAACAGGATATCAGGCACTATCCTACTTGGATAGCAACTATAATTTTTGAGTAACATTTTCTTATATGCATTATATTAAACTAAATTAGGGTAGCTTAACTTACTGTAAAAATAGTTAAATAAAATTAACTGTCGTTGAATATGCGCAGTCAGTGGAGTTTTTATTGGGCTTCTTTTTATCATAACATTATGTAACAAAGTTATTCTTGCAAAAACAATCATAGAAGATTAACAATAGTGAAACTCACTAATGCGTAGTCCGAGGAATGGGACTATTGTTTTGACGGCACGTCAAGGAGGAGGCCAGAATAGCTATAGAAAGCTGCGTTGTACATGTCCAAACATAAAAAAAAAACTCGCCATTTGATCAAGTTAGCCTTAACATCCTGCAAATCTTAGATACGAACTAGGCATCTGTGTATAGCAGTTTCCCAGGGAGACTAGTTCACTTATATAAGCTCCAGCAAGTGCCATAGCGCAGCATCCACTTATACCTATATTGGATTACGGGGATTTACAATTTGACTGAGAGTCAACATGCCTGTGTACCCCCAAAAGATAATCTAACTGGAGGACTAAGCTTCAGAAGATTTGTTGCCTGTGTGGTGAAGACCTGTGGTGAAGACCTTTCACCTCTGCGTGTGAAGCCCGCTTGGCTACCACACACCAGGACAACATCTGTGGATTACAAATATATGTTAGTTACGGAGTTAGTCATTAATGGAGTGGTATTCAACAATTTTAATAATTAATTCTACTACTGCTTTGAATTCAGAACTCCAATTAGCATGACTGGGGCAATTACTTTGCAAGAACTATGTTAGGCTAATGGATTATGAATATTTTAAAGTACATTACACCGTAATAGGAAACTACCCAAAAGACTAACAATTCAGATTCAAAGGCCGAGTTTTGTTGGTTATCTTTCAGGAAGGAAATAAGGCAGTGTTCGATATAATTTGAGACCCATCTTCAAATAATTAAATTCTTAAGTCTCCATTAAAATCTTTCTCAGAACTTCTAGATCTTAATGTGTGAATATACTTTACGCCTTAACCCGCACAGCCCCAGCGACGCGCCTGACGCGTCGGCGATGTATGTAACGCACAGCCCCAGAGACGCCTGGCGCGTCACCCTAATTGCGCCGACCGTAACCTCAGGTGTAGCCACTCAAGAGGGCTCAGATTTGTATGGGAACTGTGTACGTATCCCACGCAACCGTGCCGATGGTTGAAAACTCACAAAGTCCACGTGCGTGCGCGTGAGCGCGCAATAACCTGTTTTTTTTGGGGTAATTGCCTTCAATTTTTTACTCTTGTAAAATAAGTTTTCGGGGGCTCTGTAGGACCATTCTTTAAGCTTTTTGAGCAGTTTTTTGTGGTTTTTCCTTCATTCCTAACCCATTCGCTATTTTTTCTGGAATAAAACAATTTTTTGAAAACCGGCCAGGTTCTGGTGAACAAACATTACAAAACTAGCCGGGGCTGGACGGGTTAAACAAGGTCAGAATATCATCCTTGTGAATTACAGCACTAAATCAGTAGTTGTTGAATTTGAAGTTATTAACAGTTAAAATTTGAATTATATAGAGTATATTAAATCTACTTTTCTCTAGCTTTAAGTTAAATTACTTTCAGTGTACATTAATATTAAGACTTCTTCGCTACCTTTTACAAAGTTCAGTGCTCTGTCGTATGAGGAGTGTCCTGTATGCCATCACTAGGGGTCACTTTGACCTGAACTAAACTTTGGGAATTTGAAAATTTAACTGACCCTTAGAGAACTGGGAGGACCAAGATATTTCTCCCTATATGGGGAATACTTCATATACTTATTAAAGTTCCTGCATGTAAACACTGTTCCTGTAGGCCTATATACATTTTTGTTCCTACAACTTTTACTTTTGTCCTCAATAAAGATCCTGTGGCAGGTAGGCTATACAAGTTCTTATTCATTTAACATTACTAGGGAAACAGAGGCACCACTTCACTACTATCAATAAATACCAATTGCACAATTTCTTAAAATTGACAAAAGTGGGTCGAAAGGTCTTAAAAACGACAAACTAATGGGGCGAGTCTTAAAAATATAAAACAAATAATGGGGCTAAACACTTTACGAAAAAGGGGTTCACAACTTTTGTGTATGGCCACTCTCTTAACCCCTTCAGACTCATATGACACAGAGGTTGCCAGATTAGCAATAAGAAATAGAGTTCTCTCACTCTTATAATTACCTCTCCAAAATTAGTTTTCTGCCCACAGCCAACTCAAAGACAACTGCAGAGGTTGAAGTAACTAAACTAAAGGTTTCTAAATACCCCTGATGGTAACAAAGGCTTTAAAGTATCCCTAATAGGCTCAAAATCGCGTCTTTATGTCGGAGAGGGTCAGTATAGACATATAGGGACAACAGTCTGCCAAATTAGCAAGGTTGCGGCACCAAGTATATTTTTATCAATAAATGGTATCTGCACTATCCAAGCATCAATAGTTGGAGATAAAAGTTGCCATCTTTACTGACCATATTAAACATCAGACAGACTAACAGTGACAGCAAAAACTTAGTGACAGCGGAGAAGCTACTTATTACTGCAAGACTTTTAATTAATCAATATGATAGATTATCAGCGAATCTACAAAAAGTCACTTCTATAAAATGAATTGAATTATACAAACAGAAATAAAAGTATTTTACAACTAAACAAAATAAGTAATTATGAAAGATATTTAAGTTTAATATTTCAGGATCGTTTCGTATCAGTTTCAGTTCCACTTTAATTATATAGAATAAAGTTATAGCTCACATTGTTTTACCTTAACTACAATATAAATTAATAAGACTTTTTACAATGCTTAATTACTAATGAAACTATAGCATTACATCAAATAATTTAAGTAACTTTAGTACAATGTCAGCCAGATAAATTAGTTACTATATCCAATCACAAATCCTAAATCAAATGAGGTTAAGTATTCACAACATATTAATTAATAGTCACTAACTCACGAACTGACGAGTAGTGGTCACACAGGCAGTCACCAATTGGCAGACAGGCTGCTTGAGTCTACCAACCACAGGTGAGGGGCAGGTGCGCGATCCACAGCTGTTCGCATGTAGGGGGGAGAATGCAGTGATATCCGCCCAGCTCTCCTCCGTCACGTACGCATGCTTCTGGTCACTTAAACAGATGTCTGCAGGTAAAAAGGCCATCACATGGTCCAATGCACAGTCACTAGTCACATATTTGGGTCTCCAGATGTAATAAAATATATGTTAAGGGAAAAAATTTAAACTACTTTTCAGAACTTTTAATCATATTAAGCAAGGAATATTCATGAAAATCGCCAAGTTTAATTATATAAAATTAAACTTATATTCATTAAAATTAGTTAGAGACTCTTACCTTCATTAGTGACCGGTACACCTGGTACAGGTATGGCAGATCATGAAGTGGCTGAGACACACCAGTCTCCGAGGAGGCGACTTACCTGCTTAAGGGAGCCAAACTTTCTTTTTTCTTTATCTACCCCCCAAGATGTTCACGTTGTCCTTCCGTCTGCGTGTGACGTCACTCTTGTCCCAGTAGCGTGGGTGTTGTAGACAGCCAGGTCAGAGATTCAAACTAGACCTAATTGGGCTTAAGATTGGAATATAGGCTACATTAAAAATAACAGCAAAATAAAAAAAAATAATGGCATGGCATTTGTCCTATTATCATTTCCAAAGACACTAGGAACTGGAATAACTAATTCTAACTTTGCAAATTTAATAATAAAGACTAAACCGAAGGGAATGTACAGTCGACAGGGTGGATTTTTTTTTTCTATGTAAGTGAGGGATGCAAAAGGCAGAACTGCCTGTAGAGAGTGCCTTCCCCAGAGCGACAGGGCCAAAATCAAGGAAAGTTAGAGCCAAAATGCCTGGACACACTGAGTTTGAAGCAATTTAAGTCATAGGAAGAGGGAAAGACTGATTCTGGGAAAGTTCCAGAGCTCAGCTGTTGAATAGAAGAAAGTCTGAGAGTAACTTTACACTCTTGGGTTAAAGAATTGCACAGAGTAGGGGTGGGATTGTGTTGCAAGACTGGTATGACGTGCCCTACGTAGAGGAGGTGGTATACACTGGGAGAGCGCTGAGGAACACTCATCATAGTAGCGATAGAATAGCAAGATGCAACATTGTGGCGGAGAGGGAGAGATTGCAGAGAGTTGGTGAGTGGACGGGAGTTAATGATACGAAAGGCCTTCCTTTCCACTTTGTCTAGGAGTGCGGTGTGAGAAGAACCTCTCCACACATGTGAACAATACTCAATACAAGGACACAACCGTGCCCCTGTACAGAGCAAGAAGTTGTGCAGGGGTAAAGAACCCCTTGAGCACACCTAGCTTCTGGGAGGCTCCCTTAGCAAGATTGGTAATATGGTCCTTCCATGTGAGAGCAGAAGAAAAAGATACAAACTAGGTATCTGTGTATAGCAGTTTCCCAGTAATAGGAAACTACCCAAAAGACTAACAATTCAGATTCAAAGGCAGAGTTTAGTTTGTTATCTTTCAGGAAGTAAATAAGGCAGTATTCGATATAATTTGAGACCCATCTTCAAATAATTAAATTCTTAAGTCTCCATTAAAATCTTTCTCAGAACTTCTAGATCTTAATGTGTTAATATACTTTACACCTTAAACAAAGTCAGAATATCATCCTTGTGAAATACATCACTAAATCAGTAGTTGTTGAATTTGAAGTTATTAACAGTTAAAATTTGAATTATATAGAGTAGGCCTATATTAAATCTACTCTTCTCTAGCTTTAAGTTAAATTACTTTCAGTGTACATTAATATTAAGACTTCTTCGCTACCTTTTACAAAGTTCAGTGCTCTGTCGTATGAGGAGTGTCCTGTATGCTATCACTAGGGGTCACTTTGACCTGAACTAAACTTTGGGAATTTGAAAATTTAACTGACTCTTTAGAGAACTGGGAGGACCAAGATATTTCTCCCTATATGGGGAATATTTCATATACTTATTAAAGTTCCTGCATGTAAACACTGTTCCTGTAGGCCTATATACATTTTTGTTCCTACAACTTTTACTTTTGTCCTCAATAAAGATCCTGTGGCAGGTAGGCTATACAAGTTCTTATTCATTTACCATTACTAGGGAAACAGAGGCACCACTTGACTACTATCAATGAATACCAATTGCATAATTTCTTAACCCATTGGCTGCGGCTATGTTTGGGCTATTTAGGGCATATTCAGGCACTCCTGAATGATAAATAAAGTATCTGCATTAAATGAACTGTATTCTGCCGAAAACTGGGCAAAAATAGCTTCAAAAAGAGACCAGAACGGGCCCCGTACGTGGTCTGGTTCACCCGCAGCGGTGCCAGTGAAACGCGGGAAACCCGCTATTTGGTAGCACTCGCTCGCTTGGCACACTGTTGTGAGAGAGAGACCCGCACGAGAGACCGTCTACCTCAGTGAGCCGCTCGCTGCTCTGAGGGACGGAGGTGGGCCCCTCACGCTCCCGCCCACTGACACTCAATTTTTACAGGCTTTTAAAGCCTGGAAATTGATGTAACTTGCCAGGACGTTCCAGAATGTCACCCGCAGCGAAAGGGTTAAAATTGACAAAAGTGGGTCGAAAGATCTTAAAAGCAACAAACTAATGGGCTGAGTCTTAAACATATAAAACAAATAATGGGGCTAAACACTTTACGATGTACAGTATATGACTCCGACATAGTAGGGTAAAATTAGTGTATTGCCGGAATCTCCGAATCTTTGATTTAAGATACAAGACTTGCTGGTTACGTTAGAGTTTAGTTTGACAGACTTTTTTCTAACAATATTGATATAGGCCTAGGCCTACATGCCATAAATCTGAAAAAAACGTAACATAACTTAGGCCTATGCCATAAATCATCTAAAACACTTTAACATAACCTAACTCATTAGTTGGGACTGTCCCCAACCCTTAGTCCCCCACCCACTTTTATTGGGCTATTCAGGTAGGGTGTGTGTGTGTGTGGGGGGGGGGGATAATTATAGCCTATATCCCATATAATTAATTTGATAATCTTCAAGGACACTACATCCGCCTTATTAGAAAAACATTATTTTGGAAAATAGTCACCAATAGATAGCCATATTTTTCTTCATATAGTCCGCATGGAGGATTTTCGTTGTCAACCAATTGAAAAATACCCACTTCACAGACAAATACGCCAAAAATCTAAGTCAAAGCGGGGGTGTGGGGGCGGCAGCCCCCACCTATAATACTAGGATAGGTTAGGTAAGGTTGTTAGGTTAGGCTAATGTCCTTTCAAAGGGGTATAGGCTAGTAAACGCTAGGATAGCCTATACCCGGTCAGAGGTAAGAAGAAGAGTCCTGCAGTAGTCTCCTTGAATGCTACCATAATTATAGCCTAGGCCTATATCCCATATCTTAGTTTCTTACAGTAGATCCTCTGGAAAATGGCAAACTAGGCCTGTGTATCTAGCTCAGTACTCTGTACCAGTACATATAATTAATTTTCGACAGTCTTGGCGTAGGCTAGGCCCTATACGGCAATCACTTATAATTATAGCCTATATCCCATATAATTAATTTTAAAGTCTTGGCATAGGCTAGGCCGTATACGGCAATCACTTATAATTAATTTTCGACAGTCTTGGCATAGGCTAGGCTATACGGTAATCCCTTATGTTATATAAGAAACCTAACTTCCTAACACAAAAATATCCATGGCGGATTTAAAGGAGTTGAATTTACTCTACCTAGACTGAAAAGGTCCGCTCATATAAAATTTAAATGAACAACAAATACCGGGAGTGTAGTTAGGCTAGGTAATTTAGAAATACTGATGGATGGTAGGCAAATGGCTACTTCCCGAACGCGGTTGGTTGGTTGTTTACATCAAAACTACGAGGGTGCATACGTTAAAATAATGCTAGAGAGATTTATAAATAATCGTGATAATATGGCTTAGCTTGTCGGTCGGTCGGTCTGTCAGTTGGATGAAGTTAGATGAAGAGAGCTGGACGAGAGCCGAAAAGAGGGTCGCAGCGAACTGATTAGTGGGTATTGCCGGGGAAGGTATACAGATAGGCGAGCGAGCAAAGTAAATGGAACAGAGTGCAAAAGAAGATTGGAGACTATAAATATAAAACAAGACCGTGTGAGAGGGGAATTTAGAAAACTAAATGGGAGAGAGGAGTGGCTCATACTAGAAAATGGGAGGGGATGTGTCAGAGAGATAGAGAAAGGGATAAAGGAAGAGGGGAAAAGAAAGTGGAGGGAGGGGGTAGAAAATTAAGCCACGCTGACATATTACAGAGAGAAGGAAAAACCAGCTAGAGAACTATTCTATGATGGAGGATGGGGATCGAAACTACCGTTTAAAGCAAGAACAGGATCGCTAGAGACGAATGAGAGAACAAGGAGATGGAATGGAGTGGGACCGCACTGCAATCAATGTGAAATGGGAGGAGACCCAATAGTGGCGGATGTAGAGCACATAGTAACGGAATGTACAAGATATAATGAGGAGAGACGAGTTGGAGGGGTACATGAGGAATAGAGTTGGGGAGAGGGGGTGGGAGGAGATTAAGCAGAGAAGACAGAGGGGTAGGGGCGATATTGGGGTTAACACAGGAGATGGAAACACAAGACATTGAGATGGTGAAGAGGATGTTGGAGAAAATGTGGAGGAAGAGAAATGGGTGGGGGGGGGGGTTATAACCAAAAAAAAAAAAAAAACACTCTTAAACTATCCTTCTACTCTAAACTTTCCCTCCTACTAACGTTTCTGAGCTAGTACCGATTTAAAGGTCAGCCCTGTGGATCTACACGGTCTGCGGGCGGGTTCGATAGAAGAAGAGCTAGGACGATGTCTAAATGTGCTCTAGCGCGTGCGCGAGAAGTCATAGTCTTGCGCTACGAATCTAGCGGATACTGCTAAGTTTGTAGCGGATATCTAGCGGTAAATATCGTACCGCTTTTATATTACGACATGGCTAGGCCTATATGATAAATCATATAATTATGCATTCTAAAGACTTAAATACTATACTTTCGTATAATGGCCTTATTTAACTTATTAAGCTTACACACCGTCAAGATTACATACTGTATAATTATAGGGTATGATACATAGAATGGGTGGATGAGACTCTTTAGCCTTGGTCGGCAACTCATCTAGGGGAGACAACCTTATACAAATCCGGGCGGATGGGACTAGTCAGCCTTGGTTGGCAACCTGTCTAGGGGAGTAAACCTGATATAAATCCGTACTGCTTACCGAAGGGTAAGGCAGGTTAGTGGATGGATTAGTCGAACACCACTGTAGAAAAATAGTGCTAACAATATACACAGAGGGCCTCTGAGTCGGACGGATCCTAGATTGAGTGGTCAATCCTGTAAGTCCTTCACTAAACTGACTTGGGTTGTCCCTCTCACAGGGAATAGGTCCGCTTGGGGGCATTCTGTGTATGGCCACCCTCGTAAGGGGAGCAAGGCGTCCGGCAATAGATAGATAGACAAGATACATAGAAAACTTATGTTATGCCACTGACTATCGTGAATCCACGATACTATCCATGGGTCCGTTATCTGATCAAAGTAAGAATTAAACCCATGGAAGTTTCTTATTGTTCAACTACAGTATTCAACATCCCTTACCGTAGACGCTGACTTTCAGGATTCCCTTTATATTCCAAAAACGAAGGCAATAATGCGATATTTAAAGAGGCACTGAGACGCGGACACAGATGTAAACACGTGGAGTGTAGCCTAGTTCGAAACCTACCCAGATGGCTTCTGTTTATATATTTTACTAGGCCTACTTAACAAAAACATTACGCTATTATGGACGGACAATACAGTACAGTGTAATTATGAGTTTTATTAGTGACTAACAAAATAATACTTTCGTAAAAAGATAAGTCTTCATCCAACCATTTGAACGTTTGTTTATTGTTTTCGGAACGCAGTTTAATTTTGTTAAGACTTAGGCTAATTATTTAACATGAAAGGTGAGCTTCAGCTATTATAAATGAGGGCTAACCAGTCGATATCACCAAGCTAAGGTTTATATGCCGAAGTAAGCTAAACTTCAAAAATAGGTTTGAAAAGGTGTACCGCGTTTTTTAAGTGTGGTGGACTCCGTTGTTACCACCGCATTTTATACTACCTGTCAATTAGTAATGCGAGAGATGCGTAATGAGCGATATATAAAATAGAAATATCCACCTAATAGGACACTACCTGGTAATTAACAATTAGCCTACTCTTCAATCCCACGTACTAGGTATCAGTGCCACGTATTAATTGGCATGGGTTAGTCTTATCCCACGTACTATAGCCTACCGTTCCAGAAATCGTGAACCCCTAACCTTTGCAACTCAAAAAGGGGCTGTAAGTATCCACACCTGTTCCGTGGCTCACTCTTCCCAAATGGTAGAAATATAAGCGCCATTACTCTATTCGTTAGTTATATAGGTTGATGTTCACGAGTTTTGGCCAACTTTGAAACGGGTAAAGCTGGAAGGTAAGGATTATTCTAGATCCAATGTACTAGGTCTACAGTAGTTTGGGTTGTTAGGAAATAGTCTTTGTAAGTTAGTTTTGGTTCTAGGGACTCTTACTACTGGTTAGGCAAGGGTTAGTTCTTTTTATCCCACATACTACGTACTAGGGACACTTAATACCTGGTAGGTAGGGATTACTTTCTTATTCTATCAAATGTAATAGGTTTACATCCACAGGTTGGCTCAGGTTTTAAAGTTAAAACACAATTCGAAAAGTGTCCTATACAGTGAATATTGCTTCTATAATATAACTTCCTTATTACGCAGCTCCCGCATTAAGAGTACCGCATTGGCAGGTACAGGTAGTATGCAATGCGACTAATCTATTATGACATAAAATCTAATAGCTTCACCGTTGATTCAGTGTACGGTCACGCTAATAAGTCATGTCCCAGCTGTCATTAAGTTTGGCTTGCTCTGCGCTGTATTAATGTATGTCAGATGTTGAATAGGGTGGGTAAATGTAGGAACATGTTGGAATACCTCTCTCAAAACAAATAAATCATTTGTAGATATTGCGGATACCAATTATTGATCAAACCAGGCTAATTGGTGCAGATATCACTTAATAGCGCGACTGTACCAAGGGTCACTTTCACCAGATAACTGCAAGTGTTGCCGGTTTATAAGATTGTTTTAGGTGCGCATTGGGGTTTATTGCCGGTTGATCTTTTACAACTTAATTTATAGGTCGTGAATTCTTCCACTTTCATTAAAAAAAAAAAAAAAAAAAAAGCATTGGAGATTACTTAGAGCCAGAGGTTCCATGTGCCCAAGATGTGTATCCTATATCAAATGCACCACCTATAATCCTAGACTTATTAGGCCTATAGCGTAAGGGTGGCGCGGGCTCCATGAGGCTACGGTAAAGGTCAGATAATTAAATTGTGTTAATTATGAAGTTTCCGAGATCAGTTTTCTACCGCCGCCATTGTTCAGAGACAGTTGCATTAGGTCATAATTATACCCTAATCTACAGTACGGTGGGGGGAAAAAAAGTTCTCTAGGATGAACAAAATACGGTGGATAATTTAAAATAATTTACTCTCCAACCTTATTTAACACATAGTAATTTAGTTTGGGAAAATTTTATTTTAATACCACGAATTTTCCAAGTGTTTTTTATAAACAAAATTGGTCATTTGCATCAATATATAGTGTTTGTAATTAATTAGAAATCTCGGGAAAACCTATTTTCCCCATTAGGCCTATCTATCAATGTTGAGACACGCTCGCTCCCCGATAGTGATTTGAAGACATTAGCCTAACCTAACAACCTTACCTAACCTAACCTAGTATTATGGGTGGGGGCTGCCACCCCCACACCCCCGCTGGTTGAGTACTAATCCCTTAATAAAAAAAAAAAAATTGGCTGTCTATTATACGAAGGTGAAAGAGTAGTCGATGAAGTCTATGGTGTTTACTCTGCAATCTTCAGCTTGATTGTACATTGATAACGGGAAAGTACCGTATTGACAACCTTGTTACGAAAATTAAATTTTAGTACCATACTTTTATATTAGGTTTTTCCGAGGGTTTAACACATTTTCATATGATCTTTAGAGCTATCGATGACTGAAAGTACCTATTAACAACCTTGTTACGAAAGACATTTTAGTACCATACTTTTTTATTAGGTTTTGCCGAGGGTTAAAACAAATTTTCTTATGATCTTTAGAGCATATAGATTCATTATTTATCTTCAAATATATCAACAAAATTCGTGGTATTAAAATAACATTAAACCTTAGTTTGCAGAGGTAATTACTGAATAGGCTAATTGGGTATTCATATAGTTTCACAAACTAACTTTACTTCTAAACACAAATAAATCAACGAATACATGTGGCACTCCAAGGACTAGCCTAGGAACTCACACCGATATTCCGCGCATTTGCATTATGCTATCAAAACATAATTTACTAAAGTTATAAATTATATAACAGAAAATAAGGTACCATTCAAGGAGACTACTGCAAGACTTCTTATTCTTACCTCTGACCGGGTATAGGCTATCCTAGTGTTTACTAGCCTATACCCATTTGAAAAGACATTAGCCTAACCTAACAACCTTACCGAACCTATCCTAGTGTTATAGTTGGGGGCTGCCGCCCCCACACCCCCGCTTTGACTTAGATTTTTGGTGTATTTGTCTGTGAAGTGGGTATTTTTCAATTTCTTGATAACTAAAATCCTCCATGCGGACTATAGAGAAAAATATGGCGAATCTATTGGTGTCTATTTTCCCTAATAAATTGTTTCACATAACGTCGCACTAGTGTCCTTGAATATTACCGAAAATAAGGTATACAGCCATATTTTAAGAGCTCTTAGATATGCTCAAAAAGCAACACTGAGAGGGGAGATAGGTGCCTCTTCTATGGAGGCGAGGATAATGGAAGGAAACTTAAAATATCTGTTGGGAGAGGATAGCAACGGACTTTTAAAAGAATAACAGGAAAAACCAACACATGAGAAAGATACTTGGGGTCAAGCTATCAAGAAATATATTAAAGATTTAAACCTTGAAAATACAAATGTGACAAAAGTTTAGGATATTAAAAATTAAAAACACGATACAAATCAGTGGAGGAGAGAAATAGATTAAAAGAGTAGTTTAGAAATATACAAAACTTTCAAGACTGAAATTAGGGGAGAATGATTTATGATAACACTCAATCAATATTTTATAGGCCTAGGTGTAAGACTAATCTAAATTTAAAAGATAGAAATAGGTTTATAGGAAAATTAACTAGGTGTGATATATGCAACAACGATAGAGAAGACCTGAAGCACTTCTTGCTGTGGTGTCTAGCCTATCAAGAAAGCTTTGAACCAGGACTACAACCACCATATGAAGAAAATAAAGTAATTGGGAATCTACTTATCAAAGAGAAAAATATAGACAGTAAAAGAAAATTTATAAAAGATGTGGAGAACAAGAGACAAAGAGGAAAGATTAACCAAGACAGATTAATAGGCTACAGAAAAAAAGCAAGACAAAGACACAAGTACAATACGGTACTGTATAACAAAAAATATAACTGCCTAGGAAAGTGCCGATGGAAAAGCATTAATACTTCCAGACTTTCAACTAAACTGAACCGAATTAATTAGAAAACATGAATTTTCCAAATCATGTAAATAAGGACAGTTCTTTCTTCTCTTACATGCTAAACTACGCCATCCAAGACAAATAATACACTTTACAAGTCATAATTTTATTTCTATGTGTATGAAGGAGAAAAGGTAGGCTGCCTGTGAATACTTTGACTGTGCGGAGGTGAAGAAACAGACTGGCATACCTAACTTATGGGAACCAGTTTTAGCAGTAGTGGTAATAGGATTTTTTCCAAAATAGGTCAGATTATGAATATGGAGAAGATTAAGGGTTGATTTACGTATTGTTGGGCCCTGGCATTATATTACAAGCTATATCTACTCCAAAACTTTTAAAAGTCCAAACCAGATAGGCCTAGGCTATAGGCTATATATTAAAGTCAAAATCAAATTTAGGTAAATTGATACGGTGTGACAGTAAAGAGTTTTAGCATGTGTTTTTTTATTGTTTTGCATTTTTTCTTTGATATACAGTGTTGTTTTACACCAAGGACTGTCGCAAATGAGTATTTACCCATTATCCAACAATCTAAAAACACGGCACCCACTAGTGGGGAGGGCTATGAAGATCAGGGAAATTGCGGGGTAAAAGGGGAAAATAGTTAATATGGGAAGAACTGAAGATAAAGTATAGAAAAGTAAGAAAACGTTAAAATGTGAACATCCGAGCCAAGTTTTGGCAAAAGTTGGCTCGGATTGGGGTATTTTTCAGAGTACAAAAACCCCAAAATAGGGAAAAAAAGTTGGCTCGGCTTTTGGCATTTTTCAAAGTAAAAAAACTCAGTAATTGAATTTTGAGAGTTGGCTCTAGTTTGCATTTTTTTTAAACCCATTAAACCCCAAAATTTGAAAACCCGAGCCAACATTTGCCAAAACTTGGCTCGGGTTTAGCGATTTTTTGAAGTAAAAAAACCAGTAACCTAACTTAGAACGTTGGATAAAAGAATAACCCTTACCTACCAGCTAGTATGTGTCTAGTTTATCCCATACCTACCAGCTGATACCTTGTCATGAACCTAACTAAGAAACCTAACCTAACCTAGTGGCTTTGTGCAGTGGGGACTCTGAAAATTTTATAGGAGGGAAAATAAAATGTACGCAATTACCAAAGCAGCACTGGATCGCGCAACTGTAAGGTCCCCCGAGTAAGGTAAGAGGGAAAAAAAATCTATAAAGCAGAAATCCCGTAAAACAGGACTTGTCATTATGCAGACAAGACAGTGTTTTACCCTATATCTCCCTTATAATATATTTGCGACGGGAAGGACATATATAGGACTGAAGACTATTAAATAACATACCTATAGGCTACACAAACATCGATGGGGCTTGTAACTGTCACACCGTAAAATCTTACCCAAATTTAATTCTAAACTAGTCTATCAAAACTAATTTTTAAAAATATATACAACAAATAGAGTAACTAAAAGCAAAACTAAATTTCAAAGCCTAACGTCATAACAGATTTTAAAAGTAAAAACCAAACTTAAGTCAAGCTATATTGAACTCCAAACAAAAACTATGTTCAAAGGGCAGCGCAAAATTTTCCTTTAAAAATATTACGCAAAATGGACTTTACCAACTAATCTAATTAACGTTACTTTAAAGTTCATAACTAAACTATTCACAATAAAGTCTAAAACAAAAGCTTAAAACCGTACAGATAAAATACTCACCACGAACCACGCCTGGGTCTCACGTCTTGTTTCCGACCGATATATTCGAGCACCATGTCACTGGCAGATTGCCAGAATTTTAAGTAGTCTGCATCTGACCTAGGCATGTATTTATGAATAGAACTTAAGGCAACTGATAGATAAATGAACTAGTATGAATTAATTTAAAAAACTAAATCAGGTATTAAGGGGGGGGGGGGCTCCATATTTAGCCCCATTAGAGGGCAACAGGAAGATCCGGCCTTTGGCCAGTGCATTTTTATACCTAACAATTTACAAATTTCTCGCCAAGGAGGCAGAGATAATCGGTATTTTACAGATTCAATTAGTGTCGTTTTATGCCGTCAATCAGAGGATTGCGAAAGTACCTAAGTTAACCAAGAACAAAAAAAAACATCAATACTGCAAGGCCCAAGAGTAATTATTTCAGCGGTTAGCAATAGATGACCACTTCCTCACACCACGAAGGTTCAGTGAAGACTAACTGTAAGACCGCCAGCCAGATTTCGTCATTGGTTCGTTTTTAAGTCGAGAGAGAGAGCCATCCTTTTTTTCGCGCGGTTCGAACACTAGTGGTCGATCCTTTGAAGTTGTCTTGACGGACTTATTAAAGATTCACTTGTTTTTACGGTTCAATTTTGTTCGGATACTTATAAAGCTTCATTACAGTATGATATTAGTGTGCTCGAATCTTTAACCCTTTCAGTACCGATGAAGTCTATTTAATTGTAGTCTAGCTTTATTTAGACGATTTTATGCAGCTTTGTAAGGAACTGTGATAGTTGAAGGGGTTATTTCAGTTAGTTCCAAGCTATATAATTACTATAAGTCTATCCTAACCTGAACACAATCGTCTAATAGTAGCCAGAATAAAATTAAAAGGACGTGGTATTAAAAGGGTTAATACCTTCAGTCAGACCACGATTTATTTATCTATTTATTCGGCTTTCAGTATTCCAGGATATGATACAGTACTTAATTTTATTACGGCTCCCATTAACGTCATATGAGCGTGAAAGGGTTAATACTACTTGTAAATTATTATGGCCAGCCTAGGAAGACCCTCTAGGAATCGAAAGGGTTTAAAACTATATCAATAGGCTACTTACGAGTTTCGGGCTATAAGAAAATTAACTCTTTCAAGATCCAATACGCATTTTTTTTCTGTTTTCCGGCTATTATTAGAAGATTTCCTTCAGATTAGTAAGGGTAGGCTATATGAAAGTCAGAGGGTTAATTAACACATTCTTTACCCTTATAATTCCCACAGATCCTTCTTAAACTGCATAAAATCGTCTAATGATAGCCAGAATAAGCTATCAAATTGTGTCACTATCTTGAAAGAGTTAAAACCGTATACATCACTATTATCGGGAATTTAGATAACTTAAATTATATATCACTGGTACATGAAATATCCCAACAAATAGTTATAATATATTTACCAACAAGGTATTCGTCGATGGGTGTAATCCAGTCCCCCACACACGGCTAGTTCAATTGCATGACATGTAGGAATGTTCACATAATACAATATCGATACAATGAACTTAGCTTAGAGGACTGGTGATGTAAGACTGTTGTTATAAATTAATATTTGTAGTACATGGTGAACTGTGGGTTGAGTCAGAGCCGGGGGAGGAGATGTTGACTGTACGGTGTTGATTGAGAGACTGAAAGGCCGGCCTCCGATCGCTTCGCGAAATTACATATGGCTGCCGGCTCATAATAATTATAACCCATAACTTGGTTTCATAATACATCTAGAGCTGATGTAGATATTTATACATTACAGTTAATATTTAACCTAACTTAAGAATAAACTACAATACACAAAGAACCAGCCGAAATCGTACAAGCGATACGATACCGCCAAATTCAAATGTCCTATTGGACCAAAACCTGTCGGGATCATTACCCTATTCCCGACATATTGCCCGCCACCAAAAATGATATACAGGAACAAAAAAAGGACATCGAAGTCAAAGATCACCTTGTTGGATCTTTGATCTCCAAAGATCCACGGAACTCATAGCCGTCCTCCTTTTGGGACGAGCGCCACCTGAAGCCTGAGGAGGATCATCCTACTCATCATCTGCTGCCCCACCTTGAGGAGCACTGTCACCAGCACTCTCCCGCGGAGGGGTATCAGTAGAGACGCCAGGATAATCCGGCAGTTCTACATCCTGCTCCAAGGGATATAACCTCACGACTGGGCGAGTAGTAACCCCAGTCGAAGTTCGTATTTTAGCAACCCTTATAAGACCATCAATGCCCTGGAACAAATCGATAATCCTCCCAAGCTTCCAAAATAACCTAGGACGCTCATCATGAATCAGGACGATATCCCCGATACGAGGCCATCGTTGATTCGTCCCTTTGATCTTATGAGAGTGACGCTCGCGAAGAGACCGCAAATATTCTTGGGTCCACCGTTTCCATAGATCGTCGGACACCTTGTTTACATACTGGAAGCGACGACGTGTGGCGTCAGCATTGCCGAACTTAGGGTCATGCAGATCTTCGTCATTTACGGACGATCTAGGAAAGGTATTAAGGGTTCGTCCAAGTGTCATCATGGAAGGCGAAATGGGTAAGAGGTCAGCAACATCTGCCGAGGTATAGGTCAAGGGCCTGTCGTTGACTAACATCTCAATCTCTATTAAGATGGTTTGCAACTCCCGTCTGGTCACCAGTGCCCTTCCTAATACCTTCTTCAAGGCAGATTTGACGATACCGATTGTTCTCTCCCAAATCGCCCCGAACCATGGTGCACGTGCTGGTATAAATCTCCATTGACAACCCTTTCCAGTGAGGGTAGCCACAACCTGCGGGTCATCCATTAAACTCTAGAGATATTTAGAGGCCCCGACAAAACAAGTCGCATTATTGCTCATAATAATTTGAGGGAAACCATTGCGACCTGCAAAGCGTCTTAGAGTATGCAAAAACCCCTCACTGGATAGGTCGTCAATCAATTCAATATGAATCGCTCTGGTTACCGCACATGTGAATAGGACGCCATATACCTTTATGATATTACCGGGCGATTCTCTAACATGAATCGCTCCGGTGTAGTCTACCCCGGTTACCTGAAATGGTTCAGTCCTTTGTACCCTGAACTCAGGCAAGGGAGGTAGATCAACTGGGGAGTAAGGCTTACCCTGTAATCTTTTACAGATAGTACAGCTATTGTGGATCCCTTTAATTGCTTGTCGCATCTTAGGGATCCACCTACGTTGTCGCATATACGCCAGAACATAATTTACGCCAAAATGTAGGCAGGTCCGATGGCATTGGTGAATCAACATTTTGGTAATCAAATGAGAGGAGCTAAGGAGGACAGGATATTTCGCAGAATCAATAATGTCCGCTTTTTGTATCCTGCCTCTACACTTAATAATGCCTCCTTCCATATATAATCCTAGCTGCCTCATTAAGTTAGAGGGTTTGGCCTTTGACTCCTTGCTCAGGATTTGATGGTCAGTAGGATAGGATTCCTTTTGTACTAAACATATTAGTTTTGCTTCTGCTGATCTCAATTCATGGAGTCTGATATGCTTCGAATCTTCACTAAGGAAAGACCCGTGAGCCCGACTTCTCATGTTGTTAATGAAACGGTATATCCATGCAAATACCCGTATTACTTGATCATAGCTGCCGTAACGTTCCCACTCTACCAACTTGTTATCCTGATGTGTAGTACTCACATTCGAACTACTTAACACATCATCTTGGGGCCGACTTGAAGGATCAGATATGGATTCCCTGAAATCCTGAGGCCATTCAGTTGGAGACGTAAGCCATGGAGGTCCATGCCACCAAATAGAGGACGACAAACTGCTGCGCCGAGATCCCCCGGGAAATTATGTCACTGGGGTTATCCCTGGTGCTCACATAGCGAAATGTAGCTGTAGGAACTAAGTTATGAATCTCATCAGTGCGATTAGAAACATAAACAGGTAACACTTTCTGGCTGTGTACCCATGAAAGCGCTATTTGACTGTCGCTCCAGACATAGACGTTATTAATCTGTAGTATGTCTGTATAAGCATCCAGTGTAAACTTTATTAGACGAGCAGACAGAAGCAATGCAGTAAGTTCTAATTTAGGAACTGTAATCTTCTTTATAGGGGCTACTTTAGCCTTCGCTATAGCCAGTGTCGCTTCACTACCATTACATATGTATATGGCAGTACCGTACGCACTATTACTAGCATCAGAAAAGGCATGTAGATCCACCTGGTGACCACTAATAACCTGACGAGTAAGTTGGACCTTGCAACATGTGGAAAGGTCTGACCGAATCAACCGCCAAGTATCTTGTAACCCAGTCGGGAGGGGCGTGTCCCAATCTAGTTTTAGCCGCCATAGTTGCTGTAAAAACATACGAGCACGGATTGTAACAGGCAGCAAAAAACCTAGGGGATCAAACAACCTCGCTGACAAGCTTAAGCAGTTTCGCTTGGTCATAAGCTCACTGCCGCATGGGGTGTGACAGAAGGATATACAATCTGTGGTAGTGTCCCATTTGTGGCCTAAAAACTTCACCTCACTATTCTCAGTAGCTACACCGTCAGAAGCAAATTGACCTTTCAAAAGATCACTATTAGTGGCCCATTCTTTTAAGTATAAATGAGCCTTGGCAAATATATCACGGATCTCCCAGCATCTCTTGAGCAATAAATCTTCATCGTCTCCGGTGCCTTGAAGATTGTCCACATAGATCCCCTGCTTGATCTCATTCTTGAAGTCAGGATCTAGTCCAGCCTCCTCAAGATGACGCAAGATGGTAGCGTTGAGAAGGAACTGGGAACAGGTCGCCCCGAATAAGACTACTCTGAACCTGTAGACCAGATACTCTGAATCTAGATCCATTGGGTCCCGTGGCCATAAAAATCTTGTCGAGTCCCTGTCTTCACGATGGAGTTGAAGCATCAGGAAGGCCTTCTCAATATCGGCGACCCATGCAAACTTATGACATCTGAAGCGCAACATAATTTGCGCTAGATCAGAGACCAGGGACGGACCCGTGTACAGACAATCATTCAGGCTATAGGAGCGAACACTGGATTTAGCAGAGCAGTCATACACAATACGAACAGGAGTGGTGGAACTGTCCTTTTTAATCCCATGGTGAGCAAGGTAATGGATGTTATCCCCATACTCACTGAGATCTACTCTCTCCACAAATCCACGTTGTACCTGCTCGGCTAAAACTGCCGCATAAGTCTCGCAATAACTTGGATCCTTGACAAACTGCTTCTGAAGGCCACGTAACCTACCAAGTGCTAGATGGAAATTAGTAGGTAATTTACTCTTGTTATCATTCCAAGGGAGCCCTACCACATACTGACCTCTGCCAGAGCCATACGTTACAGTCTCTTCATACGAGCTTAACGCTAGCTTGGACTCACGATCAAGTTCATGTGGGTCAATTCCAATATTGTCCAAGTCCCATAGCTTATCTATATCAGTACATGTATTATCAGGCACATTTGGCCTAATATATTTATCTATGGGGCTTACTGCTACCTTGAGGACCGTAACCACCTCCACCTGTGTGTCTTGAGAGGAAGTGGCATAGGATCCAGAAATGGCATAACCTTGGATCGTGGGGAGCATTATTAGCTTATCTACCCGCCGATATCCAGGGTGAACCAGGTCGTAGTAATAATCAGCTCCGACCAGTAGCATAATACCATTGTTAGCAGAGAGTTGATCATCAGCCAGTTTATACCCCTTGCTTCTGAGATATTTCAAATGTGGTTGAATCTCTGATGCTATATAGAAACTGGGTAGTGTGTCTACCACAACAGCCTTGATGGGACATACCTTTTTTCTATAAACATATGAAATCTCCACAATATCATAGTCACTGGAATCTATTTCACCAGTGAAACCATGGAGACGCAAATTCTCTTGACCCTTGCTGGTACACTTGAGCTGGGGTATTGATGACCGCAGAACGAATGACCTCTGTGAGCACTGGTCAAGTAGGGTGCGCGTCATTATAGTATTATTATTACTCCCCACTACTGGCAGCATCATAGTAGGAAGCAATTGACATTCTCGAGAAGCAATGGACATGGCAGATACTTTATCACCCTCGCTCTTACTTTTCTCATGTGACTCTTTGGGGGTTCTCCCCTTTTCTTTGCCGTCGTGCCGATCAGACTGGGTGCAAAGGGAAAACCAATGTTTCCCCTTGCAATACTTACAAGGTTTGATGTAGGAATTGGTGCAGGTACTGTTGAAGTGGTCTCTTGCCAGACAGCTGGTACATAACTTAAGCGATTTAGCCTTGCTAATCTTCTGTGTAGCCTTAGGATACTTAGGACACTGATACCACAGATGACCGTGGACACTGCACAACTTACAACCTAATGTTATTGGCCTTTTCTGTTTAGGAGAAGTCTGTACCGGGAAAGCTGCAGTAGATTGCGACATCTCCACTTGTCGGTAGTGTCCAGGACTCTCCATATTGAAGACTTCAGTCTGGTACACCTGCACCAACGCTTCCAAGTTTAGTGGAGAGTCGCTTAGTTGTCGTCTTAAGATTTCCCTTAGGGGAGAGGGTATTTTATTCAAGATATTCACACTAAATATCTCCTCCTTGGTGACGGCCATTGTCTCCATAGATCGGAGTAGGCTCTCAAAGGAGGCGTAGTACTCCTTTAGGGCCGTCACATCATAGGATGGAGGATCTAGCGTGAAGAACTTTGTAATTAACGCGGTCTTGATGACTTCCACTCTCCCGTAAGTTCTCTTCAGCAACTCCACTGCAGACTCGTAGCTGTTAGCTTCTAGCTTGTACCCATCGACTAACTTCAATGCCTCCCCTTTCAATTGACCACGGAGATATGTGAACCTTTGGATGGATGTGAGTGTTTTATGATGATGGATGGAACACTCAAAAATATCCCAAAATCCAGTCCAGGTAGCCGAATCCCCGGAAAAGGTAGGCAAAGTAAGCTTCGGCAGGTTAAAACCAGTCGCCTTTGGTGTACCGGTATCCTTAACAGAGGTTGATTCTTGGGTGGAAGATAGTCTGGCTAAGGCTGTATTAACGTCCTCAAAGTACTCAAAATCTGCCGACATTTCTTCTTCCACATCGGCAGTAACTGTCAATAAACCATATACCTGCTGAGAATAACTATCATAAGCAGCTAGCGATTTAGTAACAGTAGCAATTTTACCTTTTATCTGATCAGCCGTGGCACTTATTAAAAATTCATCAAGATCTCTTAAACCTCTATTCAAACTTCCCTTCATCCCTCCCTTAAGAATCTTAAGTTTCTTCAAATCTGTCATCGTTAAGGTTTAATTTTAAGCAACTTAAACTACAATGAGGTCAGACTACTAACCGTTAATCGCTTAGGAATCAACAGCGGCAAACCCCCATTACTTAAGAAATTTGCTCAAAAAGAATTACATAATACCTACAGTCCCCTTAATATAAACTAACGAAAGAAAATTATCTGACTAGACAACAACATAATTTACACTGGGGCTATCTGTGAGGAGACCGACTACTGCGACGCAAGATAGTCCCTTACCATCTTAATGACCTGGGCCAACAAACGATCGCTGCCTTCATTGGTGAGGTGGACGCCGTCCTCGGACATATACTGGCTCCCAAAACTATATGGGGAGAATCTACCACCAAGGTGCTTGTATTTCCTCTTGAGGAGAGCATTGACCGAGTTCTTCACCTTGTGGTATTCGCCTGCCGGTATACCCCGAGGAGACTCCCTCTGCTCCAATCCCAATACAAGACAGCGGCCATTCGTGGATGCCTCAATCTCATAGGTCAACTCCTGGATCTTAGCCGCGAGCTCCTGCGGGACTACCCCAGAGACGATGTCGTTACCCCCTAACACTAATACAGTGATCTCGGGCCTTAGGCTCAAAAGACCATCCCAGGCTGGTTGGGACCTGATATTATCGAGAGTGGCTCCTGGGGCACTAAACACCCTCACTACAAAACCCGGGTCATAAAACTCTCGGCGGGAAGCCTAGGGGACCAACATAACTGTGGCCTAATATACCCACCACTTTCCCCGGGCTCTGATTGTATGAGGAGGTTGGTGTAAAATTCACCCCAATGCCACTTCCTGACGCAGCTGTGGGATGGTTCCTTTGAGCCATGATGTCTTGACAAAAGAATTAAATACTAAATCCATTAAAAGAAAGGGTAAGGTGAAGCACTAATTATTGTAAGCCCTTTAGAGGTAAGCCTAGTTGGTTAAGCTACAATCATGAGGTCTGACTATTAACTGTCAATCGCTTAGGAATTAACAAAGACCGACACTCATGACCGCCACTTTAAGCAACTAGGCCTAGGCTATTATGAAATTTAAAGATAAAAGGTCACATGAGAACCCTCCCCACTAGCAAAATTAAGAAAGAGTCCCACAACGACAAAACACAAGCAACACCACAAGCACACCACCAAAGCGAAATGAAAAGCCACCACAGACACCTGCAGGCCGAGACTGCCTAGCCTAGCCTAGGAGTGCGAAATGGCGCCCGACGAAATTACCCCAACCCCAAACTCCAGCCCAGCTAACCCACCAAAAAAACGCCAAGGCTCACACGCCCAAAAAACCTGGAAACTAGTCCCAAAAAAGAAAGGGACGGTGCCTAAAAGGTAAAAAACACGAGGGAAGAAGCTGGGTCGAAACTAGGGAAACGGCAGTCGGCCAATAACGCGCGAGGCGGCAGCCATTTGTAAGACCACAAGCGTCTAGGAAGTAAACAAAACGGTACTACGGTACGGAAGCCTTAGGGCACGAAGGACCAATATTTATCGGGAATTTAGATAACTGTTAAATTATATCACTGGTACATGAAATATCCCAACAAATAGTTATAATATATTTACCAACAAGGTATTCGTCGATGGGTGTAATCCAGTCCCCCACACACGGCTAGTTCAATTGCATGACATGTAGGAATGTTCACATAATACAATATCGATACAATGAACTTAGCTTAGAGGACTGGTGATGTAAGACTGTTGTTATAAATTAATATTTGTAGTACATGGTGAACTGTGGGTTGAGTCAGAGCCGGGGGAGGAGATGTTGACTGTACGGTGTTGATTGAGAGACTGAAAGGCCGGCCTCCGATCGCTTCGCGAAATTACATATGGCTGCCGGCTCATAATAATTATAACCCATAACTTGGTTTCATAATACATCTAGAGCTGATGTAGATATTTATACATTACAGTTAATATTTAACCTAACTTAAGAATAAACTACAATACACAAAGAACCAGCCGAAATCGTACAAGCGATACGATACCGCCAAATTCAAATGTCCTATTGGACCAAAACCTGTCGGGATCATTACCCTATTCCCGACAACTATTTAGCATAATTACAAGCTAAACATTTTTCTACCGAAAAACAAAAACAAAAAACAAAAACAAATCTTGATTGGGGGGGGGGGTTTCCAGGGGGTGTTTTTCTATGTTTGAGGGAGGTCTAGCGAGGAAACTAAAAAGTAGATGAAATTATGAATACATGCATTAATAGACCAAAAAACAGCCACTAGCCCCTTAAGCAGACAAACAAAGAGTACACATAATTATGGATATTTCAATTACCTGTTTCATACGTTTCATAAACTCGTAATTCTAGAAAATTAATTAAAAAACTCAAATTGAATCGAATCTTAACCCTTTCTATACTGGTGACGTCTCTTTCATTTGATTGCAGTTACATTTTGACGACTTCATTCAGCTTAGGAAGGACGTTTACCAATTCTAAATCTACAAACTATCTCAATTAATCCTTTTATCTACCACCTATCCTTCCTAAGCTGCATATAATTGTCTAAATGTAGCTGGAATTTACAAACATACGTGATCGGTATAGAAGGGGTTAACCATACAAACCAATACCTATAAACGCAAAGAAAACGTGTCATCGATCGTGTAGCGAAAGAAAACGTGTCATCGATCGTGTAGCGAAAGAAAACGTGTCATCGATCGTGTAGCGAAAGAAAACGTGTCATCGATTCTGTAGGGAAAGAAAGCGCGTTATCGTATACTGGACTGATTAATTTCATTGTTTTTTTTACTCGTGAATACAAACTTCTATCCTTTTAACTCTTTCAGGATACGATGACATAAAGTTTCTTCATTATATTCTGGCTAATAATCATTAGACGATTTTACGTAGCTTGAGAAGGATGTTTAGGAATGAAAGGGGTAGAATCACTCCTAACTAACCCTTAAAAGCCCGGTTCACACGAGCCGTCTTTTGCGGGTTCGTTTTCGAAACACGTCTACTGTATCAGTTCAAGTTCACGAGTATTTTTTAAAGGGGGGTCACCGTCTTTTTTTTATCTTTCTCTCCATTTCTCTCTTTCCCTGGCTTGTAACCATTAGGCCCCATTCAGCCAACTGTTTTAAGACGTTTTTCCCCATCCAGGTGTCGATTTCTTCCTGGCGAGCGATAGCGAGCCAGCATTGTATGAAGAAATCCGGCTTCGCCGGAGAAATTTTTCTATTGAAAAATTTACAAATTTAGCTTGCTGTCAAAACAAAAATATACTGTATATATGCTGGAAAATATTGACACCTGGATGGGGGTAAACGTCTTAAAACAGAAGGCTGAATGGGGCCAAATGGATACAAGCCAAAGAGAGAGGGAGAGAAAGATAAAAAAAAAAAAAAAAAAAAAGCGAGGTGGGCGCCCTTAATGAAAGTTAAACATTCAAAGATCTTGGGGGTTATTATAGATGAAAAACTATCTTGGATTGAACATGTTAAATGTTTAAAAAATGAAATATCTAAAGGCATAGGGATAATATGTAAAGCTAGAAAACTACTGAATATATCACTATTAATAACTACAGTATGTATAATTATTTTGTATACCCCTATATTACTTATGGGGTAGAAGTTTGGGGTAATCATTATTTTTGTTTCCCACCAACCCACTTCACTTCTAAACTCAATTAACGAAATCAACAAATACATGTGGCACTCCAAGGACTCGAACTAGGATACTCACACTGAAATTCCGCGCACTTATGAATTACGCTATCAAGACAGTTTGTAAGTGAATGTAATATCAAACCCATCATAACTCTACAGAAAAGAACAGCAAGATTAATTAAATCAGCCCACCATAGAGAACATACTGCACCAATATTTAAATCATTAAACCTATTACCATTTAAAGATGTTTATGTTTTTGTAGTAGCTAAACTTATGTTTAAAATTATGAAAGATCTTACTCCAAGCTTCTTTAACTCTTTCAGTACCAGCGACGTGTGTTATATTATATTCTAGCTATGTTTAGACGACATTATGCAGCTTAGGAAGGATCTGTGGTAGATAAAAGGGTTGGTTGAGATAGTTTGAAGCCATATTATTGCCTGAGGTCCTACCTAAACTGTATCAAATCGCCTAATAATTGACAGAATAGGATGAAAAGGACGTCCCTGGTACTGTACGGGTTAAAGATATGTTCACAATAAATAATACTATCCATCAGCATTTAACCAGGCAGAGACAAAAGTTACATATTCCCATTGGCAGAACAAATATATTGAAAAACGCATTTACGCACAAAGGAATATTATAATGGGTAAGATAAATCTAGACTGTAGTGTCTACATATTCAAAAGAAAGATTAAAGAATATTTGATGAATATTGAAATAAATAATCTTTAAAGTAGTGCTGAGTGTGAACAGATTATTATTCTAGACGGAAATTATTGTAATTGTAATAAGGTTCTTTTTCTTTTTTAGCACTTTTTTTTATGACTGACTTGTAGGCCTATTAGTGTAACAAATTTAAAGGGGACATATATGTCGGATGGCATCAGTTCCCTGTTGTCATAGGGTATATAGGACTTTTGTATTATATACTATATATATTTTTGTTTTCTATGATATGATTGTACTATTGATGTACAGTACTTTATGACAATACACTTTTGTTATTTAAATCAAAATCAAAGGTTTCGAAAAAGTTTTAGTGTTCATAAGTTTCGGTTCATCTGATTCAGTTGTGTGAAGTAGGCTACAAGCAACTAAAAGTTAAGAGTTTTTCCGAATTTGTTTAAGGTTTCGAAAATGCTTGTGTTCAAAGTTTTGGTTCATCTGATACTGTTGATATAGGTTAAGTGCACACACAACATATATACAGAGTGTACACATGCCTTAATCATATTGCAACATACACACATGTACTTTCAGGGCAATACTATCATTGTTTCATATCCCATGATAATATACCGTACTCTGTAGTATCGGCAGCGTTGCACCAAATATATCCGGCACCGCTGCACATGTTTTCATCAGTAACATCCGGTCGGCACTCAGCTTAACAAGTGCCTCCCAGCTCCCTGTATATCTTTGGCTAATAAGAACCTATAAACTTATCTCTGGACTTTTATTCTACATCCTTGTGCAAGAAAGGATTATCAAGGTTGTTGTAGCTTTACATGACAACCATACAGATACATTTGTGTGAAGCAGGAGGTTTCTTCAGGTAGACTTTTGGAGCAGATGGTCAGTATCTCCTAGGCTTTCTACCTGTACGGGTGAGTTCTCAAATTAAGTCCGCTTATAATGGCGATTTTTAGATATTTTTGCAATTTTAGATTAAATTTTGTGTATCCATTAGTGTGGCGATTCAGAACAGTTAGTTTAATGCTTCTAAGATTAATTTTAGTTTAGCTATTATAACCCCCTCATTAGTTTCGCGGTTTACAACTTTGTTCACTCTAATAGTATTTGAGATTCACTATATATCTAGTTTACCGAATTTTAAGTTTTAAATTTGTTCGCAATTTGTATACTTTTTTCAAAGTTTGGCGTTCCTTATTAATTATTACTTTGGCACTTAAGATTTGCTTTGTATAATAAGTTTGACTAACCGACTCTTCCACTCTCATTTTCGCAGTCTATAAGCAAACTGTCTTTCCCCCCTCACCTCTCCCGTTAGTTTGGTGAGACTGTACACCAGATTAGTTAATAATTCTATTCTTCCCTCTCATTTGCCTGACTATATGAAATCCACCCATCCCTGTTTGTTCGCAGAGTTTAGCAATTTTCTCAAATTAGTTTGCCGATTTTGTTCACTATTTTTTTTTCTGAGCAAGCGATATTCTGCAAATTAGGAGATACATTCTGAAAATTCACAACAAAATAAACAGGCGTTTATGGTAGCTTTTCTAAAGAGTTTAATTATTCATACCCAAACCTTTTTAGAGACTGAACTACAGACTTTAATTTTACCACAACAAAGGTTTAAAATTTTACTAATATATTTCCCATTTACAGAATTGGACCGTAGCTGGTTGGAGTTTCCAGGCGGTAACTGCAGCTTGGGATGCCTACTGTACCGCTGGGCCGCTTTCCTGGCCCCCCCTTCTCACTCTTGTTTAGCCCCATTGACTTAGTTATTCAGCCTAATTAGTTTGAAGATTTTATAACTTTACGCCCCATTTCTTTTTCACTATTTCAGACCTTTCGTACCATAGTGTTTTTTTCCGGCGAGAGATAGCGAGCCTGTAATTTAAACATTTCGAAATTGTCTACAGAAAAATTTAAACCTTTACCTTTAAGGGAGTTGTAGCTGCAAAGCTTGGTCTAGGGAAGGAACAAATATACCGTAAGGAAAAAAGAAAAAATCTCCCATCTCGTTAATCCAAAGATCCCTGTACCTTTATGGCGGAGTCTCTTTGTCGCAGGGAATTGTATTGTACTAGCAAATTGGTTATAATACTTGGTTAATAAAACTTTGAATTACTTGGGAATTTCTCTATTCCTTTTAATGTAAGGCCAATAATGGATACCACAATGATTACCTATAATAATTAATACCTTTCTCTAGTACTAACGGGTAAAATAGGTAATGAAAACTAAGATAATACTGACAAAGAAAGAAAACAAAGTATGCTAATTACTGTAATACGAAAACTAAATTTAAACTAAAAGCTTAAACAAAGATGGTAATTCACTAAAACGAGCTACCATTAATGAAGTTAAAAGGAAAACTAATTTCACTACACTAAATCTTAGAACCGTAGAATAAAACTGCATAATTTTTCCTAATCCATATTAAAATGCATTTTGAAAGCTAACTTTTATATTTGGAAAAATGCTTTGAGAATTTTAATGCCCTTCACTATTAAAAGATAAAAAAAACTTAACCAATCGATGGGTAGCATATTGGGACATGATTTACTATTAATTTTATAATGATCGTCTTACTCAATGCAGGTGTTCTTTTTAAGCTTGGAGGATAAACTTAAAGCATTGCTCGAAAACTGCAGAACTAGCAGTCTTCTCGGCACTAAGAAAAATTAGAAAGTTGGTGTCCATAATACAGTATCTACTTAAAAATTGGATTAGTGAAGGGATCAAAGTGGAAAAATAAGTAGAGAGAAGTTTGAAAAGGATGAACTGTAAACAAATTGACTTCGATAAAGACTATGAAAGGCCGATGAGGAATATGGAAAGTGTCAAAGTTTTTGACCAACTAGAACTAGCAATACAGAGCTACGAAATAAAGAACACCCCGATAACATTAATCATCAATTGTAAACTCCAATTTACTCAAACTAAAGGTCCCAGTGCTTGGCCTTTGTGCCTAAATCTTATCAATTAAATTTAAATAAACTAATAAAAGCATCTGGTCCTCCCGGGATTCGAACTCGGGACACCACACCCAGAACATAACCATTGCACCACCAGAGGGAGCAAGACAGATTGTTGTATGAGGGACCTGAATAAGGAGACTGTGGTGGAAATATTATTTTAGTAATTAACCCCTACTGTACCAGCAATTCGGCTTTTAATTGTATTCTAGCTATATTTAGAACATTTTGTACAGTTTAAGGATCTGGTAGTATAGTAACAAGGGTTAAGCCCCGTCCACACGATCGAGCACTGCCCGTCGGGCACTAGGGAAATGCCCGTCATGGGGAAAATTCAGCAGGCAAAGCAGGGGAATGACCGTGGTGGTAGTTGAGTGTAATCAGACACTGCCCGGTAGTTTGCCGGTGGATATGGGGATAAAGGGGGCCTGTGGAAGGAGGGGAATAGTGTGTAGTTTGATCTTTAATTATCAATTATATTTTATCCTATTATTTTACGGATGTTTATCAGGTAAATCTGGTGGAAGAACTCCAGAATGTAATCTGTGCAAGCACTTTATTAACGGTCACTGATTGTATGAATTAAGTTTTACCTTTAGAATATTGTATGGGTACCATCCCTATTTATATAGACGCTATTATTTGTATAGATATTATTTCATTAATATTCTTATGAGTATTATTAATCTTATTATTGTGAGAAAACTACCCCGCCATGATCTTCTGCACGAACTATTGATGTAATGTTCGTTTAGCATCGTATGCTGACCATATCAGCAAATCGCGTGATGATCGAAGCACTATCAGGCATTATATGATAGGATAAATTCATATTTTTTCGCCCACAACTTTACTTCTAAACTCAATGAAATCAACAAATACATGTGGCACTCCAAGGACTCAAACCTAAGATACTCACACCCATAGGTTAAGCTTATCAGTGTATTACGTATATGTAGGAGAGAGAGAGAGATTGATTGATTGCAGCTCTAACTTACGGTATTTTGAGAGTTCACTCTTTTATTGGTACCGGTATATGATCTTTTCAAACGTGTTGTGTTTTTTATCATGTTGACGTACATTTCATATTAAAGTAGGCTATAACCCATTCCCACGTAATTTAGATATTTGGATAATTACATGAGAAATAGGAAGCTGATGAAATAAATTATATATCTTCAAACCACTTTTTTTTCTCTTTTGCAACATAGCAATTATGATGCTACACAACACTTTACATATATCTTTAACTGCCCTGCCGAACATCTTGTCTGACCACAGACAGACTCTGACTGGCCAGTCACGGCCGTGTGGACAACAACACAAGCGTGTTCGACAGACTTTGCCCGGTGAGGGGGCACAGCCCGTCAGACACTGCTCGATCATGTGGACGGGGCTTAAGGGAGATGGTTCGATGCCTGTTGATTGCTGGAGGCCCTTTTTAAACGTAATGTAAGTCTAATAGTAACCAAAATGAAGCAAACTAAACGGTCCCGGTACTGCATGGGTTAAGCTCCAAAGAGTAGGGAGAAGGCAAAAATATCTACCATGGGAATGGAGCCCCGGGGGGTAGATGAAAAAAAATAAAATAAGTATACCGGTATGCAATATTTAATCAAAATTGGCAAAGCTTCTGGAGTACATAATATCATATAAAATGCTAATGAGATGAAGCTGTAGATCTACTGCATGAATTATTTTACGCAAGTCTGCCCTTAACCTCGACAAGAACAAAAATGTATCTACTGTATAATGAAAAAGGGATAAGTTTTAACAGATGTAGTAGAGTTGACACTAACCTTAACGGGTATGGTGAACACGTTGCTAAAGCTGACCATTCAACGCTGCTGAGGTGATCTGTTCCGGTTGCATCAACATTAATCTTCACCAATTTTCATCAACCCTCATCATCTGACACCTTGCCTCCTCCCGGGAAACCACCTCGAACTGATGGCCAGAAACACTTCCAGGCTACAGTGCTTTGTTCAGATAGGCTTCCTTTGGCCCGCTCCACAATGCTCCGGACACTACATTAACAATTGTCTTCACTATATACTTCCACTATTCTTCCATACCATAGGCGGTTTTTCACTATTAGCCCTTCCTCTCCCCATCCATCAGATATTGTACAGTAATGTAAAACTTGCAAAATAAACAAACCAAAATAGGAACAGCATAATAATGCCGGTTCCTCTTAAATTACAGGCTCGCTATCGCTCGCCAGGATAAAATCGACACCTGAATGGCACGAAAGGTCTTAATATGGGGTGAAAGTTCTTAAAATCGCTAAACTAATGGGGCAAACGTTTTATAATATCAAAAGCAATGAGGCTAAACATGAGGGAGAAAGGGGTCAAGAAAAAATCCCTCGAGTGGAGATCTTCCCTTAACATACAAAATGGGTTGAGGCCACCTGTGTCATATTGAAATAAGCATCTATTTTGACAGTTGAAGGCCTAATTAGAGTTTTAACCCACCATTTTGACACCGTCGATTGGGAGAGTTTTAATTTTTCGGACAGTGAAGTCTTCCTGACAGACAGTCCCTATACTATGACCTTACATAGAAAAGACAGACAGAATGGAGACCACAGTGGAATCATGATAGCGATGAAGCCGGGACTAGTCGTAACACCAGCCACCAACATTTTATGGATTAAAATACAGATACAGGGCTGCAGGACACATTATAAAGGATCATTTTACCGGCCCCCTAACAGTAACGTAGATTACCTGCAGTCCCTTGACAAATCCACATCACACCAGCCCCCACCGTGTTACAATAAGGCAGTAACAAGATATTATTGTAACTGCTAGAGGTTAGATGATGATGATGTGAGATTTTATACTAGCCTTCTGACCGAACGCCACTTATAAGGCTAGGAGACCATTGATGTGTTGAGAAAGTGGGGGGACAGATCAGAAACAGGTCAGTAGATTTCATTGAACATATGTATAGCGTTTAGATAGGTGCAGATTGGAGCAAAGGTAAAGGTAGGCGTATCGCATAGCAGTGCAGGAAGAGTCTTGTTACGAAGAAAACGCAGTCGTTCAGAAGTGTATTTGCGGAATTCGCACAGTAAATGGGCTACAGTAAGAACAGTTTGACAGTGGTGGCAATAAGGTGGTGGAGGCCTAGGTGTAGTCATTAAATAGACATGTGTCGCCTTGGTATGGCCGATGCGAAGGCGGGTAAGAACAACCTGGTCAGCGCGATCAGTAGAGGGAGTCGATAACCATGGGGAGACATGGTCTTTGAAGGAACGGAGACGGATAGCGGTAGGGAGATTATACCATTCCTCATTCCATGCAGTACGGACCCTGAACCCGAGCACCAGAAAGACGTCAGGAAGACGAAGCAATGTGTTCTCTGGAGTACCACGTCTCGCTAACTTAGCAAGAAAGTCAGCATGTTCATTTCCATTGACCCCAGCTACAGAGATTAGGAAAATATAGGAAAAACATTCACAATTCCTTCTGATTATATATTTTTGATTTGTTTTTCTTTGTCCCCACGCTCATACAATTACTTAACCTCTGAAGTGCGCATGGGGGGTATTAGACACCTCTGCCTGTGCGCACGTATTTGAGCTGTTTCCATCACTAAAATATTTATTTTACCATAAATAGCATTAATACTTCTCCATATGCGCCTATTATAGGTTGATTATAAAGGTATAAACCTATTACAACAATAAAACAAGTGGAAACAGCGTTTGGATGGTCAAAATCGGCGATACAGGCCGGGAGTTACATAATGTATGGCTGAGGCAACCTCCTTTCCCGCCAATTTTCCCCAAGGCTGGAGAGACACTGTCGATCGATACTCTCTCTCTCTCTCTTGCACTCGCTTGCTAACAGTGATGACAATGCCCTGCTTGCAACTCGCTAATGTTAGCACGAAAATATACCACAGAATAAGGGAATAACAGGAAAAATAGGTGATAACTGAAGGAGGGGAGGGAAGGAGGGGAGGTAGAGGAGTGATATTTTGCATGGCCCAGGGGCAAAAATTATTATTTTTTATTTTTTTTTATTTTTTTTATTTTTAAATTGATTTTTTTTTTCCCTGACTCTTAAGAGTCTTCCCGCAGTCCGCCGGGGGAACTCTTAAGAGTCTTCCTGCAGTTCCCGGGTTAAGGGGGAGGTAGCTGCTTTTTCTATCCCATGTCTAGTCCCATTAGCTTTGAGAATTTAAGACATTCATTCCTTTAGTTTGGCAATTTTAAGATCTTTTGCCATATATCTTGTTCATTATATAGACGTTTCGTGTCATCAAGGTGTCAATCCTTTCCTGGCGAGCGATAGCGAGCCTGTAATTCTAGAAGGAACCGGCCTTCAACTGGAACATTTTTCTACCAAAAAATTTACAAATTTATCATGAAAGGGGGTCTAGGTTTTTTTAAGCTTGATGGAGATCTAGCGAGCAAACTATAAAATCTATATACTGTATAAAGAAAAAAGAAATAGACCAACAAATTACCACTACCCCCTTAAATGTCAGTGGTCCATAAGTACTACGGTTTCAGTTTTAATGTCAGCATTCCAGGCAACCCTATTCTGAGCTGCCATTGTTGAGATATTTCTTACTCCTTTACAGAGAGAGAGAGAGAATAAGCTATTTTTCAACAGCCTACTGGGCTGCAACCCTCATAAGGCTGGTTAATCTGCGGAACAGATATTACTAATGACAATAGTGAGACTGGCACATCAGGAGGCAACATAGATACTGGTAAATAAAGTACAGACGCGATAGGTGAAATATAGCATCAGAAATTCATGAAAACAAAGATAATTAAAGTTTGTCAAATAGGTGTATTGCAATCAAGAAACGTTGTATGGGGGAAAAGTCAAAAGATGGTGAAGGAGCAAGGACGCGGAGGGATGCGGTGCGTAAGTAAAGCCGGCGCTCAGAATTATACCGGGGGCATTCACAAAAGATATGACGGACGGTGACTGGCGTTCGACAATTAACACAAAATGGGGGCGGAGTCGGAGGCGTTGTCATTAAATAGCCATGCGTGTAACGTGTGCGCCCAATACAGAGGCGCGTCAGGATGACCTGATTCACTCGACACGGATCAATGGAGGATGGCCTAGGGTGTACATCGGCTAGTATACTGCGGAGGTGGTTGGTAGTATCAATGTTTGGCCATTCCCTCTGCCAGTCCGCCCAAACACGCTCACGGAGAACAGGGAATATATCAGTTGGGCGCAGGATAACATTAGAGGGAGTGCCCCTGCATGCACGCTTTGCTAAGGAATCAGCCCTCTCATTCCCCTGGATCCCGATGTGTGCCGGCACCCAACACAGAGTGACTTTACGGCCCAACGTCGGTAAGTCATGGAGTGTGCGGATGACGTCGCAAACGAGAG
Organism: Paralithodes platypus; assembly: GCA_032716605.1. NCBI lineage: Eukaryota > Metazoa > Arthropoda > Malacostraca > Decapoda > Lithodidae > Paralithodes > Paralithodes platypus. Next base: position 45,437,450 of record CM064547.1, on the reverse strand, counting down.
ATTCTTTGGGCGCAAATGTTTCTACGGCTGGGAGAGCACTCAGAGAGTCACTACAAATTACTATTTGAGGGACATTATCGGGTAAAGTAAACACCATATCGAGGGCACACTGTATGGCTTGAAGCTCAGCAGTGAAGATGGATGAGCAGCGATGAAGGGCACGCTGTCGAATGCCATACTCCGAGACCACAGCATAACCCCACAGAGGAGTCATTTACTCCTTTACAATACCAAGTCCTTCTGAATCTAAACAAAATTGTCAACAGATAGCCAGAATAAAGCCAAAACCCCACCATCGTACCGAGTTTGAATCCCGGGAGGGCCATAAGCTTTCATTAGTTTATTCAAGTACAGTGGGGTTTGTAATTGATGATTAATGTTAAGAATGGGGTGTAACTTATATACAGAATATTAATGGCACAGATAGAGGGATAGAAGCCGAAGGAGAGTACTGTAGTTTGGAAATAAGTGATATGTGTTGGACTCTATCGAAGTCTTTCAATATGTATAGTGCATAGAGAAGGTCTCACCAAAATCTTGAAAGGTGGATGACCAAGATTTAGTAAGACAAGAAAGGAGATCATTTAGCGGCTTGCTGGTGTAGTGACTAGCGTCTTGGACTTCCATCCAGAAGGTCCCAGGATTGCGCCCACGCTCGGCACATTAAAGGTTTTTCACAAGCATGGAGTCATTACCATCCCTCATGAGCAAGGGGATGGGGTAGTAGTACAGGACCCCAATGGAAATATGCCTAATCGGCCTTATTGGGCTATCCTTAGCTGGCTTAGCATGCGCTAGCTTTAAGAACTATTAATAATATTATTATCAGCAGTAGAGCGTCCTTTAAGAAAACCATACTGGCGATCTGAAAGAAGATTATGGGAAGACAAATGCTTAAGAAATTTTGAATTAGAGAAGATTAACAAACTTTAAAGAGATGCAAGAGATGAGAGTAATAGGGTTGAGACTGGTCACCCTTCTTTCAGACAGGTTGAATGAAGGCAAACTTACAGCATGTAGGGAAGATGTTAGAGAAAAGACAGAGACGACATAGTTTGCGTAGGCAGGGAGTCAGCATAGAAGCAATTTTTGTTTTATTCCAACAGGACTAACACCATATGTTCCGTACACTCAAGTATGTTAGAAATATATATGTGTATAACAGTACTAACAGGTAAGGTAATTATTAAACAAAATTGAGTACATAATCTAACTCCCCAAGTAAGGATCTGGTGCAGCAAAGTTGCAAACTGAATATGTTCACTTGAGGTCCAATAAAGGAGACCGTTTGTACCAATGGTATACTGCAAGAGACAGACAAGTAAATACAGGCAGAATGGGAAGACACCAAACACAGGATAGAGAAGGTGAAGAAAAAGGTATGAAACAACAGGGAAATACAGGAACCATCCCAAAAAATAAACAAAAAAAAACATCCAAAAAAGACGATCAGACTCAAAAGATGGCAGACAACAAAGAAAAAGAAAACTCCAGGAATATAAAATGTCCAGAAAGAAAAAGACAGGATGGTAAGAACACTAACTGAAGAAGTTACGATAATAAAGGAAGTAATAAAAGTACCAGAAGAACATAAGCAAAGTACTGGTATGCAGACAATTTGCAGGGTGACCGGTCAACTCAACCAGTAGACCATTTCAACCAGTACCAAATCAACCAATACGGTTAGGTTAGGTTAGGTTAGGTTAGGTTAGGTTAGGTTAGGTTAGTACTATATTTTGGCACTGGTTTGGTTGGTCTGGGTTAATTTGGCACTGGTTGAGAGCTACTGGTTGAAATGGTCTACTGGTTGAGATGACATGGAACCAATTTGCAGAAACTACCCAAGGCGACAATACTGTTTTGGTAGGAACTGTTGGTTTTTACACACAACCACCACCAGCAGAAATACAAATACCAGTACCAGTACACAACACAACAAAAAGGCTGTAGGAACAATAAGTAAAGAATGGAAAGATCAGCCAAAAGGGGAAATACTGGAGGAGAAATATAAAAAACAGAAACAAAAAGGTGACTATACAACCAATGATATAAGTATAGGATTTGTTTACAGATCACCAAAGAGCTGTGGAAAGAAGTGAAATAAATGAGAGAGGAATTGGAGGAGATGAGGAAAGAAATAAAAGAAGGGAATTTGTTCAAAGTAGAAAACAGTAGTAAAAATAAATTATGCAAATACACTGATACAAAAATAGAACAGAAAATCTTAAGAGCAAAAAATACTCAAATCCAAGTATTTAAATCATTATTAGTGAACATACAAGGCCTAACAAATCCAAAAATGTATGAAATAGAACAACATTTGGCAGAAAACATGGTAAAATGTCTGACGGAAACACAGCTAAAAATAGACAAGATCCATCTAAACAAAAATACACACAATTATAATGTAAAACTTGTAAAATAAACAAACCAAAACTTGTACGAACACAGTAAAAAGACAAAACAACTAATCAAAATCGCTATGTGGAAACAACGCTTAAGCAAAATAATAATTTATAAATAAAAGAACACAATCCACCACATAGGGTGTACATTACTACATGAGGAAGTTAATCTGTTTCCCAAGCAAACTAATCGGACACATAACAATGCACTATTGTCACGTTCAAGGAATTAGTCAAGTTGGGAAGTGCAGGTCTCCCTCCATTTACGATTGGCTTACGATCCTGAAAACCCGATCTTAAATAGAAAAATTGTATAACAAACCCTAAAATTAATCGGGTAAATGGGGATGTGTTCTGGGTCCAGCCAAAACCCAAACACATACAAACCTATAATAATATCATAAATTGGGGCATCGGATAGTAAGGGAGACCTGTAGATAACATGAGGGATGCAAATGATAAGAAGGGAGGAGGACTGATGGTACCGTACAGACAAGCAGACATCAATCTAAACAAAATAGAGGCCATTAACCCTTTCTGTAATGGCCACGTCTTGTAATCCTATTTGACCTATATTTAGACGATTTTATGCAGTTTAGAAAGTGCGTGCGGAGTTACATGGAGGGATAGACAGACTAATGAGGAAGTAAGGAGGAGGTGTGGTGTGGAGGTAGATGTGCTGGAAAGTGTGAAAAGGAACAACTTGAGATGGTTCGGCCATATGGAACGTATGGAAAGCGAGAGAATGACTAAGAGGGTGTACGAGAGCGAGGTGGAGGGACAGAGAGGGAGAGGTAGACCGAATGAGAGGTGGAAGGATGGAGTGAGGAAGTACATGAACGAAGGCGGTGCTGGTTGGGGGGAGAGGCGTCGACTGACTGGGGACAGAGGTGCATGGGGGCGGTTCGTTCGTGGCCACCCCTTTGGGAATCACGGCATCAGGCAATAGATAGATAGATAGGAAGGATCTGTAGTAGTAAAAAGGGTTAAGTGAGATAGTTCGATGCCTGTTAATCGCTGGAGGACCTATTTAAACTGAATACAATTGTCTAAATATAGCTAGAATAAAAGAGAAAAGACGTCGCCGGTACAGAAGGGGTTAATAAAGATATATTACATTTAAGAGGTGTGGTGATGGGCTGGTCTATCAGAGTGAGAACTGAGTGATCTCTGCCATACCCATAGCTTACTCTGACTGTTCCTTTAACTTCTATATTTTCTAGATCTCAAGTGACGGCGTCTTTTCCGTGGATTGACCTCCCAATCTACCAAGATTGGAAGCCAAAGCGTCACATTTTTCCCTTGCCCTCAACTTTCTCTTCATAATTGCTGAGGGGCACAGGGCCCTGGGTGGGGCTTTGGTTTCCCGGGCGTTTCCGCGCCCTCCTCGGCTCCCCGCCATGGGGTGGCTTCGGTCGCCCAGGCTTTGTTGTGGTCGGCAGGGAGGGTTCTGTGGGGGCGCTCGGTTGTGGCCTTGGAATTGCTCGGGGCCTTGGGGCTGTTCGGCCAGGCAGCTTGGGGAACAACAACAACAACAACAACAACATTTAAGAGGAACTCTAGGGAAAAAAAGAATAAGATTAATCATAGTATACTTCTCTGTACAGAATAAACCAGAAAATTAAAAAAATAAATAATTAGGCAAGAAATTGAAAACATGGTAGAGGAATCAAATAATGATACAGTAGTGAAGTACTGTACTGTAGTAGCAATTTTGGGAGACTACAATGGCAAAAAAAAAAACACAAACAAAAAACACAAAAAAAAAAGGAAAACTGGGGAAGGTGCCAGAGTATATACAATGACCATGTAGGTTTTCTAGGATACCAGAAGATTGATGAAAATGAAAAAAATATTGTTGATTGGATAAATGACTACAGACTTACACTACTGAATAGGCCTAGTGATTAAAATGTAAAACTTGCAAACTAAACAAACCAAAACTTGGACAAAGACAATATAAAGGCAAAAGAACTAATATAAATCGCTATGTGGAAACAACGCTTTAGAAAAATAAAATTATGAAATAAAAGAACACAATCCACCATATAGGGTGTAGGCTACATCACTACATGAGCAAGCCAATCTGTCATGTTATTATCAGAGACAGACATAAAGAAACTAAATGACGGCGTCTCTTCCGTGGATTGACCTCCCAATCTACCATGATTGGAAGCCAAAGCGTCACATTTTTCCTTTGCCCCTCGACTTTCTCTTCATAATTGCTGAGGGGCACAGGACCCTGGGTGGGGCTTTGATTTCCCAGGCGTTTCCGCACCCTCCTCAGCTCCCCGCCATGGAGTGGCTTCGGTCACCCAGGCTTTATTGTGGTCGGCAGGGAGGGTTCTGTGGGGGCGCTCGGTTATGGCCTTGGCCTTGCTCGGGGCCTTGGGGCTGTTCGGCCAGGCAGCTTGGGGAACAACAACAATGGATTGAAAATGGAGTGTAAAGAAAAATACTAGGAGCAGCAAAATATGCACCCAACTGCACATTAAGAGGAAAAATAGGGGCTTCATCTATGAAGGCAAAAATATTAAAAGGAAAACTGACTTCCATAAAAGGCATAGAAGAAGGTAAAAGTCAACTACTAAAAGACATAATAGATATGTGGATAAACAAAATACAATAAATGGATGAAAATTATGCTGATTTTTTTTTCTTCAATTAAACCAGACCACTGAGTTTTGAAACAAAACTCTCATAGGGCTGGCCCGAAGGATTAGTCTAAATCTCAGTCAGGACGTTGAGGCAGCGTAAGAATCGGAGGAGAAAATTATAAGAGGTTATCTGGAAAACCTAAACTTAAGGTACATTAAAAAACAAAATTTAATAAAGAAACCCTGAATAAAAAAGTGAAGGAATGAGACACAAATGAATGGAACGAAGAAGTGAAAAGCAAGGCAACTTTGGAAATACAGTACAGTATATGAGAAATGGAAAACATCAATTGGAGATGACCTTATTTATGACAACAGACCATCATCTATCATTTTGTATAAGGCAAGACACAATACCCTACCCCTAAATGATAGAAAAAGACACACAAATGAAAGAGCAAACTGTAATATATGTGATGAAAATGAAGATCTGAGACATTTTATCCTGAAATGTCCAGAATATGTACAAGCAAGAGCCACAACAAGAGAACTAAAACAGACACATGAAGAGAATTAAAATGATAGGTCTATCTATCTATCTATTGCCAGACGCCTTACTCCCCTTACGAGGGTGGGCATACACAGAATGCCCCCAAGTGGACCAATTCCGTGAGAGGGACAACCCGAGCCAGTTTAGTGAAGGACTTACAGGATTGACCACTCAATTTAGGATCCGTCCAACTCCGAGGCCCTCTGTGTATCTTGTTAGCATTATTTTTCTACAGTGGTGTTCAGCTAATCCATCCATTAACCTGCCTTACCCTTAGGTAAGCAGTACGTATTTGTATCAGGTTTACTCCCCTAGACAGGTTGCCAACCAAGGCTGACGAGTCCCATCCACCCGGATTTGTATAAGGTTGTCTCCCCTAGATGAGTTGCCGACCAAGGCTAACGAGTCCCATCCACCCGGATAATGATAGGTACATTTATATTTAATAAGAATAGAGTGGAAGAAAAGAAAGGCATTTTGTAAAGTCCTGGAAAAAAGTGAAAAAGAAAAAAAATTAACTCGCAAATCAACAGATAAACGAAGATAAATAAAATTATAATACAGTACAGAATTGAGAACAGGTAGTCAAAACATAATAAATAAAAGATAAATAACAGAAAATTCTACATGTATGTGTACAGTATGTATATGTGTGTATACTGTATGTACTGTATATGTATGTGTGTATGTATGTATATATGTATGTGTATATATGTATGTGTATATATGTATATGTATGTGTGTGTATGTATATATGTGAATGTGTGTATGTATATGCATATACTGTATGTTAGTATAGTCTGAATGTGTATGGAGTATTCATATGTAAGTATAGCTATACTTGCAGGAGGTACCGATGAAAAGGTGTCATTGGTACACCAAGTACCAGGCCAGGCAAGATAAGGGGTTCCGGGCCAGGCGAAGATGGAGGTGGTCCCGGGCCAGGCGAAGATGGAGGGTCCCGGGCCAGGCGAAGATGGGGGGGTCTTGGGCCAGGCGAAGATGGGCCGGGGGGGGGGGGGGGGGGTGTCGGGCTGGGCGAAGATGGGGAGTCCCGGGCCAGGCGAAGATTGGGAGGTCTCGGGCCAGGCAAAGATGAAGATGGGGTCCCGCATTAAGTGATCCTCCAGCCAATCTCAAAGGTCTGTAAGGAAAATATGCATGTTAATTTTGTTCTCAAGACTGTGTATAGTTGTTGTTGTTGTTGTTCCCCAAGCTGTCTGACCTAACAGCCCCAAGGCGGCTTTCTAGGGCCTTTCCTAGCTGATGCTGAGAGGATTGGGTTCTAGTCATGTGGTGATGGGCTGGTCTATCAGAGTGAGAACTGAGCGATCTCTGCCATACCCATAGCTTACTCTGACTGTTCCTTTTACTTATATATTTTCTAGATCTCAAGTGACGGCGTCTCTAACGTGGATTGACCTCCCAATCTACCATGATTGGAAGCCAAAGCGTCACATTCTTCCTTTGCCCCTCAACTTTCTCTTCATAATTGCTGAGGGGCACAGGGCCCTGGGTGGGGCTTTGGTTTCCCGGGCGTTTCCGCACCCTCCTTAGCTCCCCGCCATGGAGTGGCTTCGGTCACCCAGGCTTTATTGTGGTCGGCAGGGAGGGTTCTTTGGGGGCGCTCGATTATGGCCTTGGCCTTATTCGGGGCCTTGGGGCTGTTCGGCCAGGCAGCTTGAGGAACAACAACAACAACAACAACAACAACAACAACAACAACAACAACAGCCCCAAGGTCCAGAGCAAGGCCAAGGCCACAACCATGTATAGTTAACCATCTCCATAATATTGTGTTATCTTGCTAATGCTGCAACAATAAACAATTTAACAAGGTTCTCTGTCCATTAAAAGAGTAATATCTATCAATTAACCCGTTAGATACCCACAAACCGCTTTATGTATACTAAAATAGCCTAATATTGACCAGCCTTAATTGAAAAGACTGTATCCCGGTATACGGATGGTTGTATAGAATATTCACACTGGAATAAGGTGGACAGTGAAAGTGACCTGGCATTTTTTATATAAAAGCTTATCATGGTATGGACTGGTCCCATTAAACTGGGATTGAAGTGTATTTTATTTCCCAGAATATTTGTTATACAATGCAATTGGTGAGGGGGAAGAAACTTGGCATCATGACTTAGTTTTACTGCACTCAAAATATTTTTTAAATTGACAGTAGAATATAGTCAAGTAACCCTATTGAAACCAGGTTTTAGCAGTTTTAGTTTCAAGGCAAAACAAATACTAAAATATAAATGGTTTATTTAGTCTCAAATTAGTATTACATGGCGTTCCTTGGCCTTATAAACATTTGCTTTTTTAGTTTTCCCTTCTCAGTACCAAGTACTGTACTCCAATTACTAGGTCACTCAATCAAAATTACATTGAATGGTTACAATACTAGCAGTTTGCTCAGCTAGTCCATTTTTGAAAGCCGGGAAACAAGGTGCAAAAATAGATTAAAAATCTTACCAGGAAGTATTTGAAGGACCGTAGCAATGCCCACCACCAGAACTCCATACACCAGTCCAGTCTCCAGCCACCTTCACTCCACTCGTTTTTAACCACAATCTGGAAAATGTGAACATTAGCGCAATGTTTACAGCTTAAGGTATTATAGAAAACAATGTTCCTCAAGATTAAAGTCCATCTTAAAAAAAAATAAAGATAAAATAAATACTGTCCATACATAATTTGTATAATGGTTTAAGTAATTTTCCATTAATTTTTTTTTTTTTTTTTTTTAAGAGACAATGAACGGAGGAAGGAAAAACACAGATAAAACAAAAAGGTCCATGTGCCTAAAGGCATCCTCCATTCATAAAATGTTTGTAACAACTGGATATAAACTTTTGTAGATTGTAAGTTTGTGGATGCATTGTACATGCATTGTAACGGCTCAGACGGGGTTGCCTTTAAGTAGTTGTAGTGTACTGTAGTACAATAAAGTCCTGCCACAGCACTGCCCCACCAAGTCATCACTGTGGCTGATGTTGGTATAGTGCTAACCGTGCCTCAGCAAGACTCAACAGAGTCCCCCTGCAGCACTTGCACCTGCAGTATCTGCAACCACACCAGCCTTAACAGTGTTACAAAAAGACAGCACCATAACAACTCTACTTTATATTAGGCAGTTTGGACTATAGAACAATAAAGTCCTGCTCCAACACTGCTCCAACTTGCAAACACTGTTACCGACACAGGTGTGGTGCCAAACAGTGCCCAGGTAAGACTCAGTCCCCTGTGGCACCTATCCGCACCCGACCAGCCTCGGCAGTGCCATACCAAGACAGTGCTAAGATAAAGACTTTATTGCATAGTAATGGCTGTTGGTCCACAAGTCTATCGCCATCCCCCCTATTAGTCGCCTTTTACAACGACACGCAGTAGGATGCGTGAGGCATATTCTTTTTTTCCTCCACCATTAGATGAAGGCCCCCTTACCCCATGGGGGTAAAAATCAGACTGGTTTGGTCCTACTTAAAATAAAGTAGACCATATTTAAACTGCCAAGTAGCCTAATTTCAAATTCATGAAAAGATTAACCATCACTATTCAATTCACTATCACCTCAACCCACACCCCACACCCCACCTGCATCACCCTCACCACCAATACTCCATCCTCCACCCTTGTCCATCACCGCCACCACCACTGATAATCCCTCTTCACCACCTCTGGGCCCTTTCACCCTCAGTTCACCACGAACACTATATTTACTTCTATACCATAGATTTAACCACAATTTGCTCTATCTACTATATATAGGGCACTTTCTGTGAGTCTGTGTATGTCTTTCTGTGAGTGTCTGTCTGTCTTTCTTTGAGTCTGTCTGTTTGTTCAAGAACTACTCCCTCAGTTTTATAGATGGAGAGCCCATACTTGGCATGCATACTAAGCGGGTGCCAGAATAGGTTTTAAGCTTTTTTTTGTTTGTCCATTCACCCCCCGGGAGGAGGGGGACGGAGCCTCCCCCCCAAGATAGACAGCTCATACTTTGATTTTCCCCCGGGCAGTGCCGGGTACCTCTGCTAGTAATTCTATACTTACTATATCAACCACCACCATTCGCCACTCCCTATATTCCACCACCACCGGTACCATTAGCTACACTGTTTTCTTTGTTACCTTCATAACTATTCTTAATGCACTAAGATACTCCTTCACTACCACTAAATTAGTGCTATTAAATTTATTCCTCCTTGCAATTCTACCACTACCATCCAATCCTTTCTACTTAATTTGACCACCATCCAATGTGACCATCCCATTGCCTACCGATTTTGTTCAAGCCCTCTCCACCATTACAGTATACGCTCTCCTCCACCAGTATAACCACTTCTAGATCTCTCCTCCTCCCAACCACCACCATCACCACTATCCATGCTACTATAATTTCTCTCCACTATATTCACTAATTACCATTCAGTCCTTTCCTCCACAACGCGATTCCATCACTACATAATCTTACCACCACTATTATTATTATTAATTTTTCAAGCAATCTCCAAAGCAAAGACCTAAAACAAGAACAGCACTATACTTACGAACCTTCATATGTACACGAACCTTTGTCCGTTTACGTTTTAGGCCAGCACGAAGTCTATCCGTCTGTCCGCCCATCCTTCCTTCTTCGTCTTCACATCCTCCATGCAATCTATGCTCTGTAAAAATAAAGATTAATTAGTGGTGTAATCATTAATACACTTTCCATTATTGTAAGAAACTAGAACATAATTAAGCAACACCATATTCACACACCACCACATCATTTGCTCTTCACTAAATACACCACTGTATCTCGCCTCCACCACCACAAATATTCTAATACCATTATTCACTATTGTATATTCACACTTCTGCAGAAACCACCACCACAACCATCACTTCACCCCACCCTCATCTCTTCATTTCATCCCCACCATCCCATTATCTCTTCATCCCCACCACCACCACCCATCTCTTCATCACCACCACCCATCTCTTTCCTCCACAATGCAATTCCATCACTATCCACCCTTACCACTACAATCCTCTACTACCACCATTATATTTTGTTCAAGTACTCTCCAACTCAAAGACCATAAACAAGCACAGCACTATACTGACGAACCTTCATATGTACACGAACCTTTGCCCGTTTACGTGTTAAGCCAGCACCAGGTCCGTCCGTCCGTCCGCCCATCCGTCTTCCCTTCCTCATTTTCACATCCTTCATACAATCTGTGCAAATCCAAAGTGTGCCATCCAGTTTGTCCACCAGTAGGCAGGGAGAGACCAACTCACTGTCGCTTCTCTCCACCAAACCATAGGCCATCAGGAAGTCTACCTCCCGTCGCAGGGCCGCACGCTTCTCAGGATTGGCACGGTAGGGATGATGCTCGACAGGGCTGACCTCCTCGATCAACACCGCATCGTGTACCAGGCGACACTGCTGGGGAACGTCACCAAACATTTGCAGAAATTGGTTAAGCAAGCTCTCCAGGTCACCACTCTGGTCAGACAACAAGTGCTAGAATTCCAAAGGGGGGTTAGCTAGGAAGGAGTTTTTAGGACAAAGTTGACAGTGCTGATCTTTTTATGCACAACATAATTATGGACCATGATATTTACTCTGCAAAAGCTGCCGATCTGGGGATCTATCTATCTATCTATTGCCGCACACCTTACTCCTCTTTACGAGGGTGGCCATACACAAAATGCCCCCAAGCAGACCTAACTCCTGTGAGAAGGACAACCCGTGCCAGTTTACTGAAGGTCTTACAGGATTGAACACTCAACTTTGGGTCCGTCTGACTGCAAGGCATTCTATGTGTATTTTCAGCACTATTTTTCTACAGTGGTGAGCGGCTATTCCATCCACTAACCTGCTTCACCCTTAGGTGAGCAGTACGGATTTGTATAAGGTTTACTCCCCTAGACAGGATGCCGACCAAGGCTAACGAGTCCCATCCCCCCCGGATTTATATAAGGTTGTCTCTCCTAGATGGGTTGCCGACCAAGGCTAACGAGTCCCATCCACCCGGTCTGGGGATGGCCGCATTATAAATTAAATTGTAAAACTTGCAAAATAAACAAACCAAAACTGGGACATCACAAGATAAAGACAAAAAGAACCCGAGGAATACATCAACCCAGGCAGCGTGGCAGAGGGCGGGGAACATTCCATGCTCGAGCTCCTTGGTGCTTTTCTCAATGTCTGTGCATCAAGTATCGAGCTCCTTCCTCAACTTGTTGGAAATACAGTTCCGGCTGCTGCTTTCTGATGAATATGACCTCAAGTCCTGGAATAAATAACAAAAATTGTAATTTATTAATTTACTCAACTCTCTGACTGACTAGTGACTGAGTACTGTACCAAATAATCCAAAAAATTTAATTTATTAATTTACTCAACTCTCTCCTCTTGCAGAATTCTACTCGACGAGACAGAGAAGCGAGAGAGGGAATGCGAATGTGGTCCCGGACCCTGAGAATAGGAACTGTAAATGTTGTTTCTGTTCGGGCTCTGTCTCGTGTCAGCCACCCCCAGCAATGGGGTATGTGCCCGAGTATATAAATACATGCATACATAAATAATATACATACATACTAAACTCTGACTGACTAGTGACCGAGTGCCAAATAATTTCTAATAAGGCACAGCTTAAGTGAATAACAATTACTCTCGCCTACTTCATAAAATACTTATTGTTAATGTCGATGTTTGCCAGAAGAGAATAAATTGTGATATAGCCTACCAGTAATTGAAAAACTGTAGTGAATTAGAATAAGCAACTGCAAGTAGATACTATTAATTATTATCCCCTTGATTGAATAATGATTATTGAATATTGATTAATTAATAATAAGAAATAAACTGGCCTAAACTGAGTAAAATCAATTAATGGCAGCCAAAAGTAACTGATACCTAGAGAGTTAGAGTATTTTCTTACCAGAAGCTAAATTATGTGAGGTATGGTACTGTACACAATTAAGACAGTGGTTTTGGTAATTATAATACACAGTACATTGATGGCCACTGTTTTTGGTTGAGACAGTGCTGTGAACTACAATACTAGCAGGGCGGGTGCCCAACTCCGAAAGGAGTTGAAATAGGGGAGCTATCCCTCCGCCAAAGGCGGCTTTCTAGGGCCTTTCCTAGCTGATGCCGAGAGGATTGGGTTCTAGTCATGTGGTGATGGGCTGGTCTATCAGAGTGAGAGCTGAGCGATCTCTGCCATACCCATAGCTTACTCTGACTGTTCCTCTTACTTATATATCTTCTAGATCTCAAGTGACGGCGTCTTTTCCGTGGATCGACCTCCTTACTGCCAACCTAAAAGTTGGCAGATTGGGAGCCAAAGCGTCACATTTTTCCCTTGCCCCTCAACTTTCCCTTCATAATTGCTGAGGGGCACAGGGCCTTGGGTGGGGCTTTGGTTTCCCGGGCGTTTCCGCGCCCTCCTCAGCTCCCTGCCTTAGAGTGGCTTCGGTCACCCGGGCTTTGTTAGTGGTAAGCAGGGAGGGTTTTGTGGGGGCGCTCTATGGCCTTGGCCTTGCTCGGGACCTTGGGGCTGTTCGGCCAGGCAGCCTGGGGAACAACAACAACAACAACAACAATACTAGCAAGCTGGGTATTATTTTATTTATTTATATTTTATGTATGTACAGTATGTATATTTATGTTACTGTAAGATATATATGAACCCTAGTATAGTCCCCTCTGTACTGTGTGAGTCTGGAATAAAGCATTATTATTATTATTATTATTATTAAGCATTTGAATATAAATATTTAATTTATAATTAAATCTACAAATCACAAAAATCAGTAAATCACCTTGAAATAGTCCTCCTCTGTACTGCTGGCTCCAGAACTTTCCATAAGAGCCTGTTCCTTGACCTCAGCCAGCAGCCATGTCCTCACCACATCCACCAGGTTGGGGTTGAGGTGGCGGTCCACAGGGAGTTTGAAGAGGGGGTGGATAGCGGTAGCCATCAGTAGGGGTACCTCCGTGAAGAGGGTGGAGAACCTGGCCTTGAAGCCCTTCGGTCTCTTCTCTTCACTGTTGGGGTTCTCGAGGAGGTACTCCAACAACGGCTGGGCATACTTGAAGGACTTAGTCCGAATGTTCTCCAGCCTGTTCCTGAGGACAAAAAGGTTGGGAAGCAGGACCCTGTGTATGCCTCTTGTTCAGACTGGAGTTTGTTCAGGTTCGTCACCACCGGCTTCATGATGATGATGTTGATGCCATTTTTACCACCATACACTCCCTGCTGAATAGCAAGGCTAGGGTGGGTGCCCTGATGAAATCAGGGACTTAGTGAATAGTTGCCACAGATTGCTAGACCGCACCGTTCACCAACAGCACTGACGTCTGCCAATAACTCAGTGGCTGGCCCGAGGCTCGAACCATCAACCTCACGATTAGCAGGCGAACGCTCTACCAGTCGAGCTACGGCCTGTCACTGTCAAGTGCAGTACTCCGAGATGACATCCTTGCAAGTCTGGCAGAAGCTGGCTATGTTGTCTGAACAAATCATGTTGATCTGGCACAGCTTCGTACTCAGACATTCACTTAGGATCTCCATCGAATCGTAGAGGGAGTTCCATCGGGTGATGTTTCTTCAGTTTCCTACCCACCTCCTTCTTGATGGTGGCCGCGGTGGATGGCTTTCTGTTCTGCTTATTCCACGGAGCCATGGCCTTGGCTTTCACCTGCAAATACATACATACATACATAAAATGTTAAGACTGAGTGTTCCACACATAAGTGCAGTTTCAGTCTCTTGTCCTAATGGCGGCATTCCAGGCAACTCTGTTAAGGGCTGCTTCACTTGTCAAGTTCTTGGATTTGAGAACGGCGCGTATAGTCCTATCCCAGGTCTTCCTCGGTCCACCCCTTGGTGCAGCTCTCTCCACAATCACAGACCTGCATTTTTTCACCCAATTTTGTTCATCCATTCTCTCCACATGTCCATACCATCCCAGTCTACTTGTATGCATCACCTCGCTAATACTCTTTATACCTAAACGTCTCCTCAGCTCAACATTTGTTATTCTATCCTGTAGCCTGGCCCCACACATCCATCTCACCATTCTCATCTCATTACGCTCCATTCTGTTGACATCCTCTACTATAACGGCCCATGTTTCTGAGGCATACGTCATTGCACTTCTAACACATGAGGCATACACCTTTCCCTTCAGGGGGAGAGGCATTCTTTTCATGGTCAGGATTGGCATCAATTCTCTGAACTTCCCCCAGCCACACCTAATTCTAGCAACAGTGGCAGCCTCGGCCCCACCACCGGCACATAGATGAAAAATATTATAAAAAAAAAAAAAAACAGTTTATAAATCAATATAACTTATAAAATTAATCTAGTACCGGTACTGTACTAAAAACTCAACTCATCCTAGATTCCCACAACACTCATAATTCAATTAGGCCCCCTATTGGCTGATTTGCTTAACCCATAACTTTTTTCTTTTTGAAGTTTTAACTGTTATATTAACTTGAAACATGAAAACCCAAGCCAACTTTTGCCTCAATTGTGTGCTTTCCTTACTTTTGGGTCTACTAATTGTTCAAGTGGCCTACGTTATGTAACTTTTGTTCGAGTAGTTTTAGTTTACTAGTACTGTACTGTATTGTATATAGTATCTAGCAGTCGGGTTTACGTATATTTGTACTTTTAGGCATTCTTAAACCCTCATTTTCCCTGAGCTTCAAAGCCCTCCCCACTTGTGGCATTATATTTAAATTAATGCTGTTTAACACTTTGGTCTTGAGAGTACTAGTAACAATTCCTGCACTTATAAAATATTTAATTCATCTATAGTTAGACAACAGAAAATATATAATTGTAGTTGATATAAAACTGTAGAGGTATTTTAATTTAAAATTTTAACCCTGTAATTGATTACAATTTTGTTTTCCTAAACTGAATAAAATAATGTAGTACAGGCATATAGCAAGTGCTTTAAGCTTTCATTTTTTTACAGAAAGAATTATTATCAAATTAATTAGTTTACCTTTCAGAAGCATGGACTGAGCCGGGGACTCTCTCAACATCAACTGTAGCCAACAAGTTGAGTGTGGGCCGCACACTTATGGTGGTTTGGGAGTTGCCAGTTTGTGACACTGTCCTCGCCCTGCTCCTCGATGAGCTGGGCAAGGTCTACAGGCTATTTCTCTGTGTCATCCTCCTCGATGGGGTCCTCGCCACAGTCCTCCTGAGCGTAGGCGGGATCCACTGAGGAGTCACCAAACACCTTCACAAAGTTAAAGTTGCTCCTATTGTCTGTTGTTGTACTTGTGACCTGTACAATCAGTTCAAAATATTAATAAAATTTGCCATATAGTATTTTAGATAATAATAATTACTGTAATCAATCTAAAAATTATAATTACATGAAAATTATATCATATAAAATTGATAATACAGTATATATAAAATAATAAACTTTTACTGTAATCAATCTAAAAATTCTAATTATATGAAAATTATATATAAAATGTATAAATATATAAAATAATAAACTTTTACAGTAAGTGTTAATTAATTCTATTACTACAGTCTTGAAAAATATGTATATATTTAAAATATTTATATGATTATATGACAGGAGGAGGAGAAAGGGGGAAGAGATCAAGAGAGCAGTAGAGAGACAACTAGGTAGTTTTGACCTGGAGGGTATGGAGGAAGTACAAGAGTTGAGCAAAGTGTTTAAGGAAAAGCTATGTGCAGCATGTTGGCAAGAAGAGTGGGTATGGAGAGTGGTTGGGTAGTAGAGGGAACGAAGATTTGGAGAGACTGAAAAGAGCGAGGTACATGGAGAAAAAGAGAGTGGTGAAGAGAGTAGTGAAGGAAAGTAAGAGAAAAGCAAATGAGGAATTCAGAAGGAATATACAGTACTGTATGTGTAAAATGGAGGGAGTGTAGGAGACTGTTCCGAAAAGAGGTCAACAAAGTTTGGGAGGGTAGCAAGGGAAATAGTAAGGATGTGAAAGATAAGAATGGGTGAGTGTTAGCCTAGAAGCAAGAGCGTCGACAGGGATAGAGCCCTTCAACGATTTGTTAAACGTAAGTAATGAAACACCAGCAAACATAGTTGGATGGGGTATGGGAGGGAGAAAAAGAGAAGTAGGGGAGGAGGAGGTGGGGATCAGGAGGTCAGAAGTGTGTGAAGTCATAAAAAGAGTGAAGATGGGGAATATATGAAGTGTGTGAGGAAATGCTGAGATATGGTGGTGAGATAGTGATCAAATGGGTACGGAAAATGTGTAAACTAGCAAGGGAGAAGGGAAGTGCGCCTAATGACTGGAAGGCAGGTATACTAGTTCCCCTGTATAAGGGTAAAAAGGGAAAGAGAAGTGTGTGGTAACCACCAGGGAATATATCTTCTAAGCGTATTAGGGAAGGTGTACAGTAGGGTAGAGATCGAGAGAGTGAGAGTGAGAACAGAAATGGATAGGTGACGAGCAGGGCAGGTTTAGGAAGGGAAGATGATGTGTTGATCAGATTTTTGCCCTGAAATGTATTGTGGAGAAATATCTGGAGAAGCGACAAAAATTGTATGCTGCTTTTTTGGACTTGGAGAAGGCCTATGACAGAGGTATAACAGAAGGTATGTGGAAAGTACTGAGAATATACTGAGTAAATGGCAAGTTGCTGAAAGCAGTGAAGAGCATGTATGAGGGTGCAAAGGCATCAGTGCGTGTGGAGAATGAACAGAGTGAGCTCTTTGATGTGCATGTTGTGTTAAAGCAAGGGTGTGAAATGTGTCCATGGTTGTTCAATATATATATGGATGGAGTCATGAAAGAAATACAAGGAAGAGCAGTGGATGTTGGTGTACCGATGATAAGGGAGTGGGAGTTGCCTGTACTGCGGTTTGCTGATGATACAGTTCTGATGAGCGATAGTGAATGAGAGTTGCAGGGTCTGGTAAACATGTTTATAACAGTGTGTGAAAAACGGAATCTGAAGGTAAATGCGGGGAAGAGCAAGATTATGATCTTTGAAAGGGGTGCAGCCACAGAGTGTGAGGGGAGGTTGAATGGTCAGGCTATGGAGAATGTCAGCTCATATAAGTATTTGGCCAGTGTGTTGTGTAAAGATGGGAGTATGGATGAAGAAGTACGGGTGAGAGTGCAACAGGGGAAGAGGGTTGTGGCCACATACTTGACATTATCCAGAAAGGCGGTCAGCTCTCCATTCCACATCTCGGCCTTCTTTTTAAGGGTCCTCATGTAGGTCTGCTTGGAGGGGAGCTTGAAGTTGGGGTTGAGGCTCTTGACCCAGCTGGCCACGTTTGGGGACTCTGAAGCTCGAGGGTAACATCTCCGAAATCATGCACCTGTGAAGAAGTTGAAGGAAGGATGTAGTATCCGGGCGTACGGTAGTCATGTTTACATAGGTTGTGCGCTCACAGTTACGTTCCCAACTATTTTGACTTTTGTTTTTCTGTTATCTTTCCCCTGCTGGCAATATATATGATGATGACAATAAGTCATGGGGGGTGAGGTAGCGCAAAACCATTCCTCAACCTATTATTGTATCCCATGGCAGTCAAAATAGACGGGAACATAATCGCAAGCATGCGAGTAGTGTTGTTGTTGTTGTTGTTGTTGTTCCCTAAGCTGCCTGGCCGAACAGCCCCGAGTCCCTGAGAAAGGCCATGGCCACGATCGGGGTTTCCCACAGAGCTCTCATTGAGTGTAGATTGTGTTGTTGGCGTAAGTGGTTGTGTGAAATGCAGTCTTCTATGATGTGTTTAATGGTATGGGGTGCTGTGTTACATCCCGGGCAGGCGTCGACAACGGAGTCATCCAGTCTCTTCTGATAGCTCAGGAGAGCTGGATGGTGTCCGCATCTCAGCCTGGCCAGGTGGACTCTGTCCTCGCGAGGAAGGGAGGATTCGGAAGGATGGATTTCGGGAGGTCGTGCATGCAGCTGCGTGTTGTCTGTGAGTGAGTGGATGGATCGGTGAGAGATATGAGTATGGATGTGCTTCTGGAAGTTGGTTCGGGGTGGGCAGGGAGGGAGAGAGGACAATAATTGTGTGTGATACCGTGTGCTGGGTGTTGTTTTGATATTTCTTGGTGTCTGTGGGTGTGTTGCCATGTAGTTTAGTGGGTGGTCTTGGTTCGTGGAGGCTGCTGCCAGGAATTGAGTGCCTCTCATGTCCAGATGGTCTTTGACTTTGAGAAATTTGGTTTCTTGATGTAGGTGATCTGTGGGTGAAGTAGCTGTGCAACCTGTAATGATCTTCAGGGCTTTGTTTTGAATAGTCTGTAAGGTCTTATGATGTGTTTCAGCTAGGTTAGAAGCCCAGGCTGGGCTTGCGTATTCCATCACTGATCTTATGTATTGTTTATATACTGTGGTGGTAGTTTCTTTGTTGTGTCCAAATTTTGTGTGAGCAAGTGACCTGAGGGCGTTAAGTCTGGGTGTCAGTTTCTTTTTAATGTTTGTGGTGTGCTGTTTGAATGTCATATGAGTATCATATGTTACTCCTAGGATTTTGGGTGTGTGTATGTGTTAGGGGTGTGTTGTTTATGGTGAGTTGAGGGATGTATTCGTGTTCTCCTGTCCAACTTGTGAGAAGGGTTGCGGTGGATTTGGCTGGGGCTAGATTAAGTCTGTTTGTAGTGCACCAACCATGTAGTGTGTTGAGATAGGGTTGAAGGAGATCTGTTGATCTTTTTGGGTCATGGTGTGTGCATGTGAGTGTTATGTCATCTGCATAGGAGGCTAAGTTTATTTGGGGCGTATTGGGTGTAGTTATATCGTGCATGTACAGATTGAAGAGTGCGGCCGATAGGACGGATCCTTGTGGGACTCCGTTTGGAAAGTTTCTGATTTTAGATGACTGACCGGCAAAAGATACGTGTGCACATCTGCCTGCTAGGAAGTTGGCCAGCCACCTTTTTGTGTTGTTGTGCATGTTTGTGTTGTAGATTTTGTTTGTTAGGTTGTGGCGGGGGATGGCATCGAAGGCTTTACTAATGTCGAGTGTGGCTAATAGTGATCTGTGTGGTGGTCTAGCTGAGTTGATGCCGTCGAAAGCTCTTTGTGTAAGGTCTGTGAGAAGAGTGTTTGTGGAGTGCAGTGGCCTAAAGCCATGTTGTGTTGGAGCTAGGGGTAGGTCAGGTGTAATTAGTTGTAATACTAGGCGTTCCATGACTTTGGAGGGCGAGCAAAGAAGTGTGATGGGGCGGTGCGAGGAGGGTAGCGTGGGGTCTTTGTTGGGTTTGGGGAATGTGATGATGATACCATGCTTCCAAATGTCTGGTATTGTGTTGTGTGAATAGCTGTAGTTTGATATGTTAGTGAGTGCTTGTATGCCTTGTGGTCCCAGGTGTCTGAGGTGTATGTTGCTTATGTTGTCTAGGCCACAGGCGGGTGAGTGCTTGAGATTGTTGATGATATGCTTTGTCTGGTGATTGGTGAAGGGTGTATAGTCAGGGTCTGTGGGGAATTGTCTCTTACGTCGGATGACACGTCGGTCGTCTTTGTGAGGTTTTAGGTGGCTGACATGTGAAAAGTGATTGATGAGAGTGTTTGCTTGTTGTTTACATGAAGGAGTAGAGTCTGTTGTTGTGATTGCAGCATGTGATTGTGTTGTGTTGCTGTTGGAAAGTGTGATGCTGTTTAGTGTTTTGTAGAGTTTTTTGGGGTTTGTTTTGTGATCAAGTGTTTGTAGGAAGTTATTCCAATTTAGTTTTTGTTGTTCTTGTATTTTGTTGTTAGTTTGGGTGTTGAGTGCTTGAATTTGTTGTGTGATGTCTTGTGTGTGGGGTGCTGGGGAGTGTTTCAGTATGTCGCGTTGTCTGATGAGGTTTTGAATTTCTGGTGTGAAGTTGGGGTTGTGTCTTTTCCTGTTACCTCTTGGAATGTGTTTCTTGTCAGCGTTTTGGATAGTTTTATTGAGTATGTGTACAGCATTGTTGATGTTAGTGATGGGTGTACTGTTTAGAGTTGTGAAGTGTTGTTCTGTCTCATTTGTGAATGCTTCCCAGTTAGCTCTTTTATAATTGGTGTATGTGTGTTTGTGGCTAGCTGGGGTGAGTCTGGTTTTGGTGGTGATAATGATCGGGAGGTGGTCAGAGCTTAAGATTCTGACCACCCTCCAGGATGTTGTGGGGGCGAGTTCTGGGGAGCAAAAGGTGATGTCAGGAGATGATGGGTTATAGAGGGCTTGGTGAGGAATATGGGTATGTTGATGGATGTCGTTAAGGATGATGAGGTTATCGGTTTGGTTTTGTAGTACCAGCCGTCTGTCTGTGTCGGGGTTGTCGACAAACCAGGCTGACGTCTTGGCGTTGAAGTCACCACCCAGGATGATGTGTGGGGTGTGTGGGGTGTTTGTGATGTGTTGTAAGTGTGGTCTGTATTCATTTGGTACTGTAGGGGATGTTTGGGGAGGGATGTATGTGTTTATGATGGTTATGTTGGAGTTGTTGCCAGTGCATATTTTAATTGTATTGTATTTCTGTTGTGTTATCATTTGGAGGGAGGAGGGATTTGGTTTGTACACTGGTTACTATGTATGATATTTCTTTGTGTACCAGGGTGATGAGTCCACCGCCCCCGCCGACAGCCCGGTCTTGTCTGATGGTGGTGAAATTATGAAATGTGGGTGTTTTTTGTGTTGTGCGGAGTTTTGTTTCTTGTAAGATGGCAATGTGTATGTTGTGTTGTTTGATGAAGTGTGAGAGTTTGTGTTTCTTTGTGTTGATGCCATCTATGTTCAGTTGAAGAATGTTAATGTTATGTGCACGATGTATGTTGGGTGCTGCTGCACGAGGATGGGGTGGGGGGGGGGGTGAGGGAGGGGCTGGGGGTTGGGATGGGTGAGGTGGGGGTGGGGATTGGGGAGCAGGAGATGGGGGTTGGAATGGATTAGGATGGGGTGTGGTGTGTTGAGTTGAGGATGTGGATGGTATGGGAAGGTTAGGTGGGTTAGGGAGGAGAGGTGGACGGGTTTTAGGGCGTGGGGGGGATGATATGGGAAGGTTAGGTGGGCTGGGGAGGAGAGGTGGACGGGTTTTAGGTGAGGGATTTGACTGGGAGAGGGAGGGGCATGAGGAACAGGTCCAGGTGTTTGTGTAGTGTTTCTTGGAGGCAAGTGTTGTGCAGGTGAAGTGGGTCCAGTTCCCGCATGAATTGCAGAGAACTGAACCCTTAGTATGGCGACTCGAAGTGATGGGTTTTGAGCAAGTTGGACATATGTATGTGTACGTGGGTCCTGGGTTGCTCTCAATGTAGTGTAAACAAGTGTAAACAAGGAGGGCGGTACGCCCAACAACTACATCCTTACCAAGTTGATAATTAATTCCTTCTTAAATTTATTATAGCATTATATAAATGATTAAAATATTCAATTCTCTTCTTTTATATCTTGACTCATCGAGTACTAGTGATTATTCCAGAACTTCAATTAAATTGCCAAACACAATAAATCAAGTGAACTAATCAAGATGAAATTGTAGTGGATGAACAACTATTTAGGCTTTATTATAACCCCTTCATTACGGAAAAACTATCTTAACCAAATAAAATTATGTGCAGTAATGGATTATGGTAGCCAGAATAACATGAAACTGATACCTACAGGCTGCAGAGTTAAACAGCCATGGTACTTTCAGGGTGCTTTATATATATTTACCTATAGAATTGCTCCTGGGCCTTATTGTGGTTGAAGAAGGAAGATACAGCAAAGGCAGACTCAATGGTCGTCTGGTGCATCCGCTTTGCGACCTTGGCATTGCAACAGTTGCCAGAGCAAGAGCTGGAAGAGAGAGTCTGGCCACACTTGGAGCCACCACTGATGGCCTGCGACGAGGTCTTGGCTAAGGTTGCGGTGGACCTTGGAAAAAAATTAAATGAAATATAAATATAAATATAAATGTTAAATAGTCAAAGAGTAAAGTAAAGTCTAGGGGCGAGAAAACATCAGGGCGAGTCTTCCACTATTCGGGAGGAGGGACGCTGATTGACAGAGGTGCATCGAGGCGATTCATTTGTGGCCACCCTTGGATGGTAATACTTTAGATATATAAATTAATTCATTAGATAATAAATAGAAAGTACTCTAAATTTAATTTAAATAATGAGTTAATAACACTCAGGATACAATACGGGTAGAATGTAGAGTTCGGGCGTACCACCAGCCTTGTGTACACTACGCGGACCGGCGTCAGGACGCTTGCCATCATGTTCCCGTCTATTTTGACTGCCTTTGGATACATTAATATGTTGAGGGGGGGGGCTTTGCCCCCCCTCACCCCCTCCATGACATTTTGTCATCATCATATATATTGCCAGCACGGGGCAATAACCGAAAAAAAAATCGCCGTCAAAATAGACGCGAACTTAACCACGGCGATCGACAAATGTAAACATGACGCCGGGGGGTGGGTCAGACGTTTGCAATCATGTTCCTGTCTATTTTGAATGCCATTGGATACAATATGTTGAGGGGGACTTTGCCCCCCTCACCCCCCTATGACATATTGTCATCATCATATATATTGCCAGCAGGGGGCGAATAACCGAAAAAATCGCCGTCAAAATAGACACGAAGTTAACTGCGGCGATCGCCCCATGTAAACAATGATGACCGTACGCCCGGAATCTACATCGATCCCTAGAATACTAATTCTAGTAGGCGCCTTCGCCCAGTAAAACCTCTTAACCCCTTAAAGGTGAGCTGTGTGTAATAGACAGAGCTGGGCACCACAAACAAAAAGTCAAGTCAGCAAACACAAATCAGCAAACCCAGAACATAACTTCAGCAAACACAAATGTGCAAACCTTGTGACATTTCTAGTCCTCAAATGCATATATGCAAACGCAAACCGTTTTTAATTAATTTTAAATTTAAACTACAGAATCAAGGGTAAATCAATAAATTCAATCTCTAATGTCAATAAATATATATATTTACTTAAATATAATGTTGCCCAACTTCCATGGACCTCAAGGATATACATACAGGCTTTTAAAGTCTTGGAAATTGCTGTAAATTGCCAAAACATTCCAGAACGTCACCCGCAGTGAAAGGGTTAATAGCATTAATAGCAATATAGCATAGGCCACTTAGTTTGTCCACATGGGCAGTAAAACGTTGGGGCAACTTGTTTATGGGGAGAGTGCTTCAGTAATAATCAGTATTCGCAATTCCGCACCATTCAGGAGGAGGTACGCCGGATCACAGAGGTGCAAGGAGGCGATTTATTCATGGTCCCCCCCTTTGGGAATGGCAATAGGCTATTTATGCCTAGATAGGTCTACTTTAGATAGATTAAGTAATTTAATAGAAAGTAGCCTAGGCCTATTAATTTTAATGCTCAGAATAAAGGCCTAGCTTCAGATCAAAATTTAATAAAATTTTATTGTAGGCTAAATTTAGTTTAGGCCTATATGATACTTTCAAAATTAACACTTTCTACTTAACACTTTCTACTTGACACTAATAAAATGAGTGTGATTATAGGCCTAGGCCTATACATAGAAGTTAGAACATGCAATATTTAGCCTAGGCCTACATGCTTTGAGGCATTTTGACGGAATTAGTGACTGATTATAGCCTAGGCCTAGGCTATATATTAAAGTTAGAACATGCAATATTTAGCCTACATGCTATGAGGCATTTTGATGGAATTAGTGATTATAGCCTAGACCTAGGCTATATATATATATATAGAAGTTAGAACATGCAATATTTAGCCTAGGCCTACATGCTTTGAGGCATTTTGATGGAATTAGTGACTGATTATAGCCTAGACCTAGGCCTAGGCTATATATTAAAGTTAGAACATGCAATATTTAGCCTACATGCTTTGAGGCATTTTGATGAAATTAGTGATTATAGCCTAGACCTAGGCTATATATATAGAAGTTAGAACATGCAATATTTAGCCTACATGCTTTGAGGCATTTTGATGGAATTAGTGATTGACTGATTATAGCCTAGACCTAGGCTAGCCTATATATATAGAAGTTAGAAAATGCAATATTATTTAGCCTACTTGCTTTGAGGCATTTTGATAGGATTAGGGTAGCCTAGGCCTAGCCTAATAAAATTACTTATATTAGTAATTAGCCTATAGGCCTAGGCTATATTTAGAAGTTAGAACATGCAATATTTAGCCTACATGCTTTGAGGCATTTTGATGGGATTAGTGATTATAGACCTAGGCCTAGCCTATATAGAAGTTAGACTTAGCCTAGGCCTACATGCTTTGAGGCATTTTGATGGGATTAGGGTAGCCTAATAACATTAGGCCTAGTTAGGTTAAACATTAACAGGCTATCAATCAAATTTACGATAGCCTAACTTTATAATCTTAAATTAGGCTAGATTATAAAGTTATAAAGCCCTTCTCCAGAGACATCTTCTTGGTAATTACAGGCCCATAGAAAGTTTCTAGGTGGGGCCAGGGGTGGCTTAGGTCCTCGATTTCTGCATGCTCTGCAGCATCACTGTCGGATGATGGTGGTGAACTGCTCCCCATGCTGTTGGCAGCTGCGGTAGGCATGATGGTAGACTCCATGTTCACTTCAATAGGCCGAAAATATAAACAAAGTTGAAGTGCTAGCAGGTTGGAACTCTTGGACTGCTGTGTGTTGTAGGTGTTAGCTCGACGCTTGCTACTAAGTAAGTGAACAAACGTGAAGAGCCGATGTATAGGCCTAGATTCCAGAACACAGGTAGTTGGCTTGGTCACATGACTTTTTTTGGCTGGAGCTGCAGGAGCGGCCCAGGGCTGGCTGGCGGCTGGAATTTTTATTTTGCGGACTCGAGGTTTGCAACATGGAGGTACTTTCCAGAGCTTCAAACCCGCAAATAGGCAGCCATTTTGGCGCCAACGCTAATTCGCCAACAAAATGACACTTCCGCCATGGCGGAATTGGCTATTTGCGGAATTGTTGGCTAAAGTGCCCAGCTCTGGTAATAGACACCCTACCACCAGGCGACGATATTAGGCCCCATTCCCACCTAAAATGGTCATTTTACGATAAATATCGTTATTACTTATTCATATGCGCCTATTTTACGCTTAATATGAAGATAGTAACATGTAACAACAATAAAACAAGTGGGAATAGTGTTTGGATGGTCAAAATCGTGAATTATTGCCGACCGGTCCATTCATCAAATGTGGAGCAGAGCGAGGTAAACCCTCCCTCGCGAGGCCTGAAGCCTGATTGACTCACTCACCCACACTCTCCCTTACGCAACACACTCGCTAGTCACATGACCACATCAAAGAACCGGCTTGGAGATGTTGACACGAAAATATACCAATAAATAAGGGAATAACAGGGAAAAAGGTGATATTTGAAGGGGGGGGGGGGAAAGGAGGGGACTATGACACATATGGATGAGTAATAGGAGGTATGGAGGGGAATTATCTCACTGAATCACCATTTCACTTGTTTTAAGTGCTACTGGGGCCTTTTAAAATTTTTTTTGGGATGGATGTAGTTACCGGGTGTACCACTACCGACATACAACATAAATCATCTATAAATACTTATAATAAAATAAATACTTATAAATCTATAATAATAGGTTAGGTTAGGTTACGTTGTTTGGTTAGGGTAATATATTTTTGTATCCAAAGGCAGTCAAAATAGATGGGAACATGATGGTGAGCGTCCGCGTAGTGTAAACAAGACGGGCGGTACACCCGGTAACTACATTCTTGCCGTTTTTTTTTTAGGCCTTACCTCTTAAGAGTGTTCTCGCTCTTGCCCACCAAAACCTCGCCATTCCCGGGTTAAGAGTCCTGGCACCTTTCTCGGGTTAAGTAATTAAATAAAATCTAGCCTAGGTCTATATTCATTAATTTAATAAGGATACTCAGAACATAGTTTTAGATTAAAATTTAATATAATTTTATTGTAAATTAGGTTAGCCTATGATACTTTAAATTTTAACACTAGGCTTACAAGTATTTCTATATGACACTAATATAGGGTCAATATTAAGGAGCCAGACCACAGCTGGGATCTCATTTCTAATGGTAATTAGGCCCAGCTGTGGTCCGGCTCCTTTATATTGACCTAATATATATAGGCCTAATGAGTCTGTGATTATATAGAACTTAGAGCATGCAATATTTAACCTACATGCATTGAGGCTTTTTGATGGAATTAGGGCAGCTTAATAACATTAATTTAGGTTAACGAAACATTAGCCTAACAATAAAAGTCAAATTAACGATATGGTATTAATGGGCTAAGGGCTTGCCTAACTGTATAATCTAAAAAGTAAAATTAACCAATTCAACTTTTACTCACATGCTGGTAATAGTTGATGCTAGATTAAGAGATAGAGAGTGTGTGTGTGTGAGAGAGAGAGAGATAGAGTGTGAGTGTGTGTGTGAGAGTGAGTGAGTTGCGGATTAAAGCGCTCGTATGATACCGACATAAAGACACCGCTTCACATCAACCAACCACGCATCATTGAGCAAGAAAAGCATCCTACATAAAGACACAGAGAACGGGATGAAAAATGTGGCGCCGCGATCCAATGAAGGGCAAAATGTATGTAATGGGCTGAAAGCGAAAATACGATGGCATTCTGGACAAGTTGCGAGAACGTATCTGTGGGATCTTCGCTGTGAGTCTGTCTGTGTCGAGTGGAGAGGGTATACAGATCAATATTTTTAAGAAGAGATGGGTTTTTTTTTTCTAGAGCCCCTTCTCCCTCATGTTTAACCCCATTAATTTTCAGATTGTATGATGTTTGCCCCCATTAGTTTGTCGATGTTAAGACCTTTCGCCCCCATTTCTTTGTCAATGTTAAGACCTTTCGTGCTGTTTAGGTGTCAACATTTCCTGGCGAACGATAGTGAGCCTGTAATTTTGGGATATTTTTCTACCGAACACTGTAGCCTACAAATTAATCTAGATGGGAGATCTAATGGATCTTTTTTTTTTTTTTTTTAAATGTTTGATGGAGGTTTTATTATAGTCGTTATTTTAATTTTAGAGGTTAGTGGATATATGTTTGGCTTACCTATTCTGAATAGACTATAGTTAACCTCACAACATTCTCATCTAGGGTGGCGTTACTTCTTCATGTATATTTTTGAGGTGAAAAATGGCCAGCTTTTGGTTGGGTGAACAGTTCGTTCCAAGGTGTAGGGAGGAAACTAATAAAATAATAAAGCTACACAAATGATCATATAAATACGCCCATGGCAAGATGAAACAAAAACATGGGAGTACTCTTGTATTGAAGGTAAACAAGCAATAGCACATGAAGTAAAGCCGGTGTCACACAAGTGCTTTTTCCGTCAATTTTCGATGAGCAAGTTTTTTCTCGCAATATTTCGGGGCTCTTTTGCATTGGTAGCGTAAATTAAGCTTTATATAGATTCTGTTAGGTGGCTAAATTTTGAGGAGGCTTAAATTTTAAAGCTGCCAAACTACAATTGCCCGAACAAATTGACGGAAAAATCGCTCGTGTGACACCGGCTTAAGTGGCAAAAGTAATGCAGGAGAGTTATGTGTGCTTATTATTGCAAATATTCATAGAAAGGAAGCATGAGTACATTTAGTAAACATGCAAAAAGGTCAGTAAATGGCTTACAGAAAATAACAAACACATGAATGGTCTTCGAAAGGGGTGAAGTCACAAAGTGTGAGGTGAAGCTGAACGGTCAGGCTATGGAGATCGTCAACTCTTTTAAGTATCTGGGCAGTGTGTCGAGTAAAGATGGGACTATGGATGAAGAAGTGTGGGAGAGGGTACAACAGGGGAAGAGGGTTGTAGGAATGCTGAAAGCAGTAACATGAAATAGGGTGGTCAGTATGGAAGTGAAGAAGTCCTTGCATGACAGTGTGGTAATCCCGACACTGACTTACGGAAGCGAAGCATGGACGTTGGTTGAGAGACTCAGACCAAGAGTGAGAGCAGTGGAAATTAATTACTTAAGAAGTGCGTGCGGAGTTACATGGAGGGATAGACAGACTAATGAGGAAGTAAGAAGGAGGTGTGGTGTGGAGGTAGATGTGCTGGAAAGTGTGAAAAGGAACAACTTGAGATGGTTCGGCCATATGGAATGTATGGAAAGCGAGAGAATGACTAAGAGGGTGTATGAGAGCGAGGTGGAGGGACAGAGAGGGAGATGTAGACCGATAGAGAGGTGGAAGGATGGAGTGAGGAAGTATATGAACGAAGGCGGTGCTGGTTGGGGGGAGGGGCGTCGACTGACTGGGGACAGAGGTGCATGGGGGCGGTTCGTTCGTGGCCACCCCTTCGGGGATCACGGCGTCAGGCAATAGATAGATAGATAGATGAATAGTATTAACAAAAAGGCAGGGAATCTTTGTAAACGGTGTGCAAATCACAGACAAAATTAGAAAAATACATGTAAATTAGAAGAAAGCAAAACAAGACTCGTAAAAGTCAATAGTGAGAACCAGTGATCATATAAAACAGGTCTCATAAAAGACAATATAATAAGAGAACCAATGAACATATAAAACAGGTCTCATAAAATACAATATAATAAGAGAACCAATGAACATATAAAACAGGACTCATAAAATACAATATAATAAGAGAACCAATGAACATATAAAACAGGACTCATACAAGACAATAGAATAAGAGAACTAGTGAACATAACAAGAGGACTCATAGAAGACAATAGAATAAGAGAACAAATGAACATATAAAACAGGTCTCATAAAAGACAATAGAATAAGAGAACCAATGAACATATAAAACAGGTCTCATAAAAGACAATATAATAAGAGAACCAATGAACATATAAAACAGGACTCATAAAAGACAATAGAATAAGAGAACTAGTGAACATAACAAGAGGACTCATAAAAGACAATAGAATAAGAGAAGCAGTGAACATATAAAACCTCCACCATCCACGGAGAAGCCAGTACAGTGCTCACGGATGTCAACGGAATAACACATAAAGGGCGAGAGACACTACTAAAGGGCAGGGGAAGGGCAAGGAAGTAACATGCAAGAGACGACTATGGCTGAGACGGGTGGTCATGCATGAATCATGTAGATGTAAAAAGAATAAATGAATGAATAAAATCATGATAATAATAATAATAATAATAATAAATAATAATAATAAAAATATATAAATACACAAAATGAAAATCATAGTTTGAAACGCGAAAGTTTTTTGTACACTTTATATATAATTATACCGGTATACTAATAATAATAATACAAATAATAATAATAATAAAAAATAATAATAACAACAACAATACTACTACTACTATTAATAATAATAATAATAATAATATCATAAGAGCAAAGAAAACGAAAGGAATATACAGAGTGCACACGCGTCAAACAGAATAGCAGAAAAGGGAAGAAAACAGGAAGAGGAATGACAGTACCGACCTCATGATGCTCTGTAGAATAATAAAAAAGATAAACCTTCCCGACAAGAACAGGAGGCGAGTCCAGTAAATGACAAGATCAACTATTAAGGGGGATGACCTGATTTTGTTATCTCCTTTTCTCTCCTTCTCTGGCTTGTATCCATTCGGGCCCATTCAGCCGACTGTTTTAAGACGTTTATACCCATCCGGGTGTCGATTTCATCCTGGTGAGCGATAGCAAGCCAGCATTGTATGGAGAAATCCGGCTTCGCCGGACACATTTTTATATCGAAAAATGTAAAAATTTAGCCTGCTGTCAAAAACATTATATCAAATATGCTGTCAAATATTCCAGAAATGTTGGCAGAAAAGTGTTGATCATCGAATGTTGACTATAAAAGCTCTCGTGTGATACCGTCTTTAACAGCCTTCAAACGAAAAAAGAAAAATACAAAAACAGGATTCCTGTACAAAGTGGCAATCATCAGTAGAATAAGAAAAATGTTCCACCCAAGACAATACGCCAAGAAGAGAGTTCAATAAAGGCCCAGTTAAGGTATTCAAAGGTCACAGAAGGGCAAGAAGAGAGAGACTGACCCTATGGTAACAGAGATAGGTCAACTTTCGCCATTGGGTTGCCAATGGTGTAATTAAGGGGGGAAGGGTATATTTGTTGGTAGATTATTGCATATGTTTTGAAATGCTGGGTGTGAAGGGAATTTAACCCTCGCAAAAATCCCCAGGCTCAGTGGCCTGCCTGGCGGGCCGAGCGTCTTAAAATCTCAAACATAATGAGGTTAAACATCTGGGAGAAGGGGGTCCCGAAAAATACCCTAGACCTCCCCTTAAGAAAGCAATGCAATGGAAATGCAAATAAAAACAAAACAATAGAACGCACCCTACTCAGAAAAGACAAGTAGAACACAAACACAGGAAACATTATCACTCAAGGACAATATAAGTTAGTGAAGAGCAAGGACAAGGCTACAACAAGAGCCAGGGTATACCACTATCATTCTAAGTTGGGCCAGAAATCGTAACCTCTAACCTCTGTAACTCAAAAAGGGCTAGAGCAAATGAGCTGTCGATTTCCACACCTATTCTTCCTATTTGGTAGAATATATTAGCTCGATTACTCTAGTCCTTTTAGAGTTATGAGAGGTTAAAGGTTAGGATTTCTGGCCAACCAAGAATGAACAGACTATAACAGTAGCGGTGGGTGTTAAGGGGAGGTTTCTAGTGTTTTACTTAGACCTCCATCAAGCTTAAAATTACATCCCCTAGACCCCCTTTCAAGATAAATATGTACATTTTTCGGTAGGAAAATGTCCCGGCCGAAGACCGATTCCTCTTAAGTTACAGGCTCGCTATCGCTCGCCAGGAAAAAATCGACACCTAAATGGCACGAAATGTCTTAAAATTGACAGAAATGGGGCGAAAGTTATTAAAATCGCCAAACTAATGGGGCAAACGTCTTACAATCTCAAAACCAATGGGGCTAAACATGAGGGAGAAGGAAGTTCGAAAACAAATCCCTCGAGTGGAAACCTCCCCTTAATGCTAAACCCATGTAATAAACTAGTGGAGAAAACTAACATATAACTTAGGTTGAACCGAAACAATATACAATTAGGAAAAAACAGAAAAATAAATATAGACCAGCACACTGTTCAACAGAATGACAGGAAAGGCGAGTTTAAGACAAACAAACATACATACATACATAAATTTAAAGCCATGTAAGACAAGACAAGACAATACAGAAAGAAGAGTCTCCATTAAAAGACAAGGTAAGCTATTAAAGGACAAGGTAAGCTATTAAAGGGAAAGATAAGCTATTAAAGGGAAAGATAAGCTATTAACAGGCAAGATAAGCTATTAAAGGACAAGCATGGCTATTAAAGGACAAGGTAGGCTATTAAAGGGAAAGATAAGCTATTAAAGGACAAGGTAGGCTATTAAAGGACAAGGTAGGCTATTAAAGGGAAAGATAAGCTATTAAAGGGAAAGATAAGCTATTAACAGGCAAGATAAGCTATTAAAGGACAAGGTAGGCTATTAAAGGACAAGGTAGGCTATTAAAGGGAAAGATATGCTATTAAAGGGAAAGATAAGCTATTAACAGGCAAGATAAGCTATTAAAGGACAAGGTAGGCTATTAAAGGGAAAGATAAGCTATTAAAGGGAAAGATAAGCTATTAAAGGACAAGGTAGGCTATTAAAGGGAAAGATAAGCTATTAAAGGGAAAGATAAGCTATTAACAGGCAAGATAAGCTATTAAAGGATAAGGTAGGCTATTAAAGGACAAGGTAGGCTATTAAAGGGAAAGATAAGCTATTAAAGGGAAAGATACGCTATTAACAGGCAAGATAAGCTATTAAAGGACAAGGTAGGCTATTAAAGAACAAGGTAGGCTATTAAAGGGAAAGATAAGCTATTAAAGGGAAAGATAAGCTATTAACAGGCAAGATAAGCTATTAAAGGACAAGGTAGGCTATTAAAGGACAAGATAAGCTATTAAAGGACAAGGTAAGCTATTAAAGGACAAGGTAGGCTATTAACGGGAAAGATAAGCTATTAAAGTTAAAGATAAGCTATTAACGGGCAAGATAAGCTATTAAAGGACAAGGTAGGCTATTAAAGGACAAGATAAGCTATTAAAGGACAAGGTAAGCTATTAAAGGGAAAGACAAGCTATTAAAGGACAAGGTAGGCTATTAAAGGGAAAGATAAGCTATTAAAGGGAAAGATACGCTATTAACAGGCAAGATAAGCTATTAAAGGACAAGGTAGGCTATTAAAGAACAAGGTAGGCTATTAAAGGGAAAGATAAGCCATTAAAGGGAAAGATAAGCTATTAACAGGCAAGATAAGCTATTAAAGGACAAGGTAGGCTATTAAAGGACAAGATAAGCTATTAAAGGACAAGGTAAGCTATTAAAGGACAAGGTAGGCTATTAACAGGAAAGAAAAGCTATTAAAGTTAAAGATAAGCTATTAAAGGACAAGGTAGGCTATTAAAGGACAAGATAAGCTATTAAAGGACAAGGTAAGCTATTAAAGGGAAAGACAAGCTATTAAAGGACAATGTAGGCTATTAACGGGAAAGATAAGCTATTAAAGGGAAAGATAAGCTATTAAAGGACAATGTAAGCTATTAAAGGACAAGATAGGCTATTAACGGGCAGGATAAGCTATTAAAGGGCAAGATAAGCTATTAAAGGGCAAGATAAGCTATTAACGGGCAGGATAAGCTATTAACGGGCATGATAAGCTATTAAAGGACAAGATAAGCTATTAAAGGGCATGAGCCAGAGCACTATCATCAGTGGTATCGGCGGGTGGCATTGCTGGACCCATGTATAAGCAAGCAGCAGCCAGGGTCTCCGGGGAAATGGACTGTAGGGTGGTGTGAGGTGGTGGTGGTGGTAGCGGTGGTGGTGGTGGTAGTGGAGGTGAGAGGTGGTGGTGGTAGTGATGGTGGAGGTGAGAGGTGGTGGTGGTAGTGGTGGTGGTGGTGGTGGAGGTGAGAGGTGGTGGTGGTAGTGATGGTGGAGGTGAGAGGTGGTGGTGGTAGTGGTAGTGGTGGTGGTGGTGGTGGAGGTGAGAGGTGGTGGTGGTAGTGATGGTGGAGGTGAGAGGTGGTGGTGGTAGTGGTGGTGGTGGTGGTGGTGGAGGTGAGAGGTGGTGGTGGTAGTGATGGTGGAGGTGAGAGGTGGTAGTGATGGTGGAGGTGAGAGGTGGTG
This sequence comes from Paralithodes platypus, assembly GCA_032716605.1. Taxonomy (NCBI): domain Eukaryota; kingdom Metazoa; phylum Arthropoda; class Malacostraca; order Decapoda; family Lithodidae; genus Paralithodes; species Paralithodes platypus. The sequence continues at coordinate 45,403,759 of CM064547.1, read as the reverse complement.
GTGGTAGTGGTGATGGTGGTGATGGTGAGAGGTGGTGGTGGTAGTGATGGTGGAGGTGAGAGGTGGTGGTGGTAGTGGTGGTAGCAATGGTGGAGGAGGTGGTGGTGGTGGGGGAGGAGGTGGTGGTGGTGGTGGTGATAGAGGGGGTGGTGGTGGTGGTGATAGAGGTGGTGGTGGTGGTGGTGGTGATAGAGGTGGTGGTGGTGGTGGTGGTGGAGGAGGTGGACAGCAGACGGTATTGTTCTCACACCACTACACACTCACACGGAGGGAGTAACACAAACATAAGTGCGCGCGACTATAACATCTGTCGTAAAGAAGTTTGGTTTAACACTTGAACTAATATATGTTGATAACAATTCAATCATTATATAACTCCTAATCGCACTACCTGTGATGCTTCTCTCATCTACCCTCACTCACCCACCCACCCAGACGGAGTGGCAAAACCATAAGAGTGCCTGGCTCGGGAGATTGGTCTTTATTAAGGGGAGATGGGTCGCTTTTTATGGACCCCCCTTCTCCCTCCTGTTTAGCCCCATTAGTTTTGAGATTATATGCCATTAGTTCCATTAGTTTGGCGATTTTGAGACCTTTCGCCCCATTTCTTTGTCAATATTAAGACCTTTCGTGCCATTTAGGTGTCGTTTGCGAGCGTTAGCGAGCCTGCAATTTTAGAAGGAATAGGCCTTCGGCCGGGACATTTTTCTATCGAAAAATGTACAAATTTATCTTGAAAGTGGGTGTAGGGGGTATTTTTTTTTAAAGCTTGATGAAGGTCTAGCGAAGAAACTAAAAAAATACATTAATAAATATATACATAGGCTAGAAACCAAGCACTACCCCCCCTTAACGTTTTTTTTTAAGTTTTGAGGGTGCATCGGTTAAATTAAAAAACGAAAAAAAAAAACGAAAAAAAAAACTTGGACTTACACAATGAAACCCTTCCTCTGTAACCACTTCGATCCACTCTCCACAGAACAACAGACAGACACCTGGTGGGCCGGAATGGCTAAACAGGTGGATCCGGGACTCGGGTTGGGGTATTATTGGGTATTTTATCATATTTTATTTTATTATTGTTAAACATTATTGTGTACATTACATTGTCTTAATTATTTCGAGTGTAAATAACGACTTTTCGACAGTTTTCACTTGAAATGTTCTAACCACTCATTCATCTATTCCCTCGTCTGATGATAACAGGCACAGAGTAGGATGAAAGAAAAACTATAATATATATATATATATATATATATATATATATATATATATATATATATATATATATATATACAGTATATATATACACTACTACTACTATAAATAATAAATCATAATAACATTAATAATAATTATAATAACCCTTACTGCACAAAACCGTCTAAATATAGCTGGAATAACATACAAAAGACGTCGCCGGTACATAAGGGGTTAATAATTGTTGACGTTGGAAAGATATAGGTCTGCCAGTTTGTTATTTGGCTTTAGTATTTACATAATATGGCTTCTAACCCTCTTCTTCACCCCCCCCCCCCACCCCCTCTTTACAAGATAGCAAAAATTCAGAAGGACAGAATCAAATAGTTATCTGGGCAAGATTCTCGATGGTGCCTTCAAGATTTTTGCTGTAACACTTGAAAGGATATCGATAACCGATTTCAACTGTCAAGGTTTGCAATATTCTAGCCTCCCTCCCTCCAGTTCCATTGTCACAATAAATATTCTCACCGGGATAGAACAAGACATCATTGTCAACAATTCTTAAAAGAATACAAACAATCGTGTGTTTATGATCTGGCTATTGTGAGACGATGTATTAAGATTAGGAAGGTTCTGTGGTAGTTAAAGGTTAAATACAGATCGAATTTACAGCTTTGGTTGCTAGAGGTATTTCCTAACCTGAATGAAATAGTTTACTGACACCCAGGAGTGACGTCACTGAAAGAGTGAAGGGGAGAAGGGCTGTTTTGGGGGTCTAATAATTAATGTATTCCTTTATTTCTTAAGTGTCCTCGCTAGACCTCCATCAAGCTTAGAAAAACGTCCCCTAGACACCCCCCCCCCCCCTCCTCCTCAAGATAAATGTATAAATTTGTCGGTAGAAAAAAGTCCCGGCCGAAGACTGATTCCTCCTAAAATGGGGCGAAAAGTGTTAAAATCGCCAAACTAATGGTCCGAACGTCTTAACAATCTCAAAACAAATGGGGCTTAACACGAGGGAGAAAGGGGACCAGAAAAAACGGCCCATCCTACCTTAACGACATCAAAGATTTCCGTCACCATTTTCTGGCGTGTTCAATATTGTATGACGATATTGGGAAAACTTACTGCGCCCCCCCCCGTACTCTAAATAAATAAAGGTTATGAACAAAATAATGTATATAAACTCATTGTGTATAGCGATATTGCTTTATCTCTCTCTATTTATATTTACTTGGTTAAATGTACGGTCGCGCTAATAAGTCATGTCCCAGCTGTCATTACGTTTGGCTTGCTCTGTGCTGTATTAATGTCTGTCTGATGTTGAATAGGGTGGGGTAAGTGTAGGAACATGTTTGTATATATCAGTCGATATGAAGAAATGAAGCTTATATATTGCTGATACCAATTATTGATCAAAACATACTTGGTGCCGAGACATGACTTATTAGCGCGACTGTACCAATAGACCTACTATATATTAGGCTACAATATAATTTTAATTACCATGTTCTGCTATAAATTCATAATGGTTTACTGTAATTCATAATAGTTTACTGTAATTCATATCGGTTTACTGTAATTCATATCGGTTTACTGTAATTCATATCGGTTTACTGTAATTCATATCGGTTTACTGTAATTCATATCGGTTTACTGTAATTCATATCGGTTTACTGTAATTCATATCGGTTTACTGTAATTCATATCGGTTTACTGTAATTGATATCGGTTTACTGTAATTCATATCGGTTTACTGTAATTTTCGCAACTCTCACAATTTCCGACAATTTGTAATTTTTTAGCAAAGCCAGTGTCACACGAGCGGGTATTCTCTTAACCCCTTCTGTACCGGCGACGTCTTTTGTATTTTATTCTAGCTATATTTAGACGATTTTGTGCAGTTTAAGAAGGATCTGTGGCAGTAAAAAGGGTTAAGAAAGATAGTTCAAGGCCTATAAATTGCTTGAGGCCCTTTTAAAACGGAATAAAATCGTCTAATGGTAGCTAGATTAATGCTTAAAGACGTTGCCGGTAATGAAGGGGTTAACCCGTTCATTACCGAGGCGTCCTTTTAACATTATTCTGGCTACTATTAGACGATGTTATTCAGTTCAAAAAGAGCCTCCAGTAATTAAGGGGGGTGACCTGTTTTGGTTCTGTCCTTTTCTATCTTTCTCTGGCTTGTATCCATTTGGCCCCATTCAGCCTACTGTTTTAAGATGTTTATCCCCATCCAGGTGTCAATTTTTTACTGGTGAGCGGTAGCGAGCCAGCATATTTTTTAGTTTTGTTTGACAGCAGGCTAAATTTGTACATTTTTCGATAGAAAATGTCTCCGGCGAAGCCGGATTTCTTCATATAATGCTGGCTCGCTATCGCTCGCCAGGAAGAAATCGACACCTAGATGGGGATAAACGTCTTAAAATAGTTGGCTGAATGGGGCCGAATGGATACAAGCCAGATAAAGAGAGAAAAGGACATAAATAACAAAAAGCAAGTCACCCCCCTTAACCCTTTTTACTCCCACAGATTCTTCTTAAACTGCACACAATCGTCTAAATATAGCTAGCATTAAATTAAAAAGACGTGACCGGTACAGAAAGGGTTAAGGGGGTTAATTTGGTTAATGGTTAATGGTTAATTTGTTTTAGTCGATTTCTTCATTTATTTATTAGTTTTCTAGTTTCCTCCCAAGACCTCCGTTAAATTTAAAACATACAACCTCAGGATCCTCCTTCAAGATATATTTGTACATTATTCGGTAGAAAAATGTCCCGGCCGAAGGCTGGTTACTCTTAATATTACAGGCTCGCTATCGCTCGCCAGCAAGAAATCGACACCTAAGTGGCACGAAAAGTCTGACTATTGACAAAGAAATGGGGCGTAACGTCTTGAAATCGCCAAACTAATGGGCAAACATCTTAGAATATCAAAACTAATGGGGCTAAAAATGATGAAGAAGGGGGACCAGAAAACCGACCCATCTCCCCTTAACTTTTATCCGAAACTCAGATCTGTCGGCTTAGGTGATAAACTTTTATCATTCTTTTGTCGCCTAAATTCATCCATCTTCAGTCTAGTTTAAAAATTGTCCTAGGTATATTGAATTAAAAAATGTCCTAGGTATATTGAATCCAAAAATGTCCTACAGTAGGCATGTTGAATTAAAAAACAAATCCTAGTTATGTTGAATTAAAAAAATCCTAGGTATGTTGCATTAAAAAATGTCCTAGGTATATTGACTTTAAAAAAATCCTAGGTATATTGAATTAAAAATGTCCTAGGTATATTGAATTAAAAATGTCCTAGGTATATTGAATTAAGAATGTCCTAGGTATATTGAATTAAAAAATGTCCTAGTTATGTTGACTTAAAACAAAATCCTGGGTATACTGAATTAAAAATGTCCTAGGTATACTGAATTAAAAATGTCCTAGGTATACTGAATTAAAAATGTCCTAGGTATATTGAATTAAAAATGTCCTAGGTATATTGAATTAAGAATGTCCTAGGTATATTGAATTAAAAAATGTCCTAGTTATGTTGACTTAAAACAAAATCCTGGGTATACTGAATTAAAAATGTCCTAGGTATACTGAATTAAAAATGTCCTAGGTATATTGAATTTAAAAAAATCCTAGGTATATTGAATTAAACAAATGTCCTAGGTATACTGAATTAAAAATGTCCTAGGTATATTGAAATAAACAAATATCCTAGGTATACTGCCAGAAATATTGCTGGCCATCGAATGCCGACATTATAGGATCTCTTTTTATATTCCCATTTAGGTTCTCAGTACATATTTCAGTCATTTTTCATAATTAATTTCATATCATACCCCAGCCTTTCCATTAACAATAACAACATATTAATTGTCAAAATGTTTATTTCACTCCTCAATTCTCGCTGATTTAATGAAATGGCAGATATTAAGTTTTCATGTTCGTTTGAAATGCAAGTGACATTAATGACAGTCTTCGAGGGTAAAGAAACATACTTTATTGACTATATTAATAATATGTTCAGTATGTTCTTAAATATAGTATTTTAATATACTGGAGACCAATCATACACTACGGGTTCAGATTAGCACATATTCTTAAACCTAAACAAAAATCGTTTAATACTAGCCAGAATAAATTGAACATTGCGTAACAGTTTACCAATAACAAGAATACCAGAATGCCAGGAGTTGTCCAGTCTCTGATGTATAGTGATCTGTAGGGGAAGGGGAGAACGAAGGGGAGGAAGGAGGGAGAGGAGGGAGAGAGAGAAGGGGAGGGGAGAGGGAGAGGGGGTAGGAGAAGCAAAGAAGGGGAGGGGGGAGGAGGAAGGGTTAGGGAGAGGGAGGGGGGAGGAGAATCAGAAGGGGAGAGGGAAGGGGGAAGGAGGAAGGTCATACATCAAACCACCACGTCGGCCTCGTATCATTTTTCAGCATCAGTTCATGACCGTCACCTGACACACACTCTCTCTCTCTTTCTATCTATCTTTCTGTTTATCTATCTTTTTTTTCTCTCTCTCTCTCTCCACACACACACACACACACACACACACACGCATATTACTAATTAAATAAAGGAAAGTGGCATCAGTGCAGAGGTTACTATCTAAATATAAGATCACTGACAGACAGACACCAACGATTTTTCACTAATGGGGTTTCTTTTGAACTCGTACCACTTTTTCAAGATTTAAAGGTGTGTGTTAGAGGCCCAGTGGTGTCCCTATACTGTACTAGATAGATAGATAAAGATAAGATAGATAGATAGATAGATTGACAGACAGAGACAGACAGATATAGATAGATAGATAGATAAAGATAAGATAAGCTAGATAGATACTGGTAGCTAGATAGATAGATAATAGATATATAGATAATATAGATAGATAGATAGATAAAGATAAGATAAGCTAGATAGATACTGGTAGATAGATAGATACATAATAGATATATAGATAAAGATAAGATAGATAAGATAGATAGATAGTCGATGATACTGGCTGTATGGTAGATGTTTCTGTTGTCAATGTTGTATGCATGTATAAGTGATGTTAACCAATTCAGTAACAGGATGTTATTTTCAGTTTTACTTTTGTTAGCATTAGGCGCTTTTATGCAGCTTAGGAAGGACATCGATCTTCATGAACTCTTCCGTTTGTACACTCGGATACCGTAATCTTTAGCCCATTCGTACGAAAGCGGGGACCACATATGTTTTTCTTTATGCAATTACAACTATCTGGATTATTTTTTGGATAGAACTATTTTTTCAATAAATAGTATTTATAGTTTTGTAGTTGATTTATAGAAAATTATATTGATAGTTTGGTTTATAGATATATATTTCCATAGTTAGAAATAGGTGAAGTCCAGGAATATTTATGAGTGGGCTAGAGACTATGGTATCCGAGTGTACAAAGGCCTAAGCTAAATAATATAGTTTAACAAAAGTTCCATGGTACCAGTACACTGAAAGGATTTCCACATCTGTAAATGTATTCAGATATGAAACAAGTGTGACAATGTTTAATATATCATCAGAAATATGCAAAATGCTACTTGACTTTGGACATTTCAAGTTGATTAATATTTTTTTGGCGATGCAAATCTAATGTAAGAATTTTAACTTTTAATAGAAACATTTATTATATTATATTTTTTATTTCAGGAAAACACTTGGTTGTACTACGTAGCAGTAATAATATTTGTTTTAATGTGTGTGTGTGTGTGTGTGTGTGTGTGTGTGTGTGTGTGTGTGTGTGTGTGTGTGTGTGTGTGCGCGCGCGCGCGTGTGTGTGTGTGCGTGTATGTAAAAATGAACAAAATATAAAATATAGAAATCTCACGGCCACAGTAGCTACTCTACCGAAGAACTACATTCAACATCCGGGGAAGTTTGCTGAGGCTTGAGAAGAATTTTATATGAAAAAAGTTTGACATATTAAACTTCTCTACCTCTAACTTTCAACTTTGGTGGTGTTGGAATCATGCTGGCGATAAACGGTAAAAAAAGAAAAAAAAAATCCCAATTGTTATATCCGTTTAGTAACCAATAGTGTATCCAGATATATTAGGTGGTGTAATGGTTAAGGTGTCTAAAAATATGTGTGTCATAACCCGGGTTCGAATCCTGGTGGATCACTTAATATATGCTTTCATTAATTTCATTGGAGGTGTTTGGTGTTGTGGTGAAATTAATACAAAATGGATTATCATCAATAAGAAAATTGTACTGACATTCGAAATCAGTCAACATAACATCTGGAAATCTTGTACGTCAGTAGGATATTTTGAATTCACATTTATTCCGTGCCCAATTGACCACTTGCGAGTTTCAGGCTATAAGGAAGTTGGAGCCGTGAACATCGATATTAAAGAGAAATGCAGTAATTATGTGGGTTTCTGATGGATTAAAAGTATGATCAATTTGGTTTTATGTATTTATGTATGTATTATGGCCGTATTTTAGCTGATTCTTCCATTAAATATTGAGGGCCACGGCTCCAACTTCCTTATAGACCAAAACTCGCAAGTGGTCAATTCCAAGGTCCTATATAGTAATACCTAAACTCCAAACACTAATTAGTCAGTAGCGTATATAATGTACGGGTCTTAGAAATTAATTAATTATACTGAAGCTCAACTCATTTGGTAGATAATATACAATAGATAAAAAAAAGATAACATAGAAAGTCCCTACTAATCCTCAGCTAGAGAGGGAAACTATAAACAATCTTTGCAGCTCAGTCTTCATATCATTGGGATGTGTATCTTAAGCCGGTATCACACGAGCGCTTTTTCCCTCAAAATTTATCCTCAACCCTGGTCTGGCACCTTATGAGGTCAACATTTAATATATTTTGGTTACCAAAATTCATGTATCACCAGTCTATTTTCCGATACCAGTGTCAATTATTCCAAAAATGTTGCCAGAAATTTTTTGATCGTCGAATGTGGACTATAAAAGCTCTCGTGTGATACCGGCTTTAGCTTGCTTAAACACTCCCTAGTTGTCTATATCTCTTTTTTTCACACACACACACACACACACACACAGACACACACAGTTTCCTACACACCCCAATGCATCATTCAACATTTGGGATAAGGGGCTTAATTTGATGTTTTGAAAGCTACTAAAGTTACAAAACGCTCAATCGTTCTTCCTAACAAATATGTCCACCATTTGTCAATTCTCTTACCTCCTCCATCCCTTTTCACTATTTGATGCATATGGAAAAATACAAAATAAAAACTAAAGTAAAACAACTAAATAACCTTTGTAGCCTTTCACATTAGCTCCTATATACTGTACAATCACGCTATTAAGTGATGTCTCGGCACCAAGTATGTTTTGATCAATAATTGGTATCAGCAATATCTAAGCTTTCATTTCTTCATATCGAGTGAAATATACAAACATGTTCCTACACATACCCACCCTATTCAACATCTGACAGCCATTAATACAGCACAGAGCGAGCCAAACGCAATGACTGCTGAATATTGACTTATTAGCGCGACTGTACATGCAAACCCCTCATACGCCCTTTTCGTCACTCTGTCTTTACTTATTCTCTTCCTATCCTACACTGCCATACACCCTTTTCATCACACTGTCTTTACTTATTCTCTTCCTATCCTACACTGCCATACACCCTTTTCATCACTGTCTTTACTTATTGTCTTCCTATCCTACACTGCCATACACCCTTTTCATCACTTATTGTCTTCCTATCCTACACTGTCATACACCCTTTCCATCACACTGTCTTTCTTATTGTCTTCCTATCCTACACTGCCATACACCCTTTTCATCACTTATTGTCTTCCTGTCCTACACTGTCATACACCCTTTCCATCACACTGTCTTTCTCATTGTCTTCCTATCCTACACTGCCATACACCCTTTTCATCACTTATTGTCTTCCTATCCTACACTGCCATACACCCTTTTCATCACACTGTCATTACTTATTGTCTTCCTATCCTACACTGCCATACACCCTTTCCATCACACTGTCATAACTTATTGTCTTCCTATCCTACACTGCCATGCACCCTTTTCATCACTTATTGTCTTCCTATCCTACACTGTCATACACCCTTTCATCACTTATTGTCTTCCTATCCTACACTGCCATACACCATCACTTATTGCCTTCCTATCCTACACTGCCATACACCCTTTTCATCACTTATTGTCTTCCTATCCTACACTGCCATACACCCTTTTCATCACTTATTCTCTTCCTATCCTACACTGCCATACACCCTTTTCATCACTTATTGTCTTCCTATCCTACACTGCCATACACCCTTTTCATCACTTATTCTCTTCCTATCCTACACTGCCTACACCCTTTTCATCACTTATTGTCTTCCTATCCTACACTGCCATACACCCTTTTCATCACTTATTGTCTTCCTATCCTACACTGCCATACACCCTTTTCATCACTTATTGTCTTCCTATCCTACACTGTCATACACCCTTTCCATCACAGTCTTTCTTATTGTCTTCCTATCCTACACTGCCATACACCCTTTTCATCACTTATTGTCTTCCTATCCTACACTGTCATACACCCTTTTCATCACTTATTCTCTTCCTATCCTACACTGTCATACACCCTTTCCATCACTCTGTCTTCACTTATTCTCTTCCTATCCTACACTGCCATACACCCTTTCCATCACACTGTCTTTACTTATTGTCTTCCTATCCTACACTGCCATACACCCTTTTCATCACACTGTCATTACTTATTGTCTTCCTATCCTACACTGCCATACACCCTTTTCATCACTTATTGTCTTCCTATCCTACACTGCCATACACCCTTTCCATCACACTGTCTTTCTCATTGTCTTCCTATCCTACACTGCCATACACCCTTTTCATCACTTATTGTCTTCCTATCCTACACTGTCATACACCCTTTTCATCACTTATTGTCTTCCTATCCTACACTGTCATACACCCTTTCCATCACACTGTCTTTCTTATTGTCTTCCTATCCTACACTGCCATACACCCTTTTCATCACTTATTGTCTTCCTATCCTACACTGCCATACACCCTTTTCATCACTTATTCTCTTCCTATCCTACACTGCCATACACCCTTTTCATCACTTATTGTCTTCCTATCCTACACTGCCATACACCCTTTCCATCACGCTGTCTTTACTTATTGTCTTCCTATCCTACACTGCCATACACCCTTTTCATCACTTATTGTCTTCCTATCCTACACTGCCATACACCCTTTTCATCACTTATTGTCTTCCTATCCTACACTGCCATACACCCTTTCCATCACTCTGTCTTCACTTATTCTCTTCCTATCCTACACTGCCATACACCCTTTTCATTACTTATTGTCTTCCTATCCTACACTGCCATACACCCTTTTCATTACTTATTGTCTTCCTATCCTACACTGCCATACACCCTTTCCATCACGCTGTCTTTACTTATTGTCTTCCTATCCTACACTGCCATACACCCTTTCCATCACTTATTGTCTTCCTATCCTACACTGCCATACACCCTTTCCATCACACTGTCATTACTTATTGTCTTCCTATCCTACACTGCCATACACCCTTTTCATCACTTATTGTCTTCCTGTCCTACACTGTCATACACCCTTTCCATCACACTGTCTTTCTCATTGTCTTCCTATCCTACACTGCCATACACCCTTTTCATCACTTATTGTCTTCCTATCCTACACTGCCATACACCCTTTTCATACAAGGTCATTAATTATTCTCTTTATGCACTCACAACACTTTCATCTTTCATTTTCTATTTGGAGATTTCGCTTTCGCTTACCCAGCAATATTAATAGACTTATGCTGAATGGGGTGTAAGGTCAAACTAATGAGGCGAAACATCTTAGTTTCTACATGGTAATGGAGTGAAACCGGGATCCTTTATGCGTCACTCCTCTATACCTTCCTCTTTCCCTCTCCCTCCGAACTAATCCAATTTTCTCCTCTTCAAATTCACTTTGGTTCCATCCTTCCACTTCTCCCTTCACTTGACACTTCCCATTTCTACCTTTAAGGAGAGACTGACCATTTGTTTGGTCTATTAATGTATTTAATCATATATTGTTTTTAGTTTCCTCCCTAGACCTCCATCAAGCTTAGAAAAACACCCCCTAGATACACCCCCTTCAAGATAAATGTGTACATTTTTCGGTAGAAAAATGTCCCGGCCGAAGGCCGATTCCTCTTAAAATTGCAGGCTCGCTATCGCTCGCCAGGAAATAATCGATACCTAAATGGCACGAAAGGTCTTAAATTTGACAACGAAATGGGGGGAAAGGTTCTAAAATCGCCAAACTAATGGGCCAAACGTCTGATAATTTCAAAACTAGTGGGGCTAAACATTAGGGAGAAGGGGGTCCAGAAAAACGGTCTGCCTCCCCTTAAGCCGGAGTCACACGAGCGCATTTTTCGGCAACGTTCCACGAGCAAGTTATTTTCTCGTATTTACTGTTTTGAGTCGGAATCGGAAACTAGATCGGAGGTGGGTTGTGTTATGTAGTTTAATGCTTAAGGGGAGATCTCCACTTGAGGGATTTTTTTTTTTCTGGACCCCTTTCTCCCTCATGTTTAGCCCCATTGTTTTTGATATTATAAAACGTTCGCCCCATTAATTTAGCGATTTTAAGAACTTTCACCCCATATGAAGACCTTTCGTGCCATTCAGGTGTCGATTTTATCCTGGCGAGCGATAGCGAGCCTGTAATTTAAGAGGAACCGGCCATTGGCCGGGACATTTTTCTACCGAAAAATGTACACATTTATCTTGAAAGGGACTCAAGGGGGTATCATTTTAAGATGGAGGTCTAGGGAACAAAGTAAATACCTCCCCTTAAGCAACGTAAATTTTGAAGCTGCCAGACAATAATTGCTCGTACAAATTGACGAAACAAATCGCTCGTGTGACGCCGGCCTTACCAACGAAGGGAGGACTAATTTATTCCCGACCTATCGTTTTTCGTTCCCTTCGTGTGCCCACATTTTCTTGTACACGCCAAAAAATATACGAATTGAGCTTCGTACTCAGAATCCCTTGAGTGGTGTGCTGTTCTGCTTCGATTAATTAGTGTGATCTACAAATTGTGAAGGAATTTTCTATATTTGGAGCGTATATACGGTATGGCCATAAATGACATTCAGGTCCATGTTTGTTTTACTCTTAGATGGTATTAATTTCATCATCGCTGCAGTAAGTATTGTTCACGGATGGAGTGAACAAGTATATGGATGAAGGCGGTGCTGGTTGGGAGGAGGGGTGTCGACTGACTGAGGACAGAGGTGCATATGGGCGTTTCGTTCGTGGCCACCTCTTCGGGGATCACGGCGTCAGGGAATAGATAGATTATTAATTTGCTCTGACTAGCGATATATATTAAAATATGCAAAGGAGCCTTTATAAAGGTGTTCATTGAAAAGGCTCAGCCCTAATTGATATTAAGGGGAGATCTCTACTTCAGGAATTATTTTCTGGACCCCTTTCTCCCTCATGTTTAGCCCCATTGCTTTTGAGATTTTAAGATGTTCGCCCCATTAGTTTGGCGATTTTAAGAACTTTTGCCCCATTTTAAGACCTTTCGTCCCATTTAGGTGTTAATTTTTTCCTGGCGAGCGATAGCGAGCCTGTAATTTAAGAGGAACCGGCCTTTGGCCGGGAAATTTTTCTACCGAAAAATGTACAAATTTATCTAGAAAGGGAGCCTAGGGGGTGTAATTTTAAGCTTGATGGAGGACTAGGGAACAAACTAAAAACCTCCCCTTTTAACTATGTACAGCAAAATATATCGTATATGTTCTTTTGGGCTAATAAACCTATTGAATGTAAACCTTAATTTGCATTGACCTTTCTGGTACATATTATTGAAGTGTAATAATTATAACCAGCCATGCTATTTACTTTAACGACCAAATGTCCATTGAGAAAAGTCAGCCTAGCGTAAAGATATGGCATTTAAGGGGACATGGACCGGTTTTCTGGACCACTTTCTTTCTCCCTTATGCTTAGCCCCATTAGTTTTCAGATGCTAAGATGTTTTCCCCATTAGTTAGTCGATTTTAAGACCTTTCGCCCCATTTCTTCGTCAATATTTAGACCTTTCGTGCTATTTAGGTGTCAATTTTTTCCCTGGCGAACGATAGTGTGCCTGTAATGTTGGAAGAACCGGCCTTCGGCCGGGAAATTTTTCTACCGAAAAATGTACAAATTAATCTAGAAGGGGGATCTAATGATTTTTTTGTTTTTTAAATTTGATGGAGGTCTAGCGAGGAAACTAGAAAAATAATGAAGACGTGCAAAAATCGCCTAAAAAGTTAACCATCCCCCCTTAAAGTGAAAGGAGGGGGGGCCTAGATGACGTAGAGTGTAGGGTGGGGCCCAGGTTTACCAAGTTAACATCATAAAATACCGCTACACTAAAGTTAACATCATAAAATACCGCTACACTAAAGTTAACATCATAAAATACCGCTACACTAAAGTTAACATCATAAAACACCGCTACACTAATAGTACCCTAAAGTCGACAGATAGGGAAAACAGGTTGAATATCGCTAGCAAAATGGCACAACGCCCAGAATATTAATTGACCACTTGCGAGTTTCAGGCTATAAATAAATTGGAACGGTAAGCATCACTATTAAACCAAAATGCAAGAATAATGTAGGTTTCTGATTTTTTTTTCTATGTGATTGAGGTAGGCAAAAGGCAGAACTGCCTATAGCGAGTGCCTCCCCAATAGTTGAAAGAGTGACAGGGCTAAACAGTGTGCTGAATTGGATTATATGTGTTTATAAATGTACTACAGTCGTATTTTAGCTGTTAATTCTGCTAAATATCGATGTCTACAGCTCCAACTTCCTTATACAGTATAGCGAAACTCCCAAGTGGTCAATACAAATGGCTCAACTCTCCAGAAGTTACCAAAAAACACACGTCGCTAGATGTGAATGTAGCAGCCACTGGATGGAAGTAAATATCTCTAACTCTAGCTTAAGGGGGGTCACCTGCTTTGTTCTCTCTCTCTCTCTCTCTCTGGGTTGTATCCATTCGGCCCCATTCAGCCTACTGTTTCAAGACGTGTATTCCTATCCAGGTGTCAATTTCCTCCTGGCGAGCGATAGCGAGCCAGCATACAATGCTGGGTCGCTATCGCTCGCCAGGAGGAAATTGACACCATATATAGCGAGCCAGCATACAATGCTGGCTCGCTATCGCTCGCCAAGAGGAAATTGACACCTAGATAGGAATACATGTCTTACAACAGTAGGCTGAATGGGGCCGAATGGATACAAGCCAGAGAGATAAATCTCACTTCGCCGAAGACATTTTTCTATCGAAAAATGTACAATTTTAGCCTGCTGTCAAAAACATCTTTACAAATATGCGAGGAGTTCAAGCAACCAGACTCCTCCGAGCCCCCGCACACCACAGTCAAGTCCCTCACCCTTACCAATGCCAAACCCCACACCACCCCGCCCCTCCCATCCTTCCCCACTCACCCGCCCAGCAACACCAACTTCTCTGTAATATAATAATAATAATAATAATAATATTTATTCAGTTAGCATTTTACAATGTTGGTACCACATAATATGTTACAAATATGACATGTACAGTCGAGGTTGATAAGTGTTGTCAGATATTTCACAAAGTTTCGGACACTGACTAATACTCTGAGGGATAAGCACTTTTCCCAGTAACTATAAAGATACCAATAACACTTGTTGAGCGAAAACCACTGGAATCTATGACAACACTTAATACCCCCGATTGTAGCAGCTTTGCATAATTCCAACTAAGGATAGCCCAATAAGGCCGTTAGGCGTATTTCCATTGGGGTCCTTGTGGGATTAGGTTAGCTGGGGAAAAAGGGGAGGATACAAAATGTAGATACTGTCTACTGTATATGCATCCTCTAGATTTCAACCAATAGTCAATGGATGCAGATATTATTCACAAGGTACAGTCGCGCTAATAAGTGATGTCTCGGCACCAAGTATGTTTTGATCAAAAATTGGCATCAGCAATATCTAAGCTTTCATTTCTTCATATCGAGAGAAATATACAAACATGTTCCTACACTTACCCACCCTATTCAACATCTGACAGACATTAACACAGTACAGAGCAAGCCAAATGTAATGCCAGCTGGGACATGCCACATTAGCGCGACCGTACATTGGCAACGCTGATGAACCCCCCCCCCCCCCCCCCCCCCAACAACAACAACAACAACAAATACAACCAACCAACGTACTGTTGTTAATTTAGCTACTTTTCCGCTAGATCTCTGGAGGTATTTACGTCGATCTAGAGGCAAAAAAATCTGTCTAGCAACATGAATTCTAGCGATAGTATGTAGATTTGAGCCATTTTAGAGAGGTATTGTAGAGATTGCGTCATTAGGCTAGCTATTTTAGAGATTGTGACATTATTCTAGCTATTTTCGGCATTTAGTTAGGACTTGATTTGGCAACCCTGTGGTGACGGTGACCCACGACTTTCCGGCCCAAGGATCAAGCTCAAAGGTTGCTAGTTATCAGACAAAATGTCAATGGCCTTTGCCGTTCACTCACTTGTAAAGGTAAACACAAATATGACCGCCGGGCTACGCAGATCTAATTAATATAATACTGCCACCAACGTAGTAGGACAGAGGTTATGTTTTTGCTTCCAGTTGTCTGTTTGTCTGTAAACAAGATATTTCATAAAGTTATGAACAAAAAATCACGAAATTTGGTGGGCTGATAGGATATGTGACAAGGAAGAAGCGACTTAATTTAAGAAGCGATTCGGAGATTTTCACAAAATGTTGTAGGCATTTATAATAAATATAATAACCTTAGGTCATTTATTATACGCCATTTTTCGCCTTCGCTCCGAGGTTCAGTAGCGCTGTAATAGCCAACAGAGACCATTACCTGCCCCCTTGCTCAAGGGAGACAGTACTCTACCAACCAGGGTTATTGAAACAAATACTGGACTCCGGGATAGGAAGCCAAGATGTTCTCCACTAAACCAGCCGGCTGCATATAGTTATGAACCGATTTTTACGAAATTTGGTGGGCAGATAGGATATGAATCGAGGAAGAAGTGATTCGATATAGGAGGCGATCCAGAGATTTTGACGAAATTTGGTGGGAAGAGAGAATATGCGCCAGAGAACAAGTGATTCAATTTAGGAGGGGATTCGAATCACATCCTGGAACTCAGATTCAGAAGAAAATTCAGACTTATGATATTAAGGGGACATGGACCGTTTTTCTGGTCCCGTTTTTACCTTGTGTTTAGCCCCATTAGTTTCGAGATTTAAAGACGTTCGGCCCATTATTTTGGCGATTGTAACACATTTCGTCCCATTTCGTTGTCAATTTTTAGACCTTTTGTGTTATTTAGGTGTCGATTTTTTCCTGGCAAGCGATAGCGAGCCTGTAATTTTAAGAGGAACCGGCCTTCGGCCGGGACATTTTGCTACCAAAAAGTGTACAAATTTATCTTGAAGGGGGGTCTAGGGGTTATTTGTCTAAGCTCGATGGAGGTCTAGGGAGGAAACTAAAAAATATATGAATAAATGAATTAATAGACCAAAAAAACAGCCCATCTCCCCTTAATAATGGTAAGGAACCAGCCCCGTATAGGTCGAGATATGAGCTGATCGATATATGCAAACGTCGACGCCTACCTGGAATGTTGGTCACGTGACCTGGGCTATTATATTGATGCAAGGTTGACAATGCATAAATCACACGCACAGGTATATACTGTATATATATACAGTTTACCGCACGTATTCTATTCCGTTAAGAGGGGGGTGGTGACCTGTTTTGGTTCTGTCCTTTTCTATCTTTCTCTGGCTTGTATCCATTTGGCCCCATTTAGCCTACTGTTTTAAGACGTTTATCCCCATCCAGGTGTCAATTTTTCATTGGTGAGCGGTAGCGAGCCAGCATATCTTTTATTTTTGTTTGACAGCAGGCTAAATTTGTACATTTTTCGATAGAAACATTTCTCCGGCGAAGCCGATTTCTTCATAATAATGCTGGCTCGCTATCGCTCGCCAGGAAGAAATCGACACCTAGATGGGGATAAACGTCTTAAAATAGTTGGCTCAATGGGGCCGAATGGATACAAGCCAGAGAAAGAGAGAAAAGGACAGAAAAAACAAAAAGCAGGTCACCCCCCTTAATGTCGTGATTATAGTCAAATTCAACTGAAATGAGCTCCAAGGAGGTCAAGGTCGCCCTGTGCGGTGTTGCCAGATGTCTACCAAAACAAACCTTTTAGAATACGAGAAACCAAGGAAAACCACATTTAGAAGGGAAACTTAAAATAAATGTAAAAGACGTTTTTATGTCTGGAAGGGTTATTGGTATTCTTGTATAAAACTTACAGAAACGAAATAATAGGTAGGCTATATTTGTATATACCTATTTACATTGTACAGCATCTCCCTTGCCTGGCTATGAAGATGAGAGTAACTTTTGCGAATTTTTCCTTCCATGGTGGTCGCGCTATGAATGAGGGTTAGTGACCGTCTGACCTGGGTGATGTTGTTGTCGTAGTTTGAGGCCATTTAAAGCGTTGCCATTACTCGTACCCAGCTCTCTCTCTCTTTTGATGGGATTACATTGGGCTATATTGCATTTTGGAGATTGTGTATGTATGTATGTGTGTGTTTGTGTGTGTATCTGTAGGGGTGTGTGTGAGTGTGTGCGTAGCCAACAGAACCGCATTGACATTACTTGGCAACGTCGCATATCCTACCATTCCTTAAATCTATTTATAGCTGTCCCCAGAAAAATGGCAGCATGTTCTAAATAGCGTGCCATATGTTGTATAAATTCCTTCTATATATCCTTAAAATTATATGTTTCTTAACACCACATAACCTTTAACCTCGACCAAAAAACAATCTTTACACTGGTGAGCTGTAAATAATCTAGTGTGAACGGAATAAATCGGGTGAAACATACGTCTGTGAGGTATTATCATAAGATTTCGACCCACTTCCAGAATGTTTAGAGCGTCGGTGTAAAGATTGTTTTTTGGTCGAGTGTACAATCACGTATAACAAATCGGCAACCCTTTAATTTGTCCTTATACAATTATAATAACCATTGGGATTTATTTTTGGATGGAACTTGCTTTTCAATAAATAGTATATATGGTTTTGTATTTGGTGTACAGTCGCGCTAACAAGTCATGTCTAGGCACCATTTATGTTTTCATCAATAATTGGTATCAGCAATATTCACACATGACTTATTCTTTTTTGAGTGAGATATACAACCATGTTCCTTCACTTTCCCACCCTATATCAACATCTGACAGACATTAATACAGCATAGAGCAAGCCGAACGTAATGACAGCTGGGACATGACTTATTAGCGCGACCGTACCGTATAGTAGATAATATTCACAAAATATCTTCCAGAGAAATACTTACATCATTAGTAATAGGTGAAGTCAACGAGTATGTATCAGTGACTGTAACAAATGTAGGTACAGTAATATTATTTAAATATGCAGTACTAAAATCTAACTATGTATACGTCAATTGGATTTAAGGGGAGATATCCACTTGAGGGATTTTTTTTCTTGACTCCTTTCTCCCTCATGTTTAGCCCCATTGTTTTCCTAATGTTAAGACGTTCGCCCCATTATTTTGACGATTTTAAGAACTTTCAACCCATTTCTGTCAATTTTAAGACCTTTCGTGCCATTTAGGTGTCGATTTTTTCCTGGCGAGCGATAGCGAGCCTGTAATTTAAGAGGAACCGGCTTTCAGCCGGGACATTTTTCTACCGAAAATTGTACAACTTTATCTTGAAAGGGGCTCAAGGGGGTGTAATCTTAAGCTTGAAGGATATCTACGGACCAAACTAAAAACCTCCCCTTAACCAAACATTAATTTCTTTGGCATTATTATTTAAAGCCTTGTTAACCTAGTATTAGTGCTTTACCCATACATTTTAGAAATATGAAAATGTTAGTGCTCAAAGATTCTATAATTATTTCTACAGTAGTTGCCTTATGTAGCTTTAGAACAACAGTATTCTTGTGGCTTGCTTTTCTAAACATTGTGTTATCCGTTCACTATTTACTGTTTACATTACTTTAAAAATTTGCAAGTTTGGCAAGGGAAAGAAAATCATTATACCTTTGTTTACCTCGTCATGCCAGTCTCACAGCATTGCATAAATTCCGTGTTTGCCTAGCCTGAATGGAGGCGAAAAGCAGGTTGTTTATTCGTGGTAGTCAACAGAAAACGCAACTTCTTTATTCGTGGTAGTCAACAGAAAACGCCTGTTGTTATTCGTAATAGTCAACAGAAAACGCAGGTTGTTTATTCTTAATAGTCAACAGAAAACGCAGGTTGTTTATTCGTAATAGTCAACAGAAAACGCAGGTTGTTTAGTCGTAATAGTCAACAGAAAATGCAGGTTGTTTATTCGTAATAGTCAACAGAAAACGCAGGTTGTTTATTCTTAATAGTCAACAGAAAACGCAGATTGTTTATTAGTAATAGTCAACAGAAAACGCAGGTTGTTTATTCGTAATTGTCAACGGAAAACGCAGGTTATTTATTCGTAATTGTCAACAGAAAACGCAGGTTGTTTATTCGTAATTGTCAACAGAAAACGCAGGTTGTTTATTCGTAATTGTCAACAGAAAACGCAGGTTGTTTATTCGTAATTGTCAACAGAAAACGCAGGTTGTTTATTCGTAATAGTCAACAGAAAACGCAGGTTGTTTATTCGTAATAGTCAACAGAAAACGCTTATCAGTTGCCCGGTCAACGTTGAAAAGTGAGTCTTTAGAAAAGTTAAGGGGGTAGTGCTTGCATTTGTTGGCCTATGTATTAATTTTATAAGGTATTTTTGAGTTTCCTCGCTCGACCTCCATCAAGCTTAAAAAACACCCCCTATACACCCTTTCAAGATAAATTTGGAAATTTTTCGGTAGAAAAATGTCCCGGCCGAAGGCCGGTTCCTTCTAAACATAGAGGCTCGCTATCGCTCGCCAGGAAAAAATCGACACCTAAATGGCACGAAAGGTCTTCTTATTGACAAAGAAATGGGGCGAAACGTCTAAAATTCGCCAATTTAATAGAACAAACGTCATAAAATCTCAAAACTAACATGCTAAACATGAGGGAGAAGGGGGTCCATAAAAAGCGAGTACATCCCCCTTAAACGCGACCAGTTGGCTGTCGCTCTCCGCTGCTACCACACTGCCGAGAAAAGAGAGAGAGAGAGAGAGAGAGAGAGAGAGAGAGAGAGAGAGAGAGAGAGAGAGAGAGAGAGAGAGAGAGAGAGAGAGAGAGAGAGAGAGAGAGAGAGAGAGAGAGAGAGAGAGAGAGAGAGAGAGAGAGAGAGAGAGAGAGAGAGAGAGAGAGAGAGAGAGAGAGAGAGAGAGAGAGAGAGAATAACGATACAAAAAAAAAAAAAAAAAAAAAACGACGTCCATGTTTTAATAACGGTATACAAAAGTGTCCCCCGCCATGCTGCTTCTTCTTCTTGTGTCCTGAGCGCCGTATATCCCCTGACAAGCCAAGTAATTAGGCGTATAAAACCTGCCAGAGGGCCAATATCCTCTTAAGGGGATAGTGGACAGCTTTTGGGGGCTATTCATTCATTTATTCAATATTTTTTTAGTTTCCTCCCTAGACCTCCATCAAGCTTTGAAATACACCTCCTAGACCCCCCTTCAAGATAAATTTGTAAATTTTTCGGTAGAAAGATTTCCCGGCCGAAGGCCGGTTCCTCTTAAAATTACAGGCTCGCTTTCGCTCGCCAGGAAAAAATCGACACTTAAATGGCACGAAAGGTCTTAATATTGACAAAGAAATGTGGCGAAAGGTCTCAAAATCGCCAAACTAACGGAACGAACGTCTTAAAACCTCAAAACTAATATACTAAACATGAGGGAGAAGGGGGTCCATAAAAAGCGAGTACCGCCCCCTTAAACACGCCCATTTTATAGGGGGTGGTCGTCGCCTTTTATGGATCCCCATCTCCCTCGTGTTTAGCATATTAGTTTTGAGATTTTAAGAAGTTTGTTCCATTAGCTTGGCGATTTTAAGACCTTTCACCCCATTTTGTGTCAATATTCAGACTTTTCGTGCCATTTAGGTGTAGATATTTTCCTGGCGAGCGATAGCGAGCCTATAATTTCAGAAGGAACCGGCCTTTGGCCGGAAAATTGTTCTACCGAAAAAAGTACAAATAAATCTTGAATGGGGATGTAGTGGGTGTTTTTTAAAGTTTGATGGAGGTCTAGCGAGGAAATTCAAAAATATATTAATGCATAAATACATAGACCAACAAACAAGCTCTACCCCCTTAAACTCGGCCACTGTAAGACAAGTAAAATCTTAAACTTCGGGCCACTCGGAAGACACGACAACGTCAGACTTGAGAAGGGGCTAGTGCTTGTTTTGGGGGGCTACTTATTCACTGAGTTTCTTCGTTAGACCTCCATCAAACTTTAAACAAAAACACCCCCAACACCCCCTTTCAAGATGTATTTGTACATTTTTCGGTAGACAAATGTCCCGGCCTCCTTCAAAAATTACAGGCTCGCTGTCGCTCGCCAGGAGAAAATCTACACATGAGGGAGAAGGGGGTCCATAAAAAACGAGTACCTCCCCCTTAACACCCCCAGCCAAACAGGACATTCTTTTACTCACTCATTCCAAACTTGACACCAGTTAAACTTTATGAAATTTCTCGGTAAAGCCGGTATCAAACGAACACATTTTCCCTCAACACTGGTCTGGCAGCTTATGTGGTCAACATATAACATATTTCGGTTGCCTAAGTTCATCTATCATCAGTCTAGTTTCCCATACCAGTCCAAAATATTCCAAAAATGTTGCCAGAAAAATTTTGATCATCGAATGTTGATTATAAAAGCTCTCGTGTGGTTACTTGCTTAAATGTCAGTATAAAAAGTTTGAGAATTATGAAATGGTACGGTATATACAGCTATTTCCTTGACTTAGTAGTGATCAATAATAAGTTGATCAATAATAAGTTAGTTTGATATTGGTATTAAATACAATCTCTCAAGACAATACTTAAAGGGGGTGACCTGCTTTTTTTCTCTTTTTCTCTCTTTCTCGCTCGTATCCATTGAGCCCCATTCAGCCTACTGTTTTGAAACGCTTATCCCCATCCAGGTGTCAATTTATTCCTGGCGAGCGATAACGAGCCATCGTTGTATGGAGAAATCCGGCCAATGGCCAGTGACCCTCCTTAAAAATACAAATAAAACGGTATGTTTTAAGGGGAGGTTTCTAGTTCCTCCCTAGATATCCTTCAAGCTTAAGATTACACCCCCTTGAGCCCCTTTCAAGATAAATTTGTATATTTTTCGGTAGAAAAATGGCCCGGCTGAAAGCCGGTTCCTCTTAAATTACAGGCTCGCTATCGCTCGCCAGGATAAAATCGACACCTGAATTGCACGAAAGGTCTTAATATGGGGTGAAAGTTCTTAAAATCGCTAAACTAATGGGAGAAACGTTGTATAATATCAAAGGCAATGGGGCTAAACATGAGGGAGAAAGGGGTAAAGAAAAAAATCCCTCAAGTGGAAATCTCGCCTTAAGCCCCTAGAGAGGCAATAAGGAACTGTCACTGGTAAAGTTTGCAACATGAATCAATAAGTCTAGTAAGTTTATCAATTGCTAAGGGGGCCCACCTCGTATATTTTTCTCTCCCTATCCCTCTTTCTCTGGGTTGTATCCATTCGGCCCCATTCAGCCTACTGTTTTAAGACAGTTATCCGCATCCAGGTGTCGATTTTTTCCTGGCGAGCGAAAGCGAGCCAGCGTAGAAGGCTAAATTTGTACATTTTTCGATAGAAAAATGTCTCTGGCGAAGCCATATTTCTTCACACAATGCTGGCTCGTTATCGCACGCCAGGAAGAAATCGACACCTGGATGGGGATAACAAATTTAAAACAGTAGGCTGAATGGTGTCGAATGGATACAAGGCAGCCAGAGAAAGAGAGAAAAGGGGAGAAAAAAAAAAAGCAGGTCACCTACCTTGATGCCATATAAATGTAACACTATATCCCACTCGGAAAGCGAAATAGGGAACGCGCAATACAACGATAGCAACGCGACCAATACAACCTACAACAATACAACCTACAACAATACAATCTACAACAATACAATCTACAACAATACAATCTACAACAATAAAACCTACAACAATACAATCTACAACAATACAACCTACAACAATACAATCTACAACAATACAACCTACAACAATACAATCTACAACAATACAACCTACAACAATACAATCTACAACAATACAACCTACAACAATACAATCTACAACAATACAACCTACAACAATACAATCTACAACAATACAACCTACAACAATACAATCTACAACAATACAATCTACAACAATACAACCTACAACAATACAACCTACAACAATACAATCTACAACAATACAACCTACAACAATACAATCTACAACAATACAACCTACAACAATACAATCTACAACAATACAATCTACAACAATACAATCTACAACAATACAACCTACAACAATACAATCTACAACAATACAACCTACAACAATACAATCTACAACAATACAACCTACAACAATACAATCTACAACAATACAACCTACAACAATACAATCTACAACAATACAATCTACAACAATACAACCTACAACAATACAATCTACAACAATACAACCTACAACAATACAACCTACAACAATACAATCTACAACAATACAATCTACAACAATACAATCTACAACAATACAATCTACAACAATACAACCTACAACAATACAATCTACAACAATACAACCTACAACAATACAACCTACAACAATACAATCTACAACAATACAATCTACAACAATACAATCTACAACAATACAACCTACAACAATACAATCTACAACAATACAATCTACAACAATACAACCTACAACAATACAATCTACAACAATACAACCTACAACAATACAATCTACAACAATACAATCTACAACAATACAATCTACAACAATACAATCTACAACAACAATACAATCTACAACAATACAACCTACAACAATACAATCTACAACAATACAATCTACAACAATACAACCTACAACAATACAATCTACAACAATACAATCTACAACAATACAACCTACAACAATGCAATCTACAACAATACAACAACCTACAACAACACAATCTACAACAATACAACCTACAACAATACAATCTACAACAATACAATCTACAACAATACAATCTACAACAATACAACCTACAACAATACAATCTACAACAATACAATCTACAACAATACAACCTACAACAATACAATACAACCTACAACAATACAATCTACAACAATACAATCTACAACACTACAATCTACAACAATACAATCTACAACAATACAACCTACAACAATACAATCTACAACAATACAACCTACAACAATACAATCTACAACAATACAACCTACAACAATACAATCTACAACAATACAACCTACAACAATACAATCTACAACAATACAACCTACAACAATACAATCTACAACAATACAACCTACAACAATACAATCTACAACAATACAATCTACAACAATACAATCTACAACAATACAATCTACAACAATACAATCTACAACAATACAATCTACAACATACAACCTACAACAATACAATCTACAACAATACAATCTACAACAATACAACCTACAACAATACAATCTACAACAATACAACCTACAACAATACAATCTACAACAATACAATCTACAACAATACAACCTACAACAATACAATCTACAACAATACAATCTACAACAATACAACCTACAACAATACAATCTACAACAATACAACCTACAACAATACAATCTACAACAATACAACCTACAACAATACAATCTACAACAATACAATCTACAACAATACAATCTACAACAATACAATCTACAACAATACAACCTACAACAATACAATCTACAACAATACAATCTACAACAATACAACCTACAACAATGCAATCTACAACAATACAACCTACAACAATACAACCTACAACAACACAATCTACAACAATACAACCTACAACAATACAATCTACAACAATACAACCTACAACAATACAATCTACAACAATACAATCTACAACAATACAACCTACAACAATACAATCTACAACAATACAATCTACAACAATACAACCTACAACAATACAATCTACAATACAACCTACAACAATACAATCTACAACAATACAACCTACAACAATACAACCTACAACAATACAATCTACAACAATACAATCTACAACAATACAACCTACAACAATAAAACCTACAACAATACAACCTACAATACAATCTACAACAATACAATCTACAACAATACAACCTACAACAATACAATCTACAACAATACAACCTACAACAATACAACCTACAACAATACAATCTACAACAATACAATCTACAACAATACAACCTACAACAATACAATCTACAACAATACAACCTACAACAATACAATCTACAACAATACAATCTACAACAATACAACCTACAACAATACAACCTACAACAATACAATCTACAACAATACAATCTACAACAATACAACCTACAACAATACAACCTACAACAATACAACCTACAACAATACAATCTACAACAATACAATCTACAACAATACAATCTACAACAATACAACCTACAACAATACAACCTACAACAATACAACCTACAACAATACAATCTACAACAATACAATCTACAACAATACAACCTACAACAATACAACCTACAACAATACAACCTACAACAATACAACCTACAACAATACAACCTACAAGACAACCTACAACAATACAATCTACAACAATACAACCTACAATACAACCTACAACAATACAACCTACAACAATACAACCTACAACAATACAACCTACAACAATACAATCTACAACAATACAATCTACAACACCAAAGTTATAGGAGTTTATGCCAGCAAGAAAGCGGGCACAGGACATTTGTATCCGATATTCCATTTCCCATGATTTAAGTGAAGATGTGTCGTGTTTATTGGTTCATTTGTGTATATTTCTATTATTTTATTAGTTTCCTCCCCAGACCTCCATCAAGCTTAAAATACCCCCCCCCCCCCCCCCCCCGAAGACCCTCCTTCAAGATAAATTTGTACATTTTTCGATAGAAAAATGTCCCGGCCGAAGGCCGATTCTTCCTAAATTACAGGTTCACTATCGGTCACCAGGAAAACATCAACACCTAAATAACACGATGTCTTAACATTGACAAAAAATGGGGCGAAAGGTCTTAAAATCGCCAAACTAATGGTCCGAACGTCTTTCAAGCTGAACACTAATGGAGCTAAACATGAGGAAGAAGGGTGACCAGAAAAAACGACCCACCATCTCCCCTTCAAACTGCTTCAATACACAATTCCCAGCAATAAGCCGCCGCCGCCCGAAGTATAAGAAATAGCCCAACTTAACTGCCGGCGCAAATTTCTGAATATCCAATAAACTTCCTCCCCAGCAATGAAACTCGCGAACTTTTTGGGGGCCAAGTTTTTAATATTACGCTGGTGACTGGGGGTAGGTAACGGAGTGGGGTGGGGTGGGGGGTACTTTTGTATAATGCAGGGACGCCCAAACTTTGCTTAAGGGAGCCCACCCTCGCTTTTTTGCTCTTTTCTCTCCCTCTCTCTTTGGCTTGTATCCATTCGGCTCCATTCAGCCAACTGTTTTAAGACGTTTATCCTCATCCAAGTGTCAATTTCTTCCTGGCGAGCGATAGCGAGCCAGCATTGTATGGAGAAATCCGGCTTCGCCGGAGACATTTTTCTATCGAAAAATGTACAAATTTAGCTTGCTGTCAAAACAAAAATATATATATGCTGGCTCGCTACCGCTCACCAGGAAAATATTGACACCTGGATGGGGGTAAACGTCTGAAAACAGTAGGCTGAATGGGGCCGAATGGATACAAGCCAAAGAGAGGGGGAGAGAAAGAGAACAAAGAGCGAGGTGGGCTCCCTTAAAAACTGTATCCATTAGCACGTCTTTCTTTAAACTTGCAACTCTCACTTGAAGTTTTGTGATTCATGGAACGGCAAATACGAACCAGCTTAAGGGAAGATTTCCACTTGAGGGACTTTTTTCTTGACTCCTTTCTCCCTCATGTCTAGCCCCCTTGCTTTTGAGATTTTAAGACGTTCGCCCCATTATTTTGGCGATTTTAAGAATTTACGCCCCATTCTGTCAATTTTAAGATCTTTCGTGCCATTTAGGTGTCGATTTTATCCTGGCGAGCGATAGCGAGCCTGTAATTTAAGAGTAACCGGCCTTCGGCCGGGAAATTTTTCTACCGAAAAATTTACAAATTTATCTTGAAAGGGGGTCAATGGGGGTGACATTTTTAGATTGCTGGAGGAGTAGGAAACAAACTAAAAACCTCCCCTTAATTGTTCAGCTAGGCCTAATCAGTGTCGCTAGGTTTTCATGATGGTGACATTATAATTATTCCCAGAAAATAACTAATATACACTTTATGATCATTGTAACACACACACACACACACACACACACACACACAGACACACACACACACACACACACACACACACACACACACACAGACACACACACACGCAGTTAGACAATTGTAACTCAGGAAGCGGGACAATACGAGCCTAAAAGCTCTACGCCTGTATACTACAATTAGGTAAATAAAAACATAAACAAATAAATAACTAAATAAACACAATATATATATATATAAACACAATATATATATATAAACACAAGTAGCGGAGACAAAGTAGGCGATAATGTTCCGGTAGGAGTAAATAAAACTGTGGACAGAATACACATAGAAACATAAATTGATGTAGTGTGGATGGACCAGGTGTTCAGTGTGTGGTGAGGGTAGAAATATCACACGAGAGCTTTTATCAAACAAATTCTGGCAAGATTTCTGGAATATTTTGCACTGGTATCGGCAACTAGACAGATGGTAGATGAAATTAGGTGACAGAAACATTATAAATGTTTACCTCCTAAGCTGCCAGACCAGTGTTAAGGGTAAATGTTGAGGGGAAAAGCGCTCGTGTGATACCGGCTTAACCCCTTCACCACCATGACGTAATTGACCTCATTTACGGTTACCATTAGACCATTTTCTTTAGTTTGCAATTTATCTATACGACTCAAATGGGTAAATATACGACCTCTATAAACCCTCCTAGTAACATAGGTCGTTCTTAAGGGCAGGTATTTACTTTGTTCCCTAGACCTCCATCAAGCTTAAAATTACACCCCCTTGAGTCCCTTTCAAGATAAATTTGTACATTTTTCGGTAGAAATATGTCCCGGCCAAAGGCCGGTTCCTCTTAAATTACAGGCTCGCTATCGCTCGCCAGGATAAAATCAACACCTAAATTGCACGAAAGTTCTTAATATGGGATGAAAGTTCTTAAAATCGCTAAAGTAATGGGGCAAACGTCTTAAAATCTCAAAAGCAATGGGGGAGAAAGGGGTCAAGAAAAAAGTCCCTCAAGTGGAAATCTCCCCTTAAACTGCATAATATCAACTAAATTGAACCAGAACAAAGGTATAAAAGGGGTCATGGTGCTGAAGGGGTTAAGCTTATCATATACAAGCGTACCAGGTAGTTTTGCAGTCGGTTGTACAGTCGACCAAGTAAGTCGTGTCGCCGTTGTCATTACGTTTTGCTCGCTGTGTGCTGTATTAATGTCTGTCAGATGTTGCATAGGGTGTGTAAAATAGGAACTTGTTTGTATATCTCACTCGAAACGATCATTTAATGCTTAGATAGTGCCGATACCAATTACTGATCGAAATATACTTGGTGCTGAGGGGGTTAAATGTACGGTCGCGCTAATAAGTCATGTCCCAGCTGCCAATACGTTTGGCTGGCTCTGTGCTGTATTAATGACAGTCAGATGTTGAATAGGGTGGGTAAGCGTCGGAGAATGTTTGTATATTTCACTCGATATGAAGAAATGAAGCTTAAATATTGCTGAAACCAATTATGGATCAAAATATACTTGGTGCCGAGACATGACTTATTAGGCCGACTGTACCGATCGGAAACACAGACGAAGGAGGAGGGTAACAATTTCCAGGTGAGAGTTGACTTAAGGGGGGTGACCTGTTTTTGTTCTGTCCTTTTCTATCTTTCTCTGCCTTGTACCCATTTGGCCCCATTCAGCCTACTGTTTTAAGACGTTTATCCCCATCCAGGTGTCAATTGTTTACTGGTGAGCGGTAGCGAGCCAGCATATTTTTTATTTTTGTTTGACAGCAGGCTAAATTTGTACATTTTTCGATAGAAAAATGTCTCCGGCGAAGCCGGATTTCTTCATATAATGCTGGCTCGCTATCGCTCGCCAGGAAGAAATCGACACCTAGATGAGGATAAACGTCTTAAAATAGTTGGCTAAATGGGGCCGAATGGATACAAGCCAGAGAAAGAGAGAAAAGGAGAGAAAAACAAAAAGCAGGTCACCCCCCTTAAAGACGGCTGCTGGAGAAGAGAGTATGTAGCTTTAAGGGGAGATGGGTTGGTTTTGCTGGTCCTCTTTCTCTCTCATGTTAAGCCCCATTGTTTTTGAGATTTTAAGACGTTCGGCTCATTAGTTTGGCGATTTTATGATTTTACACCCAATTTCTGTGACAATATTAAGACCTTTCGTGCAATTTAGGTGTCGATTTTTTTCTGGCGAACGATAGTGAGCCTGTATTTTTGGAAGAACCGGCTTTCGGCCGAGAAATGTTTCTACCGAAAAATTGACACATTTATCTAGAAGGGGGACCAAATGGATGATTTTTAAATGTTTGATGGAGGTTTAGGGAGAAAACTAGAACAAAATAATAACAATATTAAAAAATTCGACCAAAAAATGAATCATCCATACCAGGCAGTGGCGATGTCAAGAGGGAGGCGGGGGACCGGGAGACGTGTTAAGTCCTCTCGGTACCAGGGAGACTTTACCCACCTTCTGCCACCCCATTTCTCTGGCAAGCATAAGACGTTTCATGCCATTATTTGTTGCTATAGCTATAAATCATCCGGGGCAAGGATTCCCACATAGATATATAGAGCAAACAAGGACAAATAGAGAAATACACTAGATATACAGAGAGTTAGGAACATTTATTAAGAAGAAGAAAATGGGCACAGCATAGAGAAAAAAGACATCAAAATATAATTGATATAGATTAAAAAAAAAAAAAAAAAAAAAAAAAAATGGGGATTGGGCCTGAGCATATATATAGATAGATAGATATATAGATAGATTAATATACTTGCGTTGGTAGATATAGACTAGATTAAAGGGACAGTGGTTATTTTTAGGGGTCTATTTATATATATATTCTCTTTTTGTTTTTAGTTTCCTCGCTAGACCTTCATCAAACTTAGAAAAACATTCATTAGATCCCCCTTCGAGATTAATATGTACATTTTCGGTGGAAAAAAGTCACGGCCGAAGGCCGGTTCCTTCACAATTACAGGCTCGCTATCGCTCGCCAGAAAAAATGACACCTCAAGAGCACGAAAGGTCTTAAAATCGCCAAACTAATGGGCCGAACGTCTTAAAATCTGAAAACTAAAGGGGCTAAGCATGAGGGAGAAGGAGGATCCAGAAAACCCAGTCCATCTCCCTTTAATATGAATGATATCAAACAAATTACGTTACCAGGTTGTATTAAGTATAACCCTATAACTCAATTACACAAAAAAGGAGTGAAGCCGATCCAGATTAACCCCTTCCGTACCGGTGCCGTCCTTGTCAGTTTATTCTGGCTACTATTAGACGATTTTAGTCATGTTCAAAAGGGCTTCTACTTGCTAGCCATTAACAGTCTTCTAACTATCTCACTTAAGGGGGGTGACCTGCTTTTTGTTATTTCTGTCCCTTTCTCGCTTTCTCTGGCTTGTATCCATTCGGCCCCATTCAGCCAACTATTTTAAGACGTTTATCCCCATCTAGGTGTCGATTTCTTCCTGGCGAGTGATAGCGAGCCAGCATTATATGAAGAAATCCGGCTTCGCCGGAGAAATTTTTCTATCAAAAAATGTACAAATTTAGCCTGCTGTCAAACAAAAATTTAAAATATGCTGGCTCGCTACCGCTCACCAGTAAAAAATTGACACCAGGATGGGGATAAACGTCTTAAAACAGTAGGCTGAATGGGGTCAAATGGATACAAGCCAGAGAAAGATGGAAAAGGACAGAACAAAAACAGGTCACCCCCCTTAACCCTTTTCACTACCACAGACCCCTTCTTAGGCCGCACAAAATCGTCTTAATATAGCCACAATAAAACACAAATACGTCGCCGGTACAGTCGCGCTAATAAGTGATGTCTCGGCAACAAGTATGTTTTGATCA
Source organism: Paralithodes platypus (assembly GCA_032716605.1). Taxonomy (NCBI): domain Eukaryota; kingdom Metazoa; phylum Arthropoda; class Malacostraca; order Decapoda; family Lithodidae; genus Paralithodes; species Paralithodes platypus. The sequence continues at coordinate 45,372,005 of CM064547.1, read as the reverse complement.
ATAATTGGTATCAGCAATATCTAAGCTTCATTTCTTCATATCGAGGGAAATATACAAACATGTTCCTACACTTACCCACCCTATTCAACATCTGACAGACATTAATACAACACGGAGCAAGCCAAACGTAATGACAGCTGGGACATGACTTATTAGCGCGACCGTACAGAAAGGGTTAATCTATTATATTTAGTAATTCACTTTTAATTGTGCGTGTCTGTTCAGTTTGCAATATTTGTGTGCTGCCTTTATGTACGGTCGCGCTAATAAGTCATGTCCCATACGTTTGGCTTGCTCTGTGCTGTATTAATGTCTGTCAGATGTTGAATAGGGAGGGTAGGTGTAGGAACATGTTTGTATATTTCACTCGATATGAAGAAATGAAACTTAGATATTGCCGATACCAATTATTGATCAAAACATACTTGGTGCCTAGACATCACTTATTAGCGCGATTGTACAACCGCCTGCAAAAGTACCCGGTATTCTTGTATATGATTCGGTTAAGGGGAGATTTCAATTTTTTTTTTTTTTTTTTTTTTTTTTTTTTAGCGTTCAGCACTCTCCGAGGGTCCCCGGCCACAGAAGCAAAAGTCATTCCATGGGAAATCAAAGAAGTACTGAATGTATGTATTTACCTTTATTCTATGAAGACGATTAAAATATATATAGTTTCTTTTCCATTCACAATTCTTTTATAATCTGTTCCTATATGAAGTATGCGTGAAGTACAAAACAACCTCAAGGCTCTGTCTTGAGTTCCCCCCCCCCCCCCCAAAAAAAAAAAAAAAGAAAACTCTCTCTCTATATATATATATATATATATATATATATATATATGAAAAGTGGGGAATGGGCCTGAATACTATACATACATACATACATACATACATACATACATACATACTGTACATACAAAACAACCATTAGCACAATGCCCAAGCTTATGTTATAAATTTACCCACATCGCATTTTACCAATTAGTTACTATTTAATTATTGTATAAAGAACAAGACCCCTATGTATTAAAAAATCATATGCACAACCTTTATTGTTCAATATTAAATTATTTATCAAGTTGATATTTAGGTAGAGCTGGGAGCCGGCCATAAATACTCAAACAAAAATATAAATACAATGGGATAAACAAAGAGTGTGTTCTTCATTACAACAAATATAATAAACAAAAAACCTCGGGCCAGTTTGGCTCGGAAACCAACTAATTAATGGCAATATTTGAACCATAAAACATTATACGATATGAACGTTAAGGGGAGGCAGACCGTTTGTTTCGTCTAGTAATTCATTTATTCATATATTTGTTTAGTTTCCTCCCTAGACCTCCATCAAGCTTAGAAAAATACACCCTAGACCCCCCTTCACAATAAATTTGTACATTTTTCGATAGCAAAATGTGCCGGCCGAAGGCCGGTTCCTCTTAAAATTGCAGGTTCGCTATCGCTCGCCAGGAAATAATCGACACCTAAATGGCACGAAAGGTCTTAAAATTGACAACGAAATGGGGCTAAAGGTGTTACAATCGCCAAACTAATGGGCCGAACGTCGTATAATCTCAAAACTAGTGGGGCTCAACATTAGGCAGAAGGGGGTCCAGAAAAACGGTCTGCCTCCCCTTAAGACAACAAAAAATAGTGACTCTCTCCCGTTCCAAACAAAAAGGCCCGCCCAGACACCGCAAAAAATAGCGCCCCCAAACATATTTCTATAAAACAATAATAAACAATAGGAAAACAAAATGCCTATAATAAAAACGGGTGACCAATGGCTATGGAGCAGTAGACACCTTAGCGGAACAGCGATAGGGCAACTTCCGCCATTTTGGTGCCACTGGTGTCATTGGCATCTCTTTACACTTAAGAGGGTCACCGGCTTATTTTTTTATCTTTCTCTCCTTTTCTCTCTTTCTCTGACTTGTATCCATTTGACCCCATTCAGCCAACTGTTTTAAGACGTTTATCCCAATCCAGGTGTCGATTTCTTCCTGTCGAGCGATAGCGAGCCAGCATTGTATGGAGAAATCCGGCTTCGCCGGAGACATTCTTCTATCGAAAAATTTACTAATTTAGCTTGCTGTCAAAACAAAATATATATATATATATATATATGCTGGCTCGCTACCGCTCGCCAGGAAAATATTGACACCTGGATGGGGGTAAATGTCTTAAAACAGTAGGCTGAATGGGGCCGAATGGATATAAGTCAGAGAAAGAGAGAAAAGGAGAGAAAGATAAAAAATAAGCCAAAGAGAGAGGGAGAGAAAGAGAAAACAAGCGAGGTGGGGTCCCTCAAATATGCCCATACCCACAATAATTATTCAGCAATTTGGGTACATAATAATTATATAGTTTGACCTTTGGATATACATTTTTATATGATTGCTGATACAGGATATGTAATTTGACCTTTGGATAACAATTCTACAGGATTACTGATACACAATAATAATAATAATAATAATAATAATAAAAATAATAATAATAATAATAAAAATAATAATAATAATAATAATAAAAAATAATAATAATAATAATAATAATAAAAATAATAATAATAATAATAATAATAATAATAATAATAATATAAAGCTTTGCCTGTGGATATAAATTACTAATCATAATCATAATAGCTACCGCTTTTACAATAATCAGTGTTCCTCAGAGCTCTCTCAGTGTATACCACCCCCTCTTCGTAGAGCAAGTAGCACCTGCCTTGCAACACAATCCCACCCCTACTCTGTGCAATTCTCCAACTCAAGTGTGAAACGTGATTCTCAACCTTTCTTCTATTCAACAGCTGAGCTCTGGAATTCTCTCCCTCCCAGAATCAGTCTTTCTCTCTTCCTATGACTTACATTGCTTCAAACTCCAGGTGTCCGGGCATTTTGGCTCGAACGTCCCTTGATGTTGACCCTGTCTTTCATTCAACTCTGGGGGAGGCACTCGCTACAGGCAGGTATGCCTTATGTCTCCCTCACTCACATAGAAAAACAAACAAGTAGTTTTTTGAGTTATGAGAGATTAGAGGTTACGAAAAAAAAATAATAATAATAAAGTAGACGTGCCGTTTTGCCCAAAATCTAAACGGCATACCCAACTCTGCGTTGGGTTACCATCATCACTACTAATACCATCATCAATCACAATCAACATAATCACTACTACTGCCATCATCACTACAACTGCCACAATCATCACGAGTACTGTCATCATCACTACAACTGCCACAATCATCACGAGTACTGTCATCATCACCATTACTATGATCATCACTACTACAATTACAATCATCACTACTACTCTCACCATCATCACTACTACTGTCACCATTGTCACTACCATCTTTATCACTACTAGCATCATTGATACAACAACTATCAACCATCATTACTAATATCATCACCACCATCTTACAATCATCATTACTACTGTTAACATCATCACTACTACTATAACCATCATCATTACTACTGTCACAAATATTACCATCATTTATCCTACTGTCACCATCATCACTACTACTGCCATCATCACCATTACTGTGATCTTCATTTTCACAACTATTGTCATCATCACTACAACTTTCACCATCCTCAATACTACTCACCATCACTAATACTCACACCATCATCACTACTGTCATAATTATCACTACAACTATCATCATTACTTGTTACCATCATCACTACTACTAATACTGTCACCATCATATCTACTACTGTCACCATCATATCTACTACTGTCATCATCATCACTACTGTCATCATCAATACAACTACAACCATTATCACTACTATTATCACCATCATCATTACCATCGCCATCAATCCCACTATTACTTCCATCACTTCAAATGCCAACTGAACTAACTTAACCCAGCAAATACGTAGCGAGATGTTTTCGCCCCCAGAACGAATGCGTTCTTAGTAAGATCGCATTCATTGCTGGGGGGGGGGGGGGGGGTAGGGTCTGAGAGGGGGTCCTGGGGGAGGAACCATATTTTGGGTAAAACCATATTTTGGACCTAAAATCATAACTATTGCATAAATTCAAAAAATCTGTTTTGACTGATGTTCGCATTCACGCAACAAATGTTTGTGTGAAATTTGGTGAAAATCCGTCCAACGGTCTAGGAGGAGTTCCGAGACAGACGACGACGACGACGACAGACATTTTTTTCGTGTGGTACCCACTATACGGGGGCGATACCAAACTCTGCTTACGCAGAGTTGATAAAATAGAATGAAATAGAAAATATACATAAAAATAGGAAAAATGGGGATTGGGCCTGAGCATATAGATAGATCGACGGAGGTTACGATTTCTGGCCAACCTAGACGTGCTGTTTTGCCCAAAATTAAAACGGCATACCCAACTCTGCGATCGGTCACCATCATCACTACTAGTCACTATCATCATTAATATCATCAGCACTACTAATATTATAATCATCACTACTACTCTCACCATCATCACTACTACTGTATAATCACTACAACTTTCACCATAATCAATAATACTCACCATCATCACTACTACCGTCACCATAGGGAATAGGTACAGGGTGGGGGGTGGGGGTCCTGAAGCGGCTGGTTGAGGGGGGGGGGGGGGGGGGGGCTGTTGGGGGGCAGGGGGGCAAAACCATTTTTTGGAGCTAAGATCATAACTATTGCACACATTCAAAACATCTTTTTTTAATTACCGTCGAATTAACGCACCGAAGGTTCGTGTGAAGTTTGGTGAAAATTCGTCAAACAGTCTAGGAGGAGTTCTCGGACAGACAGACAGACAGACAGACACAAACATTTCGGCCACCATGTACTACTATACGGGAAGCGATACCACTCTGCTTACGCAGAGTTGATAAAGTAATGCACAATATGATCTATAAATCATTTTGTCTGCATTTTTTTGTTTCCTAAGTGAGGAAAACAAAGGAAGAACATTGTAAGCAATGAAAGCAGGGTCCATACACCTAATGAAAGCAGGGTCCATACACCTAATGAAAGCAGGGTCCATACACCTAATGAAAGCAGGGTCCATACACCTAATGAAAGCAGGGTCCATACACCTAATGAAAGCAGGGTCCACACACCTAATGAAAGCAGGGTCCACACACCTAATGAAAGCAGGGTCCACACACCTAATGAAAGCAGGGTCCACACACCTAATGAAAGCAGGGTCCACACACCTAATGAAAGCAGGGTCCATACACCTAATGAAAGCAGGGTCCATACACCTAATGAAAGCAGGGTCCATACACCTAATGAAAGCAGGGTCCATACACCTAATGAAAGCAGGGTCCATACACCTAATGAAAGCAGGGTCCATACACCTAATGAAAGCAGGGTCCATACACCTAATGAAAGCAGGGTCCATACACCTAACGAAAGCAGGGTCCATACACCTAATGAAAGCAGGGTCCATACACCTAATGAAAGCAGGGTCCATACACCTAATGAAAGCAGGGTCCATACACCTAATGAAAGCAGGGTCCATACACCTAATGAAAGCAGGGTCCATACACCTAATGAAAGCAGGGTCCACACACCTAATGAAAGCAGGGTCCACACACCTAATGAAAGCAGGGTCCACACACCTAATGAAAGCAGGGTCCATACACCTAATGAAAGCAGGGTCGACACAGCTAATGAAAGCAGGGTCCACACACCTAATGAAAGCAGGGTCCACACACCTAATGAAAGCAGGGTCCATACACCTAATGAAAGCAGGGTCCATACACCTAATGAAAGCAGGGTCCATACACCTAATGAAAGCAGGGTCCATACAACCTAATGAAAGCAGGGTCCATACACCTAATGAAAGCAGGGTCCATACACCTAATGAAAGCAGGGTCCATACACCTAATGAAAACAGGGTCCTTACACCTAATGAAAGCAGGGTCCATACACCTAATGAAAGCAGGGTCCATACACCTAATGAAAGCAGGGTCCATACACCTAATGAAAGCAGGGTCCTTACACCTAATGAAAGCAGGGTCCATACACCTAATGAAAGCAGGGTCCATACACCTAATGCAGTCCATCATTCAGGACAAACTTTCCAACAATTAGTTTGAAAATGCTGTGGATTACAAACACAGTTGCTAAAAGTTAAAGGTCAAAGGTTAAAGGTATCAGAGAATGATGACCACAAGGGTGAACGGTAAAGTTGTCCAAGGCACATTATAGCCATGAAGGCCACCATGTAGACAGTCACTCAGGTTTAGGTCTTGGGAGAAGACAAAAAAAAAAAAAAAAAACTTTGCCGCCTTAAGCGGGGTCGATCCTGGGATGACTGACTGACTCCAAGACGCTCTGCACTTCACCAACCAGCCGTTGATAACAGTGTGGAAAGTTATAGGATGTGAATTATACAAAACAAACCAACATCAGAATGTCTGCACTGTGAGAGAGTAATAGACAATTTATGGGTAATCCCCAATTGACCAATTGCGACTGTTGGGCAATAAGGAAGTTGGTTTTGATTATCGATATTAAACAAAATTAACTGTTGAAATATGTTTGTAGTGCACATATACATACATAAAATAATTATGCAGTAAGCTATATATCCATCGTAATCTCCATTTTGTTCTGGTAATTTTAGAAGTTTACAGCTCTAACTTTCGTATAGCCTAAAGATCAGTGGTGAATTGCAACCTAGCAGTTATGTAGGAGTTTCTTGTTTCAGTATAACTTTGCCACCTTAAGTTACCATAAGGAAGGGTATGTGGATTTCAACGGGTTAATTGAAATAGTGTTTACTATTAAACTATCAACTATCGTTGATTAACTAAGTGAAATAGATACAATTTTCTGTCGAATGAGCGATTGAACACAAAAATCTTATAAACGAAATAAATAAAATGTGATTTGAAGAAAAGGAATCATATGTTAAACTATCGTGTTGTTGATAATAATATAGTGGACTGTCTTGCCTGGAGCGGTGTGAACTCCATAGCCCGAGTCCTGCGTTCAAACCCGGCCTATATTATTATTATTTTTATTATTATTATTATTATTATTATTATTATTATTATTATTATTATTATTATTATTATTATTATTATTATTAGTAGTAGTAGTAGTAGTAGTAGTATTAAATCCCTGGAATAATAATAGTAATAATAATAATGTTTATCTATCTGAGTATATGGATAGATAGATCATCATTATTATTATTATTATTATTATTATTATTGTTATTGAATCCCTGGTGTTTTTCCTTCAAGAAACCCTATATAACTGGATGTAACCCCTTCTGTACCGGCGATGTATTATTAATTCTTATTCTAGCTTTATTGAGACGATTCTGTGCGGTTTAATCCCTTCACCACCATTACGTAATCCTCATCATATTTTGGTTACAATTAGACCAATTTCTTTAGTTTGTAATCTACCTATCCGACTCAAATGGGTAAATACAATCTCAATAAACCCTCTTAGTAACATAGGTCTTTCTTAAACTGCTTAAAATCATCTAATTTTAGCCAGAATCAATGGTAACAAGGAGTCATGGGGCTGAAGGGGTTAACACTTTCACGCTTTTGACGCGATGTTGAGCCTATTAGGGATACTTTAAAGCCCTTGTTACCATCAGGGGTATTTAGAAACCTTTAGTTTAGTTACTTCAACCTCTACAGTTGTCTTTGAGTTAGCTGTGGGCAGAAAACTAATTTTGGAGAGGTAATTATAAGAGTGAGAGAACTCTATTTATTATTGCTAATCTGGCAACCTCTGCGTCATAAAAGCGTGAAAGGGTTAAGAAGGATCTGTGGTAGTGGAAAGTGTTGTGTAAGATAGTTTGAAGCCTGTTAATTGCGGGATGGCCTTTTTAAACTGAATAAAACCGTCTAATAGAAGCCAAAATAAAATGTATAAGACGTTGCCGGTACAGAAGGGGTTAAGCTGTTGTGGATTGAAAGATGGAGGGAATGTACTCTGAGGAAGGGAGTTTCAGAGAGATGAGGATCGGGGTATACATATATTTTGATAAGCATAACTTCTGCAATGTGAAGGAGGGATTGTTAAGTCATGCGCGTCTCAGATGCTCTTGGGAAGGTATAGTATTAATAAAATGGAAATACTCTTTGTATTCCTTGCAAATATATAGGACATGGAACAGAAATATTTACGATTTAAAGGTATTTCCTGCGTTATATGTTATAATGGTATATTGTTATCCAGATATATATCGCTGCAACCTGTTATGTTTACTAGTAATATATAATTTTAATATAATACTGAAAAGGTGCGTTGTTATTTGTGCGATTAGTTTGCTTGGGTAACATATTAACTTGCTCATGTAGTGATGTACTCCCTATGTGGTGGATTGTGTTCTATTATTTCATAATTATATTGCTTAAGCATTTTTTCCACATAGCTATTTTGATTAGTTATTTTGCCTTTATAATGTCTTTGTCCTAGTTTTGGTTTGTATATTTTGCAAGTTTTACAATATAATGTATATATTGATGAATACATTAATAAACCGTAATATCAAACATAACATTTACACATAGATAACTATAAAAAACAAGAGTACCTAAGAACAATTATACTCAAAACAGATAATCCATATTGAATAGTTAATAATAATTATTATAATCATTTATGCCAACTGACAGAGATACATGGATGAGATTCATTAGTGGCCAACCCCTCGGGGATCAGTCCGTCTGACAATAGATAAACAGATAAGTAATCATAATAACAACAAAGTATGCTTAAATAGACCCATTAACTTTGATAATATCAGCCAGTTGACGCTAGCGTGTTGAGTAGAACTACCATCTCTCACCGCTAGGTCTGTAGTTCGAGCCTCGAGCTGGACATGTTAACTGGATAGGTGATTACCAAATTCTGACCCGGGCTGATCATCCGGTGATGAACAAATCCAGTTGTTGCCCTTAACTGGGTGATGACTGGTGTCCCTTGCTTTGGCCTAGCTGACCTGGAGTGATTACCAGGTGGGACTGGCTGACCAGAAATGATCATCTGGTCACCAACACAAAGTTAAATTGCACTTAATTGTGTGATACTTGGTGTACCTTGCTGACCGAGGGTGATCACCTCGGTGGGATATATAAACCAGCCAAGTAGACTCGCATGATATTCGTGCTAGAGACCTTGACTAACCCTGACTATGACTAACCCTGACTATGACTAACCCTGACTATGACTAACCCCGACCTTGACTAACCCCGACCTTGACTAACCCTGACTATGACTAACCCCGACCTTGACTAACCCCGACTATGACTATCCCCGATCTTGACTAACCCCGACTATGACTATCCCCGATCTTGACTAACCCCGACTATGACTAACCCCGACCTTGACTAACCCGACTATGACTATCCCCGATCTTGACTAACCCCGACTATGACTATCCCCGACTATGACTATCCCCGACCCTGACCACTCCTGCCTGACCCTGACCACTCCTGACTGACCCTAATGCCTGACCCTGACCACTACTGACTGACCCATCCCTGACCATAACGCCTGACCCTGACCACTCCTGACTGACCCTAACGCCTGACCCTGACCACTCCGGACTGAACCATCCCTGACCCTGACCACTCATGACTGACCCATGCCTGACTCTAACGCCTGACCCTGACCACTCCTGACTGATCCATCCCTGACTCTAACGCCTGGCCCTGACCACTCCTGACTAACCCATCCCTGACCATAATGCCTGACCCTGACAACTCCTGACTGACCCATCCCTGACCCTAACGCCTGACCCTGACCACTCCTGACTGATCCATCCCTGACTCTAACGCCTGACCCTGACCACTCCCTACTGACCCTGACCACTCCCTACTGACCCTAACGCCTGACCCTGACCACTCCTGACTGACCCATCCCTGACCATAATGCCTGACCCTGACCACTAACGCCTGACCCTGACCACTCCCTACTGACCCTGACCACTCCCTACTGACCCTAACGCCTGACCCCGACCACTCCTGACTGACCCATCCCTGACCATAATGCCTGACCCTGACCACTCCTGACTGACCCAACCCTGACTGACCCTGACCAGGGATGGATCCTGACTGACCCATCCCTGACTCTATCGCCTGACCCTGACCACTCCCTACTGACCCTGACCCCCTACTGACCCTAACGCCTGACCATGACCACTCCTGACTGACACATCCCTGACTGACCCTGACCAGGGATGGATCCTGACTGATCCATCCCTGACTCTAACGCCTGACCCTGACCACTCCTGACTGACCCATACCTGACTCTAACGCCTGACCCTGACCACTCCCTACTGACCCTAACGCCTGACCCCTCATGACTGACCCATCCCTGACCATAACGCCTGACCCTGACCACTCCTGACTGACCCATCGCTGACCCTGACCACTCCCTACTGACCCATGCCTGACTCTAACGCCTGACCCTGACCACTCCTGACTGATCCATCCCTGACTCTAACGCCTGACCCTGACCACTCCTGACTGACCCATCCCTGACCATAACGCCTGACCCTGACCACTCCTGACTGACCCATCCCTGACCCTAACGCCTGACCCTGACCACTCCTGACTGATCCATCCCTGACTCTAACGCCTGACCCTGACCACTCCTGACTGACCCTGCCATCCCTGACCCATCCCTGACCCTAACCCTGACCCTTCTCTGAGCCTAACGCCTGACCCTGACCACTCCTGACTGACCCATCCCTGACCATAACGCCTGACCCTGACCATTCCTGACTGACCCTAACGCCTGACTGACCCATCCCTGACCATAACGCCTGACCCTGACCACTCCTGACTGACCCTAACGCCTGACCCTGACCACTCCTGACTGACCCATCCCTGACCATAATGCCTGACCCTGACCACTCCTGACTGACCCAACCCTGACTGACCCTGACCAGGGATGGATCCTGACTGATCCATCCCTGACTCTAACGCCTGACCCTGACCACTCCCTACTGACCCTGACCACTCCCTACTGACCCTAACGCCTGACCCTGACCACTCCCTACTGACCCTGACCCCCTACTGACCCTAACGCCTGACCATGACCACTCCTGACTGACACATCCCTGACTGACCCTGACCAGGGATGGATCCTGACTGATCCATCCCTGACTCTAACGCCTGACCCTGACCACTCCTCAATGGCAATGGTGATGATGATGACAATGATGGTTAATGGTTGCTTAGTGATGGAAATGGTGATGACAATGATGGTTAATGGTGATAAAATGATTGTTTAATGTTGGCATTAAATCTCGAAATGTCTTAATATTGACTAAGATCAATTATTTGTTTCATTACATTGAGCGTATTTATCAATACCAAATCAATATCAATATCAATATCAAAGATCCCAAGGTTAAGGCCTTAAGGTGAAAGGTCTTAAAATCTCCAAACTAATAGAACGGACGTCTTAAAATCTCCAAACTAATATGGTAATCATGAGGGAGAAGGCGGTCCAGAAAAAGCGAGTACTACCTCCTTAATTAAGCTACTTCTCTGTCTCCCACCATCCTAATGATCACGTGTATGCCGTAATATCTAAAGTAAGGCTAATTAACCCCTTCTATACCGGTGACGTATTTTGTAATTATATTCTGGCTACTATTAGGCGATGTGTTCAGCTTAGGAAGGACGTCTACCCATTATAAAGGCTACCAACTATCTCACTTAACCCGTTTTACTACCACCACAGATCCTTCTTAAGAGGAGATATTATCCACTTGAGGGAGTTTTTTCCTCCCTCATGTTTAGTCCCATTGCTTGTCTAATTTTAAGACGTTCGCCCCATTATTTTGATGATTTTAAGAACTTTCAACCCATTTCTGTCAATTTTAAGACCTTTCGTGCAATTTAGGTGTCGATTTTATCCTGGCGAGCGATAGCGAGCCTGTAATTTAAGAGGAACCGGCTTTCAGCCGGGACATTTTTTCTACCGAAAAATGTACAAATTTATCTTGAAAGGGGCTCAAGGGGGTGTAATCTTAAGCTTGATGGATATCTAGAGACCAAACTAAAAACCTCCCCTTAAACTGCACACAATCGTCTAAATATAGCTATAATAATATACACAAGACGTCGCCGGTACAGAAGGGGTTAACATCTCCGGACTCCAACATTACTATCCGACATAATATATATACTGTATATCGCAGGCTAACGGGAATTTCTCCGACGAATCATTTGATATAGGAGTGATGAATGGAAATAAAATACAGCTGAGTGAGGTACACTCACCGCAGAAAATTAAGAGACACAAACTCCCTAGCAAGAAGCAGTATCTATCTATCTATCTATCTATCTATATATATATATATATATATATATACTAGCAGGGGTACCCGGCGTTGCCCGGTTTTAAATTCTACTACCATAATCACCATCATCAATCACTACTACCACAATCATCACAATACTACTACTACCAAAACAAATCGGCCTCGACCTCCCTGTGCCTCATTAAACGGCGACCTCGATTTCGGCCGCTAAATGACCTCCGATTTTGGATCTGACCTCATCCGTACCCTCATTTTGGGAGGCTGCGAACAACTTTCGTTCCTTACACCTTTTCGAGCGGAGGCCTCCTTCTGCCCCAAACGGCCATTTTTTTCATATTTTTTTCAATTTCGGCCTCGAAACGACCTCCGATCGTGGCCTCGCTCCCTCTATGACTTGACCCAGGTCAATTGACACCCACATGCAAAGTTTCAGCTCCCCAGGTCCAAAACTGCGGCCGCCTATTAAGAACACACAGACAAACAGACACACGAACTGATTTAATAATATAGATATATATATATATATTGTTACGTATCTTGATCCTCAAGTGGTTAACTTGATGAATCTAGATAGCACAGAGATATATATTAAGGTATCAGTCAGCTGAAGGCAAAACAAAAGTAAAATCTAATAAAATAATTTCCTGTTGTTGCTTCCTTTCCTTTTGGATCTTAGGACTTGGTATCCTTTATTGACTGATACTCTTTAATTATGAAAAATACTGAAACTAATTAAAGTCATGTAGTATTTATAAAGAATATTATTTAACCGAAGCTTAGTAGGCTATGGTTATGAACCGAATAAGTTATAGCTAAAGAAGGACTATTAAATTTATAAAAAGTCTTGAAAGATAAATATTAAAGTAAGAATATTTCTGTCTCTTACCCTTTTTGAAATGAATAGATAGTTTTCTTCTATGTCCTTTTATTTATATTTAATGTAATTATTCTTGGTTCTTGTCTTACGTTAATAGTATTATATTATTATTATCATCAGGAGTAATATCAAAGTCACATAAAAAGTTAGATATATATTTAATAATTAGTTAAATTTATTTCTTAACCACGTAACATTGAGGTTTGATTATGAGTAAATAAAGTTACAGGATCGTTTCATAGATTCGATTCAGGTCTCACTCAAATAATATGAAAAGCAAAATATAATATTTTGAAGCAAAAGAATTTTCTTCAGCTTAGGAAATCACTAGAAGTAATATTAACACAGCCATGTTAGTCTAAGGCGATATTACTAATACGAGACAATAGCATCACCGTACTAAGCACCATTAAGCAATATAAGCTTAATTAAAAGAAAATGAAAGAACTCTTAAGTATTAATATAAAACAATAGTATTACTTTCATCATAACCCAATTACTTAAAGAGTTGCTTTAGTCCACAAGTTAGTCAACTAAAATAGTTAAGTACATAAATAGTAGCGTTAACGTTAATTCGCAATCAAATAGTTAAACACATAATAGTAGCGTTCACGTTAATTCCCAATTAAATCGTTAAACACATAATAGTAGTGTTCACGTTAATTCCCAATTAAATAGTTAAACACATTACACACATTAAACACATCACGTTAATTCCCAATCACATATCTCACTAACCAACATAACATAAGTGTTTACACCGAACACACTTAACACACATTTATATAATCTGACTGACAGTCACAATCCCATTATAATACTTCACCCCGTCTTCCTCCAGCTGCAACTTCACCTTCCCCAACTCCAAATGAGACTGATTTGAATGCCCACAACTCGGATCTTATATACCAAACAATGATGGTGTAGGAACGAATCAGGAGGCGAGTGATGGTGCGCGCTCCAATCATAGCTCCTCGAATCACATAACAGGTGTGTCGTCCACTCACAGCTCCTGGCGTCGATCATACGTCATAGCATCGGTCATCGAGGTGTGAAGGCTAGCATGCTGGTATGGGGCGAGATGGTTTGCCCACTCGCTCGTTCGCTAGTCTGCTTCACCACTTGGGTAGTTTGGCTCCTTGAACTCTAATTCTAACTCTTAAATTAACATACAGGGCTCCGTATGTCAGACCTCCCCCCTAGAAAAGAGTTTAAGGAGTATAGTACATAATATTAAACATAATACATAAATAGATTCACCACCAGATTGGCAACAGCAAGATTATAATGAGGATATAAGAAGGATATCACCCAAAGTAGGCAACGTCTCCAGGTACCACATCAGAACATAGCCGGAACGTAGCTGGAGCGTTATTCGAACTGCAAGGCATCTCACAGCTGAAGGCTTGAAAGCGCACTACAAAAGCATGATATTTACCTCGCTACAAGGGAGAGCTAATTGCCAAAATCCTCTCATTAAATTAAACTTACTGCTGTATGAGGCCAACCTGGTAAATGCAATCTTTGATCCGTGGCAGTGGGTAGGTATCGTTCTTTGTGACAGCATTGACTTGCCTATAGACCCTACAAAACCTATGGCTCCCGTCTGGCTTTGGCACAAGTATGACCGGACTACTCCACTGGCTTAAGGCCCTTGTGATCAGCTGGTTTGAAAAAATTAAGTCAAGCTCGACCTGCAGTATACTCCTGCGTTGTGACGAGACACGGTAGGGGGATAGTTTAATGGGAGTTGCATCCCCTACGTCGATGTCGTGCACGGCCAAAGAAGTGAGCCCTGGAGTATCACGGAACACATTGGGAGACTGAGATAAAACAGAGATTAGTTGGTTCGCTTGATCAGAGGGAAGATGACATAGTTTAGATGGTAATCCCTCAAAGCCACTGAATTATACTGAAAGTTGGATAGGCTACATGACAAGTCAAAGTCTGCATGGATACCTTCAGGCTCTGGAACAGTCTGTTGCGGGTCAGTAAGAGAACTGAAGACTTTGTCCGCACCAGGCTGCTCACAGGTCCTGACATTCACTGCCACAGTGGGAGAATCTGGAGGAGAGGAATCAGGGGACCTATGGTAGGGCTTCAACATATTTATATGGAATACTTGCGTGGGCTTTCTCCTGTCTGGGGTAGTTACTAGATAATCGGTAATGCTCACCCTCCGAATTATCTTATATGGGCCCCTGAACTTGGCAGATAAAGGTTGGCCAAAAACTAGCTCATTAGGGGAAAAACCCAGGGATTCAGTTGGAACCTCACGAGTAGCAAATAAAAGAAAAGGTACCCCCTTATCCCACTCAACTCCGGTCTCTGTACAATACTTACGTAACATTCCCTTTAATGTCTGATGATATCGTTCGAGAACCCCTTGACTCTCTGGGTGGTAGGTGCTAGACTTTACATGCTCGATACCCAACTCCTTCAGGGACTGCTGGAAAATGTTAGAGGTAAAATTAGTTCCTTGATCACTTTGCACCTCATGGGGGAAACCCATTCTGGTGAAAAATTTGAGCAGTTCCTTGATTACAGTTGGAGCAGAGGTAGTCCTTAAGGGTATAGCCTCTGGGTAGCGAGTTGCCATGTCCATGATAGTTAATAAATAAATGTTACCTTGGGAAGTCTTAGGCAATGGGCCTACAATGTCCACTACCACCCGAGTAAAAGGATTCTCGAAAACGGGCAAGGGCACCAGAGGATGTACAGGCACCTTCTGATTGAGTTTTCCTGTCATCTGGCAAGTGTGACACACTCTACAACACTCCACTACATCTGCACGCATTCCTGGCCAGTAAAAGTGGGCTCTGATTCTGTCTAGAGTTTTTCTCACACCTAGGTGTCCTGCCAATGGTATACAATGTGCCATTTCCATTATATCTCTACGACAAGGTTTGGGGACTACTACTTGATGGATGTCCCAAGCCCCGTCATCGATTGGTCTGTGTGGCGGTCTCCATCTTCGCCACAATACTCCTCCTTTGAGGTAGAAACATTCACCACCCTCCTTCTCACATTCCTCTTCACTCACGGACCTGGCAGCTAACTCCTTGCATTCACTATCATCTCTCTGTAGCTCTACCAGGCCGCTAGGACAATTTGGAAGGGTTTCATGGTCATCGTTAGGGTCAAGATGAGCCATAAAGGTGTCAGATAAATCCACCTCAGTCACATCATCAGGCACAGTTGGAGCATCATTTACACTCTCATCATCCCTTTCATCAACTCTTACATTCGGTACATTTCTGTCTGAGGGAACTGCTACTTGAGACATTGAACGTTTGTCAGCACACACAGGGAAAACAGTTGGCAACTCCTTGTCGAGCTCACCGGTTAGTGGCTCGTTAACAGGGGAAAGTGACAAGATGGAGTCTGGTCGGACCTTCTCACCTGCTACAATCATTCCCCAAAAGGAGTGTTACCCCAGGCACAGGGATATCTTGGGACCTACACAAAGCTATGGTGGCCTCACCCTGTAGTAACTCACATTCAATTTCGCCTTTTACCAAGTATGCATAAAACTGGCCTCCAGCACCTCTCATTACAACTGGTTCGCCAGGTGGGCACTCAGTGTAAGGATTCACCATGAGGGTGCTAGTAGAACCTGTGTCTCTCAGAATTTTTACCTCATGCATGCAACCATTTAATCTCACGTTGCCAGATGAAATAAAGGGACGGTAACTGTCCTGCACTGATGGTGAAATTATTATTGGCTTAACCCTAGTGGGTTGTACCACACATGCTACTACACCCCTGTCTAGATGGTTTACGTTAGCTGCTAGGTACTCCTTCTGTCGAGAGTCCTGCATTAAAGGCACTTTTGGTGCTAGGTACTCCTTCTGTCGGGAGTCCTGCATTACAGGAACATTTGGTGCTAGGTACTCCTTCTGTCGGGAGCCCTGCATTAAAGGAACACATGGAATTTGAGATACGGCGGCAACTGTCTGCCCCGATCTCTCCGTTTTTTCCTTGGCCCAGCACTGATAAGCTAGGTGGCCTCTCATGCCACAAAAAGTACATACTTTAGGGGATACGGGAACGTTCCCTCTTTGAGCATTACTATTATTTGGGGCCCACCTCTGTTACCATTGCCCTGAGTCGCATTTTTAGTTGGGGGAACATTTCTATTTTGGCTAGCTGGGGAAGACGTTATAGGCTTGTGACTGGGTCTGTCAGATTTGTGATTGGGATACTTAAAATTAGAACTAGAATTATCGTAGGGCTTCTTTCCACGAAATTTGTTGTTGAGCACGTATGTGTCAGCCATGTCAGCGGCGTCAGCAAGACAATCTACCTTTTTCCCCTTTAAGTGATAGGATACAGAAGAATCAATTTTCCATAGGAAATTTTCTAACAGGACCAACTCCTTCAGATCGTTGTAGCTAGTGACTTTCTTACTCTTGACCCAATGATTGAAAGTTTTAGTCATGGTCCTGGCAAATACCTTATGGGTTTCTTCTACTTTCTTCGGGTTTTTACGGAAAGATTGCCTGTAAGCCTCAGGCTGCAATTGATAGGTTTTTAGGATAGCTTCTTTGAGATTGTCATAATCCTGCCTAACTTCTGCTACTTCTGACAAATACGTGGCTCGAGCCTGCCCTGTCAAAACAGTTTGTAACATAAAAGGCCATTGATCTCTTGTCCACTTCATACCTCCAGCAACTTCCTCAAACAAAACAAAGAAATCCTGCACATTATCCTCAGTGAAAGGTGGAATGACACTAGTCATAGTTAATCCCAGAGGGGGAGCAATTACGGGAGCATTCGTATTGACATTTAGTTGAGCCGTACGATATTGATATTCATAATGTTCGGTTTTTATTCTGGCTTCTTCGATATTTGCTCTGGCTTTTATGCTGGCTTCTTCGGTATTTATTCTGGCTAGTTCTAAGTCGGTGTTTGCTTTTATTCTAGCTAGTTCTAATATTTGATCACCGGTCAAACCAGGTGGTAATTGTTCATCAAGTTGGCTAGGTTTACTAGGGATCCCACCAACTGCTCCGTCACCCTCACCGCCTTCTACAGGGAACAGGTGGGTTTTTATGGTCTGAGCCACCTCTACTTTGGACATGTTTGAGACAGTTAATTGGAGATGTAAGGCAAGCACTTTCAGTTCGGATTTTGACAGACAGTCAATATCAGGGGATGTGGGTTCTGATTCTATGAAAACTCGAGCATCTTCTTCATTAATTAGTTGAGGCATGATTAATATTTGATTTTAAGTAGTGAAACGTTAATGAAACTGAGTGAAACTGTATGAAACGAATCCTGGCAAGGTCGCCACTCTTCTGTTACGTATCTTGATCCTCAAGTGGTTAACTTGATGAATCTAGATAGCACAGAGATATATATTAAGGTATCAGTCAGCTGAAGGCAAAACAAAAGTAAAATCTAATAAAATAATTTCCTGTTGTTGCTTCCTTTCCTTTTGGATCTTAGGACTTGGTATCCTTTATTGACTGATACTCTTTAATTATGAAAAATACTGAAACTAATTAAAGTCATGTAGTATTTATAAAGAATATTATTTAACCGAAGCTTAGTAGGCTATGGTTATGAACCGAATAAGTTATAGCTAAAGAAGGACTATTAAATTTATAAAAAGTCTTGAAAGATAAATATTAAAGTAAGAATATTTCTGTCTCTTACCCTTTTTGAAATGAATAGATAGTTTTCTTCTATGTCCTTTTATTTATATTTAATGTAATTATTCTTGGTTCTTGTCTTACGTTAATAGTATTATATTATTATTATCATCAGGAGTAATATCAAAGTCACATAAAAAGTTAGATATATATTTAATAATTAGTTAAATTTATTTCTTAACCACGTAACATTGAGGTTTGATTATGAGTAAATAAAGTTACAGGATCGTTTCATAGATTCGATTCAGGTCTCACTCAAATAATATGAAAAGCAAAATATAATATTTTGAAGCAAAAGAATTTTCTTCAGCTTAGGAAATCACTAGAAGTAATATTAACACAGCCATGTTAGTCTAAGGCGATATTACTAATACGAGACAATAGCATCACCGTACTAAGCACCATTAAGCAATATAAGCTTAATTAAAAGAAAATGAAAGAACTCTTAAGTATTAATATAAAACAATAGTATTACTTTCATCATAACCCAATTACTTAAAGAGTTGCTTTAGTCCACAAGTTAGTCAACTAAAATAGTTAAGTACATAAATAGTAGCGTTAACGTTAATTCGCAATCAAATAGTTAAACACATAATAGTAGCGTTCACGTTAATTCCCAATTAAATCGTTAAACACATAATAGTAGTGTTCACGTTAATTCCCAATTAAATAGTTAAACACATTACACACATTAAACACATCACGTTAATTCCCAATCACATATCTCACTAACCAACATAACATAAGTGTTTACACCGAACACACTTAACACACATTTATATAATCTGACTGACAGTCACAATCCCATTATAATACTTCACCCCGTCTTCCTCCAGCTGCAACTTCACCTTCCCCAACTCCAAATGAGACTGATTTGAATGCCCACAACTTGGGTCTTATATACCAAACAATGATGGTGTAGGAACGAATCAGGAGGCGAGTGATGGTGCGCGCTCCAATCATAGCTCCTCGAATCACATAACAGGTGTGTCGTCCACTCACAGCTCCTGGCGTCGATCATACGTCATAGCATCGGTCATCGAGGTGTGAAGGCTAGCATGCTGGTATGGGGCGAGATGGTTTGCCCACTCGCTCGTTCGCTAGTCTGCTTCACCACTTGGGTAGTTTGGCTCCTTGAACTCTAATTCTAACTCTTAAATTAACATACAGGGCTCCGTATGGCAGAATATATATACTAGCAGGGTACTTGCCCGGGTAATCACCATAATCACCATCACTACTACCACCACTACTACTACCATAAATACTACAGACAGACAGACAGACAACCGTAAATATTATATAGATTATATTATATTATATTATATAGATGGCACTAATTAAACATGAAGTAAATTGTAATTACGACTATAATATAAACAAGTATTCCGAACGAGAGAGATAATATTTCCTACATATCGAGAAGGCTTTTAGCAGACGTACATCATTAATTCTCTCCGGGGCTTAAGGGGGCCTATCTCGATTTGTTATCTTTCTCTCCCTCTCTCTTTGGCTTGTATCCATTCGGCCCCATTCAGCCTACTGTTTTAAGACGTTTTTAAGACGTGGCTCCCTATCGCTCGCCACGAAGAAATCGACACCTGGATGGGGACAAACGTGTTAAAACATTTGGATGAATGGGGCCGAATGGATACAAGCCAGAGAAAGAGAGAAAAGGAGATAGAAAATAGCAGGTGACCCCCCTTAGTTCTCTCCCGGGCTTAACCAACAGTTGATAATATCTGGGAATAACTAATGCATATCTCGCCTCTGGCCTGGGCTCATAAAAGGTTCACAGAGACTAATGAGCAGCGGCTGTATTAAGGGGGTAGTACTCGCTTTTTATGGACCCCTTTCTCCCTCATGTTTAGTATATTAGTTTAGAGATTTTAAGACGTTCGGCCCATTAGTTTGGCGATTTTAACACCTTTAGCTCCATTTCGTTGTCAATTTTAAGACCTATCGTGTCGTTTAGGTGTCGATTTTTTCCTGGCGAGCGATAGCGACTCTGTAATTATAAGAGGAACCGGCCTTTGGCCGGTGCATTTTTCTACCGAAATATGTACAATTTTATCTTGAGGGGGGTCTATGGGGTGTTTTTCTAAGTTTGAGGGAGGTCTAGCGAGAAAACTAAAAAATATATGAATAAATTAATTAATAGACCATAAAACCAGCCAGTATCCCCTTAAGTAATGGATATAGGCTAATGGTATATCATTATATTACAGTGGGGGAAATGTTGACGATATGTTTTTATCTTTTGCCTTCAATATCTCGGTTATACTGTATATATTTGTAAAACAAAACAGTATACAGTAACTTGTGATTATATATACAATATATATATACATATATACATATATATATATATATATATATATATATATATATATAGAGAGAGAGAGAGAGAGAGAGAGAGAGAGAGAGAGAGAGAGAGAGAGAGAGAGAGAGAGAGAGAGAGAGAGAGAGAGAGAGAGAGAGAGAAAGAGAGAGAGAGAGAGAGATATACAAATATTTGCTAAAAACAAATGACAAAGCTGTGCAATTACATTTTTAACATGTGTAATTAATGGAAAATGTGCCTACATAACTCAACCCCATCTTTGTAGAGACCAGCAGTACCCTCTGAAAATTTAAGGGGACAGTGATTATTTTTTGGGGGTCTATTTATATATTAGTTTAATTTGTAGTTACCTCCTTGGACCTCCATCAAACTTAAAAAACATCCATTAGATCCACCTTTGAGATTAATTTGTACATTTTTCGGTAGAAAAATGTCACGGCCAAAGGCCAGTTCCTCCACAATTACAGGCTCGCTATCGCTCGCCAGGAAAAAATCGACGCCTAAAGGGCACAAAAGGTCTTAATATTGTCAACGAAATGGGGAAAAGGTCTTAAAATCGTCAAGCTAATGGTGCAAACGTATTAAAAGCTCAAAACTAACGGGCCATCTCCCCTTAACTACAGCAACTTTGTTTTACTGTGGCAAACCATGATTGACGCCTCCATTAGTATAGTCTGCTGAGGGGAGGAGGGGGGGGGGAGGGGGGGGGAGTAAAATGAATAGGTAGATGTGCATTACCCCTTTCAGTCCAGTAACTCCATTATTAATTATATTTGTGCCACTTCCAGACAATTTGTATTCAGTTTTGGGAAGTATCTGTCAGTTAAATTCATAGTTCGGTCTTTGTGCGATGAACCCTTTCACTGAGGTCAACGTAAATATACATCCTATGTATATAAAAAAAAAAAAAAAAAAAAAAAGTCTACACTGTGCCTGACGTACATAGGCTATACGTCCTGGTAGTACCGGTTGAGTTAGTTAGTTACACCGATTTTATCCTGGCGAGCGATAGCGAGCCTGTAATTTAAGAGGAACCGGCTTTCAGCCGGAACATTTTTCTACCGAAAAATGTACAAATTAATCTTGAAAGGGGCTCAAGGGGGTGTAATCTTAAGCTTGAAGGATATCTAGGGACCAAACTAAAAACCTCCCCTTAAGACTATGTGGGAGGATTTAGGAATGGACGAGGAAGAGGTAGTGCCCCTGCCCAATGTAAACGGGGCCATCCTGAAGGAAGTGATCTATCTAACGGTGCTCGTATGACAAGGATGACCCTCCCCTCCCTAATGATGACGACCGCAAGGAGAAACGTACGGAGGACATCTCATCCTGAGACGAAAATTTCCCAAAGGTCGACCAGGCACACTATCTGAGCTGATCCTGGCGGCCAACTGCCAGGACATAAACAGCCTGTCGGACGTGATCTACAATACTGTGGCCAACATAATCAAAGGCAAGACCCCAAACGAGATCAGCAACCCCTTCAACATCAAGAACGACTTCACTCTGTCCGAGGAGGAGCAACTGAGGAAGGAGAATGAGTGGTGGGAGTAGACCACAAAAAAAAAAAAAAAACAAAAAAAAATATATATATATATATATATATAATTATATATATATATATATATATATATATAATATATATATATATATATATATATATATATATATATATATATATATATATAATAATAATAATAAGTATAAGCCACTTAGAAAGGGTTTGTGAATGTTAGAGGGGTACCTGATATATTTTTTACTATTTAATTGATAGAGGTTCTTCTTGAATTGTATAAGATAATATTGTACCCTTAATATGATGAACAAATACGTCACTGAACTGAAAGAGTTAATCAGGACAATACCCCCCCCCCCCCCCCCCCCCCCCCACCGCAATGATGGCGTTCTTAGTGTGTAAGCCCCAAAGGGGCTCACACAGTAAGAACGCATTCGGTCTGGGAGCAAAAACATCTCGCTACGCATTTGCTAGGTTAAGTTAGTTTAGTTGGCATTAGAAGTGATGGTAGTAATATTTGGATTTATGGTGATAGTAGTGATAATGGTGATAATTGTAGTGATGATGGTTGTAGTTGTATTGATGATGATGACAGTAGTGATGATGATATTATTTTTATTAATCTCACCACCACACCCCCAATGAAATTAATTAAAGTATATATGATCCACCGGGATTCGAACCCGGGTTATCACACACATATTTTTGCCACCTTAACCATTACACCACCAGGACGGTGACAGTAGTAGATATGATGGTGGCAGTAGTAGTAATGATGGTCATAATAGTAGTGATGATGGTGACAAGTAATGATTGTAGTGACGATGGTGTGAGTATTAGTGATGATGGTAAGTAGTAGTGAGGATGGTGAAATTTGTAGTGATGATGATGATAGTTGTGGTGATGAAGTTCATAGTAATGGTGATGATGGCAGTAGTAGTTATTATGGTGACAGTAGAATAAATTATGGTAATATTTGTGACAGTAGTAATGATGATGTTTTATAGTAGTGATGATGTTAACAGTAATGAATGGTTATAGTAGTAGATGATGTTAACAGTAGTAATGATGATGGTTATAGTAGTAGTGATGTTAACAGTAGTAATGATGTGGTTATAGTAGTAGTGATGATGTTAACAGTAGTAATGATGATGGTTATAGTATAGTGATGATGTTAACAGTAGTATGATGATGGTTATAGTAGTAGTGATGATGTTAACAGTAGTAATGATGATGGTTATAGTAGTAGTGATGATGTTAACAGTAGTAATGATGTTGGTTATAGTAGTAGTGATGATGTTAAAATGAGTAATGATGATGGTTATAGTAGTAGTGATGATGTTAACAGTAATCATGATGATGGTTTAGTAGTAGTGATGATGTTAACAGTAGTAATGATGGTTATAGTAGTAGTGATGATGTTAACAGTAGTAATGATGATGGTTAGTAGTAGTGATGATGTTTAACAAGTAATGATGATGGTTATAGTAGTAGTGATGATGTTAACAGTAGTAATGATGATGGTTATAGTAGTAGTGATGATGTTAACAGTAGTAATGATGATGTTATAGTAGTAGTGATGATGTTAACAGTAGTAATGATGATGGTTATAGGTAGTAGTGATGTTAACAGTAGTAATGATGATGGTTATAGTAGTAGTGATGATGTTAACAGTAGTAATGATGATGGTTATAGTAGTAGTGATGATGTTAACAGTAGTAATGATGGTGACAGTAGTAGTGATGATGTTAACAGTAGTAATGATGGTTATAGTAGTAGTGATGATGTTAACAGTAGTTATGATGATGGCTAAAGTAGGAGTGTTGATGTTATCAGTAGTAATGATGTTGCTTATAGTAGTAGTGATGATGTTAACAGTAGTAATGATGATGTTTATACTAGTAGTGATGATGTTAACAGTAGTAATGATGGTTATAGTAGTATGATGATGTTAACAGTAGTATGATGTTATAGTAGTGATGATGTTAACAGTAGTAATGATGATGGTTATAGTAGTAAGATGATGTTAACGTAGTAATGATGATGGTTATAGTAGTAGTGATGATGTTAACAGTAGTAATGATGACGGTGATAGTAGTAGTGATGATGTTAACAGTAGTAATGATGATGGTTATAGTATTTGTGATGATGTTAACAGTAGTAATGATGATGGTTATGTATAGTGATGAGTTAACAGTAATGATGATGGTTATAGTAGTAGTGATGATGTTAACAGTAGTAATTATGATTGTAAGATGGTGGTGATATAGTAGTAATGATGGTGATAGTTGTAGTATCAATGATTAGTAATGATTAAGATGCTAGTGACAATGGACAGTGATGATGGTGAGAGTAGTAGTGATAATTGTAATTGTAGTAGTGATGATGATCATAGTAATGGTGATGATGACAGTACTCGTGATGATTGTGGCAGTTGTAGTGATGATGGCAGTTGTAGTGATGATGGCAGTAGTAGTGATTATGTTGATTGTGATTGATGATGGTATTAGTAGTGATGATGGTAACCCATCGCAGAGTTGGGTATGCCGTTTTGATTTTGGGCAAAACGGCACGTCTACTTTATTTATTATCTAGCGAACTCAATTTGGTAACCCTGGTTAAGAGGCTATATTTTGGAACTTCGATTGTGACGTTCCTTTTTCCGCGTTTTAAGGGGAGACTGGCCGTTTGTTTGGTCTATTAATTCATTTATTGATAAATTTTTCTTAGTTTCCTCCTTAGACCTCCATCAAGCTTAGATGAACACTACACCCCCTTGACCCCCCTTCAAGATAAATGTGTAAATTTTTCGGTAGAAAAATGTCCCGGCCGAAGGCAGGATCATCTTAAAATTGCAGGCTCGCCAGGAAAAAAATCGACACCTAAATGGCACGAAAGGTCTTAAAATTGACAACGAAAGGTGTTAAAATCGCCAAACTAATGGACCGAACGTCTTATAATATCAAAACTAGTGGGACTAAACATTAGGGAGAAGGGGGTCCAGAAAAACGGTCTGCCTCCCCTTAAGTATATTCAAATAATTGTAGTAAATTATATAGCATAGCTCTCCAAAGAAACACAAACAAACAATTTCTACGGACTTGAACCAAAATCGACTTGGTCATTTCCGCCAGTGCAGAGGTGACACAAACCAATCTGAAATCTTATTTGGTATGTGTGTGTGTGTGTGTGTGTGTGTGAGGGTGTGTGTGTGTGTGGGAGGGTGTGTGTGTGTGTGTGTGTGGGAGGGTGTGTGTGTGTGTGTGTGTTGAGGGTGTGGGAGGGTGTGTTGTGTGTGTGTGTGTGGGAGGGTGTGTGTGTGTGGGAGGGTGTGTTGTGTGTGTGTGGGAGGGTGTGTTGTGTGTGTGTGGGAGGGTGTGTGTGTGTGTTGAGGGTGTGTTGTGTGTGTGTGTGTGTAATATCTGTCCGTCTTTGTGGATAGTTTCCGAGAAAAAAAATTGATTTTTTTTTTTTTTTTTTTTAAGAGCAATGAACGGAGGAAGGAAAAACACAGATAAAACAAAAAGGTCCATGTGCCTAAAGGCATCCTCCATTCATAAAATGTTTGTAACAACTGGATTTAAACATTTGTATATTGTAAGTTTGTGGAAAGCAATTCGAGGGAAGTGAATTCCAAAGAGTAGTAGCTCTGGGGATAAATGAATTCTGATATGCAGAAGTTCTGCATTGTGGAGGAGAAAGTGTAAATTCATGGGCGCTCTCAGCTGCCCTAGTTCTACGGGGAAAGATGTGGAGAGGCGGCACAATTGAAGCAAGTTCCTCGGAACAATTGCTGTGAAAATATCTGTAGAATAATACAAGGGATGCAACGTTTCTTCGTATGGATAATGTAGGAAGGTCCTGTGTGATTGCAGGGTTATTGATTAATCTAATAGCTTTATTTTGAATTTTGTCCAACTGCCTCAATGCAACCACTCCACTTCCACCCCACAGAGGTGAACAGTAATCCATCTGAGAACGCACATGACTTTTATATATTACGGCCAACTGCTCGTCAGTGAAGAATTCTCGAACTCTGTACAGGAGTCCCAGTTTTTTTAGAGGCATTCTTAGCAATGCTTCTAACATAATGTGTCCAGCTCAAGTTAGTAGTTAATGTTACACCGAGAATGTCAATACTAGGGGAAGTGGGAATATTTACATCATTAAAAAATATAAGGGAGTCAGTGAGATTCTGTCGGTTAGAAAATTGAATGTACTTGGTTTTCTGTGCATTAAAGGAAACTAGATTCTTTTGTCCCCATCCATTAATTCTAGAAAGGTCCTGGTTCAGAGAAATTGCAGTGTTTATTTTTGAATTTGTAAGATCGGGTTGGGTGAAACAATTGGTAAATGTGAAGGAACTGTGGAGTGTTGAGTCATCTGCGTAGGAATGTATTGGATTATGAGTGGTAGATATGAGATCATTGATATGAATGAGGAACAGAATTGGGGCCAAAACTGATCCCTGGGGAACACCAGCATTTATTGAGTGAAATTGAGAATAAAGGCCATCTACCGTTACACGTATATGAAAATGTTAGATCCATTGCTAAAAATACCTCTAAAAACTGGACCGCCTGTATAGAGTTCGATAATTCTTCACTGACGAGTAGTTGGCCTTTATATACAAAAGTCATGTGCGTTCTGTCCTGTTTTCAGTTCTCTTTATAATATTAAGGGAGCCCACCTCGCATATTTTCTCTTTCTCTCCCTCTCTCTTTGGCTTGTATCCATTCGGCCCCATTCAGCCTACTGTTTTAAGACGTTTTCCCCCATCCAGGTGTCCATATTTTGCTGGCGAGCGGTAGAGACCCACCATATATATATTTTTTGTTTTGACAGCAAGCTAAATTTGTAAATTTTTCGATAGAAAAATGTCTCCGGCGAAGCCGGATTTCTCCATACAATGATGGCTCGCTATCGCTCGCCAGGAAGAAATCGACACCTGGATGGGGATAAACGTCTTAAAACAGTTGGCTGAATGGGGCCGAATGGATACAAGCCAGGGAAAGAGAGAAAAGAAGAGAAGGATAAAAAAAAAGCCGGTCTAAAACTTATTGAAGCTCTTCTTTCCAATTCGCAGAGCACTTGAACATTGTATTGATCAAAAATAATAGTTATCATTTTGTTTTTCTATATGAGTGAGGGAGACAAAAGGCAGAACAGCCTGTAACGAGTATTGCATCTACTACACCCCATTGTGCTTATAAATAGCCTAATGGTTAAGTGAGAGGAGAGGATATTCATGGGGCACAGATCATATTATACTGTAGACCGACCTCGCTACGAAATATCCCTGAACCTAATGATAATATATCTATCTATCTATCTATCTATCTATCTATCTATACGCTCAGGCCCAATCCCCACTTTTCTTATTTTCTTATTTTTATTTTTATTTTATTCTATTTTCTATTTTATTTCATTTTATTTCATTTTATTTTATTTTATTAATTTTGTCTTGGGGGTGGCCGACTCAAGACAGAGCAAGAACAGGGAAAACACATGTATATAATAATCTATGTATACTTATTTCACTCCTACACCCAACACACCAGACCAACCGAACCCCAAACTACTAATAACATAAGCTTGGGGTGAGAGATATATGGGCGATTTAATCCGGCTGGTGTGCCACGCTAAGTTAATAAGGCCAGATGGGTTGTTTTTCTGCTCCCCCTTCTCCCTCATGTTTAGCCCCATTAGTTTTGAGATTTTAATATGTTTGCCCCATTAGTTTTGTCGATTTTAAGACCTTTCGCCCCATTTCTTTGTCAAATATTAAGACCTTTCGTGCTATTTAGGTGTCGATTTTTTTCCTGGCGAACGATAGTGATAGTAATTTTGGAAGAACCGACCTTCGGCCGGGCCATTCTGCTATCGAAAAATGTACAAATTAATCTAGAAGGGGGATCTAATGGAAGTTTTTAAAAGTTTGATGGAGGTCTAGGGAGGAAACTAAAAATAATAATAAATATATGAAATAATCGAACAAAAAAATAACCCCCTTCCCCCTTAACCTAGGGATTTATAGCCTGTCCAGTTCACCTCGGCAGTTGTGGGAGTTTATGGTTGAAATAACTGGGTTACCTCAGGGCTCGTTCCTTGCCCCCACCCGGCAATCACTTTATTTGCACACGTTTCATTATTTGCACACGTCACATTATTTGCACACGTTTCATTACACCGGGACTTCTTTCACACATGGGAGCGTACCGTACATGATCAATTCACACTAGCCGGTGCACATGCAATACACTTTTACGCGTACATGCACTCACACACATACACTCACACACATACCGGAGAGAGAGAGAGAGAGAGAGAGAGAGAGAGAGAGAGAGAGAGAGAGAGAGAGAGAGAGAGAGAGAGAGAGAGAGAGAGAGAGAGAGAGAGAGAGAGAGAGATAGAGAGAGAGAGAGAGAGAGAGAGAGAGAGATCGAGAGAGAGGAGAGAGAGAGAGAGAGAGAGAGACAAAGAGAGAGAGTTGATACTCACACCACATACCATTACCATACCGGAGAGAGAGATAAGAGAGAGAGAAGTACAAAGGAAATCAAGCAACAACAGATCTAGTGACCCTTCTAGGCTGCTTGTCCTCCAAAACACTGAGGATCAAGTGTCCAAACAGTGAGAGAGAGAGAGAGAGGCTTATGCTGTCTGTTATGTATTTCTGATTGACTACTGCTGTAACTATATATACTGTATTATAGTATACTGTATTAATCTCTCTCTCTCTCTCTCTCTCTCTTGCAAAGGTTGTGTTTAGGGAGATTGAACGCGGTTTTACCCGATTCCACTAGGAAGAGTGTTGTTTTGTTGAATTGAGTGAGATTTGACGCACTACTCCACCTAAACGGCTGCCTCCACGACATTGAACGCAAAGATCACAAAGAGATTTTAACCCTTTCAAACTCCAATACGCATTTCTTTTCTGTTTTCTCGTAATTATTAGACGATTTTATTCAGATCAGGAAGGGTATATGGAAGTCAGAGGGTTGATTGAGCTAGTCTTTACTGTTTTAATACCCACAGATCCTTCCTAAGCTGCATAAAATCGTCTAATGATAGCCAAAATAAACTGCTAAAACGCGTCAGAGCTTCAAGGGGTTAAACACTAACCATTAACACCATCAAGACAGGAATAAGGAACGGTTCTCATCACAGCTTTTGGTAAATAGTTACTGCCATGTGAATTATTATTATAACACCAACAATACTGGTTTAACACTAGCCGATCCGACGTTTTGGGGTGGTTATTAATTGTTGTGAGATATATATATATTCTTTGATTATATATTTTCTGCAATGTTCAAGCATATTAATTTTAGTTTGCCCCCCCCCCCCCCCCCCCCCCTATCGCTCTCGACAGAACACATTATAAGACGTTCGGCCCATTAGTTTGGCGATTTTAACACTTTTTGCCCCATTTCCTTGTCAAATTTAAGACCTTTCATACCATTTAGTTGTCGATTTTTTTCCTGGCGAGCGAAAGCGAGCCTGAAATTTTAAGAGGAACCGGCCTTCGGCTGGGACATTTTTGTACCGAAAAATGTACACATTTATCTTGAAGGGGGGTCTATGGGGTATTTTCTAAGCTTGATGACTGTCTAATGAGAAAGCTAAGAAATAAAGGAATAAATTAATTAATAGACCCAAAAAAACGGCCCATCTCCCCTTAAATTGTTCATCTCTTATATAATATATGTCATTCTCTTTCCTGCACGTTTTCCTCAGGCTAACAATTCAATCAACAATTGCTGTTATAACAATATCAAGGTTTTATCCGATATCTGGTTCAGAAAATAACAAATAAATAAATATATATAAACAAATATGTAATTCAATAAATACATAATATATAAAAATAACCAAATAAATAAATAAATTAATATATTTTTATAAAGCGACATTTGGTTTCAGCTAAATATACCTTTAATTTATTTTATTCTGTATTTCATTGTAGTATTCTTTATTTTATATTGTATCGTCCCAGTTTTGGTCTATTTAAATTGCAAGCTTTTCATTAAAATTATCTATATTTGATTACCTTCAGTTTACGTATAGCGAAAAGCCTGTTTATTCGCTAGACAAAATAAAAATACGGTATACACTAAAACATTATCTTGCTTCAGTCGTCCGCTATAAAAAGGTCCCCTCCTCACTCTCCATTAGTAATATTGGCTGCAGGGAATGAATTGCACTTTTCTGTACTTAGAATTACTTATAACTACTTTCAATCATCGTCCACATAATATAAGTTGTAATTACCGACTGCAGCGAATGAGAAATAGCATGCGTTTCAGATATATGAATTGTACAGTCGCGTTAATAAGTGAAGTCTCGGCACCAAGTATGTTTTGATCAATAATTGGTATCAGCAATATCTATAAGCTTCATTTCTTCATATGGAGTGAAATATACAAACATGTTACTACACTTAGCCACCCTATTCAACATCTGACAGACATTAATACAGCACAGAGCAAGCCAAACGTAATGACAGTTGGGGATGACTTATTAGCGCCACCGTACTATATTTGTTTTATAACCTTCCATCTCTCGCGTTCTCTCTCTCGCTCTCTCATGCCTTCCCTCTCTCCTCATATCTCTCTCTCACACTCCCCCCCCCCCCTCTCCCTCTCTTTCTCTCTCTCTCTCTCTCTCATACACACACTACCCCCCCTCTCTCTCTCACGCACTCCCCCTTCTCTCTCTCTCTCTCTCTCTCCCTCTCTCTCTCTCTTCCCTTCTCTATCTCTCTCTCCCCACTTCTCTCTCTCTCTCTCTCTCTATCTCTCTCTCTCTCAAGATACCGGGCTGGACTTGCTGTATGCGACCATTAGGCTAATTGCAAAGTCGACGCCGTTTTTCTGGTCCCCCCTTCTTCCTCATGTTTAGCCCCATTAGTTTTCAGATTTTATGACGTTCGGCCCATTAGTTTGGCGATTTTAATACCTTTCACCCCATTTTGTTGTCAATTTTAAGACCTTTCGTGCCATTTAGGTGTCGTTTTTTTCCTGGCGAGCGATAGCGAGCCTGTAATTCTTAGAGTAACCGGCCTTCTGCCGGGACATTTTTCTACCGCAAAATGTACAAATTTATCCAGGTGTATTTCTAAGCTTGATGAAAGTCTAGCGAGGAAACTAAAATTATATAAATACATGAATTAATAGACCAAAAAAACGGCCAGTACCGCCTTAACCCTACAGACCTTTGAGTATTCAGTATTATTGAAAGAAAGCTTGGATTCTACTTTCAATTTCCAAACTGTTTTTTTTTTTCTTTTTCGGTACTCCATTAGACTAATCACAAACTCTAGACTTAAGGGGAGATATCGACTTGAGGGATTTTTTTTTTTCTGGACCCCTTTCTCCCTCATGTTTATCCCCATTGCTTTTGAGATTTTAAGACAGTCGCCCCATTAGTTTGGCGATTTTAAGAACTTTCGCCCCCATTTCCGTCAATTTTAAGACCTTTCGTGCAATTTAGGTGTCGATTTTATCCTGGCGAGCGATAGCGAGCCTGTAATTTAAGAGGAACCGGCTTTCAGCTGGGATATTTTTCTACCGAAAAATGTACAAATTTATCTTGAAAGGGGCTCAGGGGTGTAATCTTAAGCTTGATGGATATCTAGAGACCAAACTAAAAACATCCCCTTAAGGGGCTAGTGGCGTTTTTGTTTTGTTTTTCTTTTTTTGTGGTTATTCATTCATTTATTCTTTTATTATTTAGTGTCCTCGCTAGAACTCCCTCAAATTATAATGTAAAACTTGCAAAAATAAACAAACCAAAACTGGGACGACACAAGATAAATGCCAAAGAACTAATCACAATCGCTGTGGAAACAACGCTTAATAAAAACACCCCCTAGACCCCCCCCCCCCCCCTCAAGATAAATGTGTACATATTTCGGTATAATCAGGCCGGTTCCTCTTATAACTACAGGCTCGCTATCGCTCACCAGGAACAAAACGACACCTAAATGGCACGATAGGTCTTACAATTGACAACGAAATGGAGCTAAAGGTGTTATAATCGCCACACTAATGGACCTAGGTTCCCATGTCATCTCAACCAGTAGACCATTTCAACCAGTAGCTCTCAACCAGTGCCAAATTAACCCAGACCAACCAAACCAGTGCCAAAATATAGTTCTAACCTAACCTAACCTAACCGTATTGGTTGATTTGGTACTGGTTGAGAGCTACTGGTTGAAATGGTCTACAGGTTGAGTTGACCGTTCACCATGGGCCTAACGTCTTAAAATCTGAAAACATGAGGGAGAAGGGGGTCTAGAAAAACGCCCCCTGTCCCCTCAAAAGGTAGAGTCTCATTAGGTCCGCCAACTACCACATATACAGTATAGGTGGGGTATAAGGGGTAAGGAGGGGGGGGGGGGGGTTAGGGGAGCGATGGGTCGGTTTTCTAATCCCCCTTCTCCCTCGTGGTTAGCCCCATTGTTTTTTAGATCCCATTAGTTTGGCGATTTTAAGACTTTACTCCCCAAATTTCTTTGTGAATATTAAGACCTTTCGTGCCATTTAGGTGTCGATTTTTTCCCCTGGCGAGCGATAGCGAGCCTGTAATAATAAGAGGAACCGGCCTTCGACCGTGACATTTCTCTACCGAAAAATGTACAAATTTATCTTGAAGGGGGGTCTAGGGTGTGATTTTTACAGCTTGGTGGAGGTCTAGGGAGGAAACTAAACAATAATACAAACATTAAAGAATAAGCCAATAAATACGACCATCTCCCCTTAATGGGCCGCTTTTCTGGACCACTTTCTCCCTCATGTTTAGCCCCATTAGTTTTCAGATGTTAAGATGTTTGCCCCTTTAGTTAGTCGATTTTAAACCTTTCGTCCCATTTCTTATATTTAGACCTTTCGTGCTATTTAGGTGTCTATTTTTTTCCCAGGCGAACGATAGTGAGCCTGTAATGTTGAAAGAACCGGCCTCCGGTCTCCGGCCGGAACATTTCTCTACCGAAAAATTTGCAAATTAATCTAGAAGGGGGATCTAATGGATGTTTTTTTTTTTTTTTTTATGGAGGTCTAGGGAGGAAACTAGAAACATAATGAATACATGCAAACATCGGCCAAAAAGTGAACCATTAAGGGGAGGTTTTTAGTTTGGTCCCTAGATATCCTTCAAGCTTAAGATTACACCCCCTTGAGCCCCTTTCAAGATCAATTTGTACATTTTTCGGTAGACAAATGTCCCGGCTGAAATTACAGGCTCGCTATCGCTCGCCAGGATAAAAATCAATCCCTAAATGGCACGAAAGGTCTTAAAATTGACAGAAATGGGTCGAAGGTTCTTAAAATCGTCAAAATAATGGGGCGAACGTCTTAAAATTAGAAAAGCAATGGGGCTAAACATGAGGGAGAAAGGAGTCAAGAAAAAAATCCCTCAAGTGGACATCTCCCCTTAATGGAGCCCAGGGAGATACTAAGGCGGCTTCTCTACCAGGCCGGATTAGGTAGTCTCTATAGAATATTTCCCCCTTACTCTCGGATTAAGGGGAGGCAGACCGTTTGTTTGGTCTATTAATTCATGTATTCATATATTTGTTTAGTTTCCTCCCTAGACCTCCATCAAGCTTAGAAAAACACCCCCTAGACCCCCCTTCAAGATAAATTTGTACATTTTTCGGTAGAAAAATTTCCCGGCCGAAGGCCGGTTCCTCTTAAAATTCCAAGCTCGATATCGCTCGCCAGGAAAAAAATCGACACCTAAATGGCACGAAAGGTCTTAACATTGACAACGAAATGAGGCGAAAGGTGTTAAAATCGCCAAACTAATGGGCCGAACGTCTTATAATCTCAAAACTAGTGGGGCTAAACATTAGGGAAAAGGGGGTCCAGAAAAACGGTCTGCCTCCCCTTAAAGCCAGGTTTCTTCAATGGGATTGTCCTACATATCGTATATTATAGAGTACCGGTCTATCTATCTATACAGTATATATATATATATATATATATATATATATATATATATATATATATATATATATATATATATACATATACTGTGGCACATACCCCATTTTTATTTTATATATTCATGTATTTTTATATATCTATTTTTGTTTTTATGTTTATTATTGTTTATGTATTAATGTGTTTTATTGATTTATATATTAATTTATTTATGTATTTATTTGTTTATGTATTTATTTTATTTTATTTATTTATTTATTTTTTGGGGGGGAGGTGCCGACTCAAGATAGAGCCCGAACAGTGGAAGAAAAACATAACTTACTCTCGAACAGACGTCTATAATAATTATCCACGTCCATCAGAGAGGAAAGGGGTCCTTATACTACTGCTGTTGTTGTTGTTGTTGTTGTTCCCTAAGCTGCCTGGCCGAAGAGCCCCGAGTCCCTAAGGAAGGTCATGGCCACGTTCGGGCTTTCCCACAGAGCTCTCAAGGAGTGTAGATTGTGTTGTTGGCGTAAGTGGTTGTGTGAAATGCAGTCTTCTATGATGTGTTTAATGGTATGGGGTGCTGTGTTACAACCTGGGCAGGTGTCGACGACGGAGTCATCCAGTCTCTTCTGATAGCTCAGAAGGGCTGGATGGTGTCCGCATCTCAGCCTGGCCAGGTGGACTCTGTCCTTGCGAGGAAGGGAGGATTCAGAAGGATGGATTTCGGGAGGTCGTGCCTGCAGGTGTGTGTTGTCTATGAGTGAGTGGATGGAACGGCGAGATATATACTGTTCTGAACCACAGCCTGTCACTTTTAAGGGGGGGGGGGGGGGGACTTCTTAGTCGATTTTAACATTTATTTATTATGTTTCTAGTTTCCTCCCTAGACCTCCATCAAATTAAAAAAAAAACATCCATTAGATCCCCCTTGTAGATTAATTTCTACATTTTTCGGTAGACAAATTTTCCGGCCGAAGGCCGGTTGTTCCAAAATTACAGGCTCACTATCGTTCGCCAGGAAAAAAATTGACACCCAAATAGCACGAAAGATCTTAGTATTGACAAAGAAATGGGGTGAAAGGTCTTAAAATCGAAAAACTAATGGGGCTAAGCAAGAGGAAGAAGGAGGACCAGAAAAACGACCCATCTCCCCTTAATATACATTTTTGCATATTCACGGCCTCTCCTCCAACTTTCCTTCTGTTGAACAACACCCCCAACAAACCTGACCTTCTTTTCCTCACCGAGACTCTGAGGTGTCTGAAGCAACTACCAGCAGCCTCTTCTCTGTGCCATCCTACTTTCTCTATCCTAGTTTTCAAGCTAAAGGTGGATGTTTTGATTATGTGCACCAAATGCCAGCATCCCCTTCTTTGTGTCCTCCTACTTTCTCTATCCTAGTTTTCAAGCCAAAGGTGGATGTTTTTATGTATATGCACAACAAAATAACCTGTTCTCTGTTCCCAACTTTCCCTCGTCTGAATTCTCTACTCTCTGGCTCAAACGTTCCTGTCACTCTTAAGGGGAGGCAGACCGTTTTTCTGGACCCCCTTCTCCCTAATGTTTAGGCCCACTAGTTTTGAGATTATAAGACGTTCGGCCCATTAGTTTGGCGATTTTAACACCTTTCGCCCCATTTCGT
This sequence comes from Paralithodes platypus, assembly GCA_032716605.1. NCBI lineage: Eukaryota > Metazoa > Arthropoda > Malacostraca > Decapoda > Lithodidae > Paralithodes > Paralithodes platypus. The sequence continues at coordinate 45,335,725 of CM064547.1, read as the reverse complement.
TGTAAATTTTAAGACCTTTCGTGCCATTTAGGTGTCGATTTTTTACAGGCGAGCGATAGCGAGTCTGTAATTTTAAGAGGAACCGGCCTCTGGCCGGAATTTTTTTCTACCGAAAAATTTACAAATTTATCTTGAAGGGGGGTCTAGGGGGTGTTTTTCTAAGCTTGATGGAGGTCTAGGGAGGAAACTAAAAACATATATGAATAAATAAATTAATAAACCAAACAAACGGTCAGCCTCCCCTTAAGTCACTTTGGCGCTGCCGTTTGGGAGGCCCTTTGGCAGTATTTCTTGGATTTTTCTTTGAATGCTCTTTGCTTCCATGGCCTTGACCCACAGAGCCGAACACATTATAAAGGTAATCTTCTTGGGCATGGAGGCATACATTCAACTTTCTTTCTCTCAATCTAATGCAAAATGTGTTTGGTTTAAGCCGGTATCACATGAGAGCTTTTTATAGTCAACATTCGATGATCAAAAAATTTCTGGCAACATTTCTGGAATATTTTGGACTGGTATCAGAAACTAGACTGGTGATAGATCAATTTAGTTGACAGAAATGTTATAAATGTTGACCTCACAAGCTACCAGACCAATGTTGAGTATAAATGTTGAGAGAAAAAGTGCTCGTGTGATACCGGCTTTATTCACACTTGTACTACTATATACTGTCCATACTAAAGCCGGTATCACACGAGCGCTTTCTCCCTCAACATTTATCCTCAACACTGGTCTGGCAGCTTAAGAGGTAAACATTTATAATATTTCTGTCACCTAATATCATCTATCAGCAGTCTAGTTTCCGATACCAGAGCAAAATATTCTAGAAATGGTGCCTGAAAAATGTTGATCATCAAATGTTGACTAAAAGTTCTCGTGTGATACCGGCTTAAGGGGAGGTATTTAGTTTGTTCCCTAGGCCTCCATCAAGCTTAAAATTACACCCCCTTGAGTCCCTGTCAAGATAAATTTGTACATTTTTCGGTAAAAAAAAATCCCGGCTGAAGGCCGGTTCCTCTTAAATTACAGGCTCGCTATCGCTCGCCAGGATAAAATCGACACCTAAATGGCACAAATGGTCTTAACATTTACAGAAATGGGGCGAAAGTTCTTAAAATCGCCAAAATAATAGGGCAAACGTCTTAAAATCTCAAAAGCAATGGGGCTAAACATGAGGGAGAAAGGGGACAAGAAAATAATCCCTCAAGTGGATATCTCCCCTTAAGTCGAGTGAACTTAATTTTTGGACTAATTATTTCGAATAGAGTATAGTGAAGCCCAGTAATAGACTATAGTGAAGCCCAGTAATAGACTATAGTGAAGCCCAGTAATAGACTATAGTGAAGCCCAGTAATAGACTATAGTGAAGCCCAGTAATAGACTATAGTGAAGCCCAGTAATAGACTATAGTGAAGCCCAGTAATAGACTATAGTGAAGCCCAGTAATAGAGTATAGTGAAGCCCAGTAATAGACTATAGTGAAGCCCAGTAATAGACTATAGTGAAGCCCAGTAATAGAGTATCGTGAAGCCCAGTAATAGACTATAGTGAAGCCCAGTAATAGACTATAGTGAAGCCCAGTAATAGACTATAGTGAAGCCCAGTAATAGAGTATCGTGAAGCCCAGTAATAGACTATAGTGAAGCCCAGTAATAGACTATAGTGAAGCCCAGTAATAGACTATAGTGAAGCCCAGTAATAGACTATAGTGAAGCCCAGTAATAGAGTATCGTGAAGCCCAGTAATAGACTATAGTGAAGCCCAGTAATAGACTATAGTGAAGCCCAGTAATAGACTATAGTGAAGCCCAGTAATAGACCATAGTGAAGCCCAGTAATAGACTATAGTGAAGCCCAGTAATAGAGTATAGTGAAGCCCAGTAATAGACCATAGTGAAGCCCAGTAATAGACTATAGTGAAGCCCAGTAATAGACTATAGTGAAGCCCAGTAATAGAGTATAGTGAAGCCCAGTAATAGACCATAGTGAAGCCCAGTAATAGACTATAGTGAAGCCCAGTAATAGACTATAGTGAAGCCCAGTAATAGACTATAGTGAAGCCCAGTAATAGAGTATAGTGAAGCCCAGTAATAGACTATAGTGAAGCCCAGTAATAGACTATAGTGAAGCCCAGTAATAGACTATAGTGAAGCCCAGTAATAGACTATAGTGAAGCCCAGTAATAGAGTATAGTGAAGCCCAGTAATAGACTATAGTGAAGCCCAGTAATTATTGGTTGTGGCTCAAGTTTATCAAAGTGGATCATAATTGCCCCTCCAAAAGTTGTTCAGACATTTCTTTCTGCGACTGTACGTTAAAAGCCCTGAAATTACGCCCACTCCTGGCTTAAGGGGTTAGTGGCCAGTTTTTTGGTCTATTAATTCATGTATTCATTTATTTGTTAGTTTCCTCGATAGACCTCCATCAAGCTTAAAAAAAAACACCCCCCCCTAGACCCCCTTTCAAGATATATTTGTACATTTTTCGGTAGAAAAACTTCCCGGCCAAAAGCCGGTTCCTTCAAAAACTACAGGCTCGCTATCGCTCGCCAGGAAAAAATAGAACCTAAACGGCACGAAAGGTCTTAACATTGACAAAGAAATGGGGGCGAAAGGTCTCACAATCGTCAAGCTAGTGAATGAACGTCTTAAAATCGTAAATCTAATGGGGCTAAACATGAGGGAGAAGGGAGTCCAGCCAAAACGAGTAGGCTCTATATACCACCCCCTTAAGGCCCAGAGCCGATTTTTTTTTTTTTTTTTTTTTTTCGTGTACAACAGTTTTCGAGTGGGACTTGGAATTTGCGCGTGTGTTATGAAGCGATTACCTCTTATTTTATGGTAATATGCCGGGGCCTTCCAGCATATTAAGGGGGAGGCAGTGGCTTTTTCTAGGCCCCCTTCTTCTCAATTGTTTAGCATACTAGTTTTGACATTTTAAGACGTTTGGTCCATGAGTTTGACGATTTAAAGACCTTTTGCCCCATTGTTTTGTCAATATAAAGACCTTTCGTGCCATTTAGGTGTCGATTCTTTTCTGGCGAGCGATAGCGAGCCTGTAATTTTAGAAGGAATCGGCCTTCGGCCGGGACATTTTTTTACCGAAAAATGTACAAATTTATCTTGAAAGGGGGTGTTACTTTAAGCTTGATAGAGGTCTAGCGAGGAAACTAAAAAATGAATAAATAAACAAATAGATAGGGAAAAAAAAAAAAAAAAAAAAAAAAAAAAAAAAAAAAAAAAAAAAAAAAAAAAAACGCGCTAGCCCCCTTAAGGTTTATACCCTACTTTGGGCTCGAGCCAAATATGCACTCACTGCCATACAAGAAGAGACGCCCTTTCTTTAATGCATTCCGTGGTTCATGTATGTATATTTGGCTACGTGCATGAAGGAGACCAAGTGCAAAGCTGCCTGTAACAAGTGGCCCCTCCGAAGTTGCAAAGAGTAACAGAGAGCCAAAATCAAGGTACGGTCGAAGTAATTTAAGGAGGGTGACCTGTTTTTGTTCTGTCCTTTTCTATCTTTCTCTGGCTTGTATCCATTTGGCCCCATTCAGCCTACTGTTTTAAGACGTTTATCCCCATCCAGGTGTCAATTTTTTACTGGTGAGCGGTAGCGAGCCAGCATATTTTTTGTTTTTGTTTGACAGCAGGCTAAATTTGTACATTTTTCGATAGAATAATGTCTCCAGCGAAGCCGGATTTCTTCATATAATGCTGGCTCGCTATCGCTCGCCAGGAAGAAATCGACACCTAGATGGGGATAAACGTCTTAAAATAGTTGGCTGAATGGGGCCGAATGGATACAAGCCAGAGAAAGAGAGAAAAGGACAGAAATAACAAAAAGCAGGTCACCCACCTTAAGTGTGTTAGAAAGAAGTGGGGTGTGCTTGTAAAGCCGGTATCACACGAGAGCTTTTATAGTCAACAATTTTCTGGCAACATTTCTGGGATATTTTGCACTGGTATCGGAAACTAGATTGAATGTAGAGTAATTTGGGAATAAGAATGATATAATAGGTCTACCTCATTAGCTGCCAGAGGAGTGTTGAGGATAAATGTTGAGGGAAAAAGTAATCGTGTGATACCGGCTTTAAGGGGAGGTTTTTAGTGTGTTTCCTAGACTTCCATCAAGCTTGAAATTACACCCGCTTGACCCCCTTTCAAGATAAATTTGTACATTTTTCGGTAGAAAAATTTCCCGACCGAAGGCCGGTTCCTCTTAAATTACAGGCTCGCTATCGCTCGCCAGGATTTTGTTTACACCTAAATGGGACGACAGGTCTTAAAAGTGACATAAATGGGGTGAAAGTTCTTAAAATCGCCAAACTAATGGGGCGAACGTCTTAAAATCTAAAAAACAATGGGGCTAAACATGAGGGAGAAAGGGGTACAGACAAAAATCCCTCAAGTGGAAATCTCCCCTTAAGTGTAGTGAAATGAATAGGAGGTTTTTTGTACTCAGGCACATACCCCATTGCTGCGGGTGGCCGACACGAGACAGAGCCCTTACAGAAACAATTAAAGTTACCATTCTCAGGGTCCGAGACCACTGTCGCGTTCCCTCGCCCGTTTCGCTGTCTCGTTGTCTCGTCGAGTAGGAGAATTATACAAGGGGAGGAGGATTCCTAGCCCCCTGCCCCCAAAAGGGAAAGTAGACAGTAAAAGAGACAGCTAAGGTTGGATAGAGGATGCCAAACCTCCCTCTGTATAGGACCAGCCCTCACCCAAAATAATATATAAAATAATCAAAATAAAAGCATTAGGACATTTTTTGTAAGGTGAGCCCACCTCGCTTTTTTTTTCTTTCTCTCCCTCTCTCTTTGGCTTGTATCCATTCGGTCAAATTCAGCCTGATGTTTTAAAACGTTTACCCCCATCCAGGTGTCAATATTTTCCTGGCGAACGGTAGCGACCCAGCATATATATATATATTTTGACAGCAAGCTAAATTTGTACATTTTTTGATGGAAAAATTTCTCCGGCGAAGCCGGATTTCTCCATATAATGCTGGCTCGCTATCGCTCGCCAGGAAGAAATCGACACCTGGATGGGGATAAACGTCTTATAAATAGTTGGCTGAATGGGGCCGAATGGATACAAGCCAGGGAAAGAGAGAAAAGGAGAGAATGATAAAAAAAAAAACGGTGACTCCCCCCCCCCGTTAAAACAGACTAGCCTCCAGGCACCACCGGCGGGAACCCTTTTCACTCCAATGTCTCAAACCGTTGCCGTAAAAGTGGACATAACCGTATCCATTCCCGCCCGCCCGCCGAGTTCATTAAGCAGTAAACACGGACGAACACGGACGATTACACGGAAGGCACCACGTATTTTTTTTTCCCTTTTGCTCCCTTTTTTTATTTTGTACTGTTCTTTTTGTGTGTGTGTGTTTTGCTCCCTATTTTTTTTTTTTATTATTATTATTATTTTTTTTTTTTTTTTTATTTTTTTTTTTTTTGGTTAAAAGCTTTTGAGTGATATATAAGGGGGAGGTAGTCGCTTTTTCTGAACCTCCTTCATCCTCGTGTTTGGCATATTAGTTTTGACATTTTAAGACGTTCGTTCCATTATTGTGTTGATTGTAAGACCTTTCGCCCCATTTCATTGTCAATATTAAGACCTTTCGTACCACTTAGGTGCCTATTTTTTACTGGCGAGCGACAGCGAGCCTGTAATTATAGAATGAATAGCCCTTCGGCCGGGATATTTTTCTACCGAAAAATTTACAAATTTATCTTGAAAGGGGGTCTAAGGGGTGGTATTTTAAGGTTGATAGAGGTCTTGCGAGGAGACTGAAAAATTAATTTATAAATGCCTCCACCAAAAAACAAGCAATGGGGGCTTACACAATATGTTAGTTTTTTATATACCGACCTGGAGGGTTCTGGTGAATGCTGTCATTTTTAGGGCATATATTTTTTTTAGAGCATATTGGTAATTGGGAAGTTTAAGTGCGCTTTCATAGGAGAGAGAGAGAGAGAGAGAGAGAGAGAGAGAGAGAGAGAGAGAGAGAGAGAGAGAGAGAGAGAGAGAGAGAGAGAGAGAGAGAGAGAGAGAGAGAGAGAGAGAGAGAGAGAGAGAGAGAGAGAGAGAGAGAGAGAGAACAAGTGGACTTTTTAGAGCTAGGCGACATTTTGTATTCTAATTGTCGTTGATGCCAACATAAAAATTTACAAATTAAACTTGAAGCGGGATCTGTAGCACTATTTGTTTTAGTATTTATTGTTTATTTATTTTGTTTGTTTTTATATTAATAAATATATATATATATATATATATATATATATATATATATATATATATATACCGGTATATATATATACCGGTATATATAATATATATATATATTATACTCACGCCTATTCTACTGCTGTCCGCAATACGGAGGAAGCATTCAAACGGTACCGACGCCTTAAAACTCAAGACTCTCATTCTTCCTATGTTTCTGCCCGGAATCAAGCCAAATCTGTTCTTCGACTTGCCAAACACTCTTTCATCAATAATAAATGCACTGAACTATCCAACTCTAGCTCTTCCATCTGGCATCTAGCTAAAAACCTCTCCAACAATTTCTCTTCCTCGTCTTTCCCTCCCCTTTTCCACTCTGATGGCACAACCATCACTTCTTCCTCTGACAAAGCTAAACTCTTCGCTCAAACTTTTGCTAGAAACTCCACCTTGGATTAGTCCGGTGCTATTCCTCCCTCTCCACCCTCCTCTCTCTTACTTATGCCTAATATCCTAATCTCTTCTAAAGATGTACTGTCTACCCTCTCTGGGCTTAATACTAATAAGGCGTATGGTCCGGACGGTGTTCCTCCTGTTGTTCTCAAAAACTGTGCTTCCGTGCTGACTCCCTGCCTAGGCAAACTCTTTCGTCTCTGTCTCTCCTCTAACGTCTTCCCTTCATGCTGGAAATTTGCTCACATTCAACCTGTCCCAAAGAAGGGTGACCGCTCTCAACCCTCCAACTATCGTCCAATTGCTCTCATCTCTTGTCATTCTAAAGTTTTTGAAACTATTCTTGCTTCCAAATTTCTTAAGCATTTCTCTTCTCATAATCTGCTCTCAGATCGCCAGTATGGCTTCCTTAAGGGTCGCTCTACTGGTGATCTTCTTTCATATCTTACTAACTCTTGGTCATCCTCCTTTCGTGAATTCGGCGAGACTTTTTCTATTGCACTAGACATATCGAAAGCCTTCGATAGAGTCTGGCACAAATCTTTAATTTCTAAACTACCCTCCTTCGTTTTCTATCCCTCCATCTGTGCCTTTGTCTCTAATTTCCTTTCCGGCCGTTCCATAGCCAGGGTTGTGGACGGCCATTGTTCACTTCCTCACCCTATAAACTCCGGTGTTCCTCAGGGCTCTGTCCTATCTCCTATTCTCTTTCTAATTTTTATAAATTATCTCCTCAACTGTACCTCAATTCCCATCCATTCATACGCAGACGACTCAACCTTACACTACTCCATTAGTTTTTCAGAACGCCCCAGCCAGCAATCCCTCAATGACAATCGTAATGAAGCCATAGAACTCTTAAATTCTGATCTAAATACTATCTCCAATTGGGGCAGAGAAAACCTTGTTACCTTTAATGCTTCCAAAACCCAATTTCTCCATCTGTCTACCCGTAAGGAACTCCCAGCGGACTATCCCTTATTCTTCAACAATACAAAAATCAATCCTACATCTTCTCTCAATATTCTTGGTGTCTCCTTTTCTTCTGCTCTCAGTTGGAAGGACCATATTGCCAGTCTTACTAAGGCAGCCTCCCAGAAGCTGGGTGTACTCAACCGCCTTAGGGGGTTCTTTTCCCCTGCACAGCTTCTTGCTCTGTACAGGGGCATAGTGCGTCCTTGTATTGAGTATTGTTCACATGTGTGGGGAGGATCCTCTCACACCGCTCTCCTGGACAAAGTTGAAAGGAAGGCCTTTCGTATCATTAACTCCCGTCCACTCACCAACTCTCTGCAAGCTCTCTCTCTCCGCCGCAATGTTGCATCTCTCTCGCTATTCTATTGCTACTATAATAATCAGTGTTCCTCAGAGGTTTCCCAGTGTATACCACCTCCTTTACGTAGGGCACGTGGTACCAGTCTTGCAACTCAATCCCACCCCTACTCTGTGCAACTCTCCAACCCAAGAGTGAAACGTTACTCTCAAACTTTCTTCTACTCAACAGCTGAGCTCTGGAACTCTCTCCCAGAATCAGTCTTTCCCTCTTCCTATGACTTAAATTGCTTCAAACTCTGTGTGTCCAGGCATTTTGGCTCGAACGTCCCTTGATTTTGGCCCAGTCACTCTTTCCAACTATGGGGAAGGCACTCGCTATAGGTAGTTCTGCCTTTTGCCTCCCTCAATCACATAGAAAAACAAAAATACTGTATATAATTATATAATTATATATAATATATATATATATATATACTGTATAATATATATATATATATATATATATATATATATATACCGGTATATATATATTTATTTTTTATTTTTTATTTTTTTTTTCTATCTTCAAGAACTTCTGGTGAGATGCTTTTAGACTATTGGGCAAACAATTAAATTGCTCGGACACGGCAAAACACGTAACGAACGGAAAATCGACACTAAATAATTAACCCATTCAATACCAGCGACGCCCTTTTCATCATATTCTGGACACTATTAGCCGAGGTTATTCAGCTTAGGAAGGACGTCTATCATTTAATAAGCTACAAACTATCTCCATTAAGCCTTTTAGCTACCATATACCTCTCCTAAGCTTCATAAAATCGTCTAAATGTAGCTAAAATCTCATATTTGGTGTTCTTAGGGATCATCAGACTCGCCCTGGAGAACCTGCAGTAAGAGAGAGCGGCCAGGTTGGACTTTGGACGCCATTTTGGTGCTGTTTATATGATTTGTGCCCCATGAATATTCTTGCCTCTCAATTAAGGGAGCCCAGACGGTATTGTGCAGCATAATGTACTGGTTCGGCTCAATGGTTTAGGGAGGGGGTTTAGTTTGCTCTCTAAACCTCTATCAAGCTTAAAAAACACCCACAAGACCCCCCTTCGATATGAATTTGTAAATTTTTCGGCAGAAAAATGTCCCGGCCGAAGGCTGATTCCTCTTCAAATACAGGCTCGCTATCGCTCTCCAGGAAAAAAGTCGACACCTAAATGGCACGAAAGGTCTAAATATTGGCAAAGAAATGGGGCAAAAAGTCTGAAATCGCCAAACTAATGGGGCGAATGTCTTGAAATCTCATAACTAATAGGGCTAAACATGAGGGAGGAGGAGGACTCGAAACAAAAAACTGCCTCCCCTTAAACAGTAGGCTACCATAGCGTGGTTGGGAATATGAACATGATTAGATTAATATCCAGTATTCGAGAATGGATAATAAGTCGTAGGCGTGTGCATAAACCTTTAAGGGGAGGTCTCCACTTGAGGGATTGTTTTCTTGACCCCTTTCTCCCTCATGTTTAGCCCCATTGCTTTTGATATTATAAAACGTTTGCACCATTAGTTTAGCGATTTTAAGAACTTTCACCCCATATTAAGACCTTTCGTGCAATTCAGGTGTCTATTTTATCCTGGCGAGCGATAGCGAGCCTGTAATTTAAGAGGAACCGGCCTTCGGCCGGGACATTTTCTACCGAAAAATGTACAAATTTATCTTGAAAGGGACTCGAGGGGGTGTAATTTTAAGGTTGATGGAGGTCTAGGGAACAAACTAAATACCTCCCCTTAACCGTCTTGGTGGTGTAATGGTTAGTGTTTAAAAAGCTGTGTGTGATAACCCAGGTTCGAGTCCCGGTGGATCACATACATGCTTATGATGCTTCCATTAATTTCATTGGAGGTGTTTGGTGTTGTGGTGAAATTCATAACATATATAGATTATACACAAATGGAGTAATACTCTATTTGTTCCTCAAGGGACTGGGGTTCTCGAAAAGAGGCTCCAGTCCTGACGCTATTCTTGACTTACAGTGTGCTGGCTTAATAATCCAGAAGGGTTGATAGCCCCTGAAGTCCTATTTTTAACCCCTTGAAGCTCTGACGCGTTTTAGCAGTTTATTTTGGCTATCATTAGACGATTTTATTCAGCTTAGGAAGGATCTGTGGGTATTAAAAGGGTAAATACTATCTCAATCAACCCTCTGACTTCCATATACCGTTACTAATCTGAATAAAATCGTCTAATAGTAGCCAGAAAACTACAGAAACGCGTATTGAAGCTTGAAAGGGTAACTAACTAATATTCTGTAAACAGGGGCCCCAGATTGAGCCGGATTTTCCAGCTGGTAGATCGATTGATAGATAGAGATTTATAGATAGATAGATAAATAGATAGATAAATAGATAGATAACGATAGATAAATAATCAGATAATTAGATATACCCGGTAGATAGTTATGTAAATAGATAGATAGAAAGGTAGATAGATAGATATAAATAGATAAAGAGAGATCCACCCATCTTCATTACATCAACACTTCTCCGCTCCACTCCGCTGTATTATTAAGCTTGTATGGGAGTAAATTATTCATGTTGCGAAGTGTAGAGCCGTGTTGCATTTTAAGGAGAGATGGGCCTTTTTGTTTTCTTTTTTTTTTGTTGACCTATTAATTAATTTATTCCTTTATTTCTTAAGTTTTCTCGCTAGACCTCCATCAAGCTTAGAAAAATACCCCCTAGACCCCCCTTCAAGATAAATGTGTACATTTTTACGGTAGAAAAATGTCCTGGCCGAAGGCCGATTCCTTTAAAATTTCAGGCTCGCTATCGCTCGCCAGCAAATAATCGACACCTACAGTAAATGGCACGAAATGTCTTAAAATTTACAAAGATATGGGGCAAAAGGTCATAAAATCGACAAACTAATAGAACGAACGTCTTAAAATCTCAAAACAAATATGATAAGCATGAGGGAGAAGGGGGTCCAGTCTGGCTGGCCAGACAAAAAATAAATAAATCCGAAAAAAATTCTGAAATATGGCAACACTTTCAGCAGAATTGTGAGAAAAATTCAAGCAGAAATTCCGTTTAATTACCGAGTTATGCGCATTGTGCCCCCCCCCCCCCCCCGGTCCCTGGTGGGTTGCGCCTCTACTCTTCGCAACCTTCAAATGCCCGTATCTCAAAACGACGGTCGTAAGTTTTTCATTTTCAAATTGCTCCACCTCAGTTAGTTTTTGGTTGATATTGATTTAAACAAACACTGGGAGCAAGAGGAATCTTTTCTCTTCAAAGAAATGCTTCTATTTTTATTATATCTGTGAATAGGATATTTTGGTAAATATCTTTCTTAAAAATATTTAGCAAAAATAACAAAATAAATTGTAAACAATAAACAAAAGCCAACAACAAAAATATTAGAGCATAGAATGGAATATCACCCTTAGTACTATTACCCATATAAATATGAAGGGGATGGGACCAATACTAACCGAGGAGTAGTGTTTTGAAGATTTCTTTTTTTGGGGAGGCCACTGCCCCCTAAATGGGGGCGGGTAGAAGGCGATATGAGGTCTTATAGTCATGTATATGTTGGCATTTCATCATACCACAAATATGAAAGTGATTAATGTATATTTAAAGTGAATATGGCATAAACATATTTTTGAGCTGGCGAACCAGACTCTCCCCTTAAGGGGAGGTTTCTAGGGTGTTGCTTAGACCTCCATCAAGCTTAAAATGACATCCCCTAGACCCCCTTTCAAGATAAATATGTACATTTTTCGGTAGAAAAATGTCCCGGCCGAAGGCCGATTCCTCTTAAGTTACAGGCTCGCTATCGCTCGCCAGGAAAAAATCGACACCTAAATGGCACGAAACGTCTTAAAATTGACAGAAATGGGGCGAAAGTTATTAAAATCGGGCAAACGTCTTAAAATCTCAAAAGCAATGGGGCTAAGCATGAGGGAGAAGGAAGTTCGAAAAAATATCCCTCAAGTGGAAACCTCCCCTTAACAGAATGAACACACGTCTTACTTGGAGAACGGTCTGCGAGTTTCCGTTCGACTGCAGATCTCAGATGAGTTGTGACAAGTTCAGAGTTCAGGCGCAGAATCGAGCAGCCATTACTGTAACAAAATGATAATAACACTAATTAAATACAAATAAATTTTACATTAAGTTCAATTTTGTGTTAGCATATAATCTACCTCTAGGACTGAAGGGGTAAATACGATCTCACTGAACTATTTGAATATCACAAATAGTCTAATTTTAACCAGAATATAAGGTCAAATGGCGCCATGGTGCTGAAAGTGTTTGTTATGTTTTGTGTGTGTGTAATTTGTACATTTTTCGGTAGAATAGCCGGTTCTTCCAACATTACAGGCTCACTATCGTTCGCTAGGGAAAAAATCGACACCTAAATATAAAAAAAGGTCTTAATATTGACAAAGAAATACAGCGAAAGGTCTTACAAGTCGACAAACTAATGGGGCAAGCATCTTACAATTCGAAAACTAATGGGGCTAAACATGAGGAAGAAGGGGGACCAGAAAAACGGCCCATCTCCCCTTAAAGTCAATTGAGATCTGAAATTATTCTACCTGTTGATCTTGAAGGACGTTTGATTCACGCAAGAGAGAGCTACGAAAATTCCATGCTAGTTAAGGGGAGATTTTTAGTGTGTTTCCTAGACCATCAAGCTAAAAATTACACCCTCTAGGCCTCCTTTCAAGATAAATGTGTAAATTTTTCGGTAGAAAAATGTCCCGGCCAAAGGCCGCTTCCTCTTAAATTACAGGCTCGCTATCGCTCGCCAGGAAGAAATCGACACCTAAATTGCATGAAAGGTCTTAAAATTGACAGAAATGGGGCGAAAGTTCTTAATTATGGGGCGATCATCTTAACATATCAAAAGCAATGGGGCTAAACATGAGGGAGAAAGGGGTCCAGAAAAAAATCCCTCAAGTGGAAATCTCCCCTTAACCCTCTCCGACACATGACGCGATGATGCCTATTAGGGATACTTTAAAGCTTTTGTTACCATCAGGGGTATTTAGAAACCTTTAGTTTAGTTACTTCAACCTCTGCAGTTGTCTTTGAGTTAGCTGTGGGCAGAAAACTAATTTTGGAGAGGTAATTATTAGAGTGAGAGAACTCTATTTCTTATTGCTAATCTGGCAACCTCTGTGTCATATGAGCGTGAAAGGGTTAAGCCGGTATCACACGAGCGCTTCTTCCCTCAACACTGGTCTGGCAGCTTATGAGTTTAACATGTATAATATTTCTGCTACCTAAGTTCATCTATCATCAGCCTACTTTCCGATACCAGTGCAAAATACTCCAGAAATGTTGCCAGAAAAATTTTGATTATCGAATGTTGACTATAAAAGCTCTCGTGTGGTACCGGCTTTAGTAAGTTAACATAGAACTTCAGAGGCTATCAACCCTATTGGATTATTAACCCTTTCAGTACCGAGCCGTTCTTTTATCTCTACTTAGGCTACTATTAGACGATTTTATTCAGTTTAAACAGGCCTTCCATCAATTAACAGGCTTCAAACTATCTCACTTAACCCATTTTACTACCACCGATCCTTCTTAAACTGCACAACATCGTCTAAATATAGCTAGAATTAAAGTAGAAAGACGTCGCCGGTACAGAAGGGGTTAAGCCAGCACATTTAAAGTCAAGAATAACGTCAGGACCGGAGCCCCTTTTCGACAACTCCAGTCCTTTGTCCCATGCTACCATTTGTGTCCTAGAATGTATATGTCCCAGGTTGATGTGTTGCCAACTGTACGGACATATACTGTAGAGGTGGGTTGTATAAAGTAACTCCCCTTTCCCCACCAGGCCCCAGTGGGTTGTATAAAATAACTCCCCCTTCCCCACCAGGCCCCAGTGGGTTGTATAAAATAAATCACCCTTCCCCACCAGGCCCCAGTGGGTTGTAAAAAATAACTCCCCTTTCCCACCAGGCCCCAGTGGGTTGCATAAAATAACTCTCCCTTTCCCGAGGCCCCAGTGGGTTGTATACAATAACTCCCCCTTCCCCACCAGGCCCCAGTGGGTTGCATAAAATAACTCCCCCTTTCCCACCAGGCCCCAGTGGGTTGTATAAAATAACTCTCCCTTCCCCACCAGGCCCCAGTGGGTTGTATAAAATAAATCTCCCTTCCCCACCAGGCCCCAGTGCGTCCAGACCTAACTTACTCACACCTTCGCTCACACAACTCCATGGCAACACTTTGTACCGAACAAGCAGCAATCAACTCCACCAAGTTTAGGGGAGATGGGCCCTTTTATGGTCCACCTTCTCCCACATGTTTAGCCTCATTAGTTTTCAGATTATAAGACGTTCGGCCCATTTTAAGTTTGGCGATTTAAAGACCTTTCACCCCCTTGTTTTGTCAATATTAAGACTTCGTGTCATTTAGGTATCGTTTTTTTCCTGGCGAGCGATAGCGAACCTTTAATTTAGGAGAAAGCAGCCTTCGGCTGGGACATTTTTCTATCGAAAAATGTACACATTTATCTTGAAAAATGGTCTGGGCGGGTGTTTTTTAAGCTTGATGGAGGTCTAGGAAGGAAACAAATAAAATAATTTAAAGATACATAAATGATCCAAATAAATACTGCCATCCCCCTTAACACACTCAATAACTTCCAACCTCTTACTCTAACTTGATGTTTTTAAATCAACTTGGCAGTTTGGGTGCTTGTGATGTATTAGAAAGATGGACTTGGTGGTGATTGTATTATTAGGATATACTTTATACTTTATCACCAACCAACTTTACTTACTTTACTTTACTGACTTTACTTTACTGACTTTACTTTACTGACTTTACTTTACTTTACTTACTTTACTTTACTTAATTTACTTACTTTACTTTACTTTACTTACTTTACTTTACTTTACTTACTTTACTTACTTACTTTACTTTACTTACTTTACTTTACTTACTTTACTTACTTTACTTTACTTTACTTACTTTACTTTACTTGCTTTACTTACTTTACTTGCTTTACTTACTTTACTTGCTTTACTTACTTTACTTGCTTTACTTATTACTTTACTTACTTTACTTACTTTACTTTACTTTACTTACTTTACTTTACTTACTTTACTTTACTTACTTACGTGTGTTTATAGTTTGCTCTAGCTATATTTAAACGATAGGATGCAGCTCAGGAAGTATCTGTGGTAGTTAAAAGGGTTGGTGGAGATAGGGTGAAGCCTTATTATTGCTAAGGGTCCTTCCGAAGATGAATAAAATCGTTTAATAATTGCCAGAATATGATAAACATGACCTCCCTGGTACTGAACGGGTTAATGAAATCAACAAATACATGTGGCACTCCAAGGACTCGAACCTAGGAGAGTCATACCGAAATTCCGCGCATTTATGCATTACGCTATAAAGGTGAGGCAGACCGTTTTTCTGGACTCATGTTTAGCCCCACTAGTTTTGAGATTATAAGATGTTCGGCCCAATAGTTTGGCGATTTTAACACCTTTCACCCAATTTCGTTGTCAATTTTAAGACCTTTCGTGCCATTTAGGTGTCGATTATTTCCTGGCGAGCGATAGCGAGCCTGCAATTTTAAGAGGAATCGGCCTTCGGCCGGAACATTTTTCTACCGAAAAATGTACAAATTTATCTTGAAAGGGGGTCTATGGGGGGAGGGGTTCTAAGCTTGATGGAGGTCTAGGGAGGAAACTAAAAAAATATATGAATACATTAATTAAAAGACCAAACAAACGGGCAGTCTCCCCTTAATACAGAAATCTCTATGCCGCTGTTACCTACTATACTCTGTTTCTTTGCAACTGACGGTAAATGGCAAAGCTTCCATCAAGATTTCTCAGTAATTTTGGAGATTTTGTAGTGAAATATGGTGGTCATTATAAAAACTTGGTCTAAATATGATGCAGAGACATTGATTCTGTATTGATTCCTGGACAACACACCAATAATGACAACCAGTATTACACTGATGCAATTATTATTTCCTGGTGTCGAATGATGCACTTTTTTTAGATCAACACAGAGACTGCAAGTACGTCTCTTGAAAACCCAATTTGGGTATAATCCTGTGTAGCGGGAAGACCTGCACTTATATCTCAAGAAATTTGGTAATGTTTCAATATAATTTTACATCTTACATTCATAAATAGTCCACTAATATACTAGATTAGGTTAGGTTAGGTTTGGTTAAAGATATTGTTCAATGTTTCTTAGTAAATATACATCTGAAAAACAGTTCTTACCGCTACACAGGATGTTACCCCAATTTGGAGTACCATGTCACCCTTGAGCGATAGAATCAGGTCAGTTGTTGAGTTCTTGAGTGTGACCCCAAAATGATCAGGTCTCTGACTTTTTTCACAAGACCTACGGTATTCAACTTGCTGTGAGTTTTGAACATAAGAACATAAGAAAATGGGAGTCTGCAGAAAGCCGATTGGCCCACACAAGGCAGAACCCTTTCACACCCAACCCCAATTATAAGGCTTAATTAAAGGCCCAGCTCACTAACACCATGAGGACCAACCTCACCAAAACGGTCAGAGGTCAACACAAGAAAACGGGGGTCTGCAGAGCGCCGATTGGCCCACACCCGGCAGATCCCCCTTACACCCAACCCATCTCGTCCATATGCCTATCTAATTTTTATCTTAAAGCTCTCTATCGTTCTTGATCCTATGTTTTTTGTGAAAGTACCGTATTGAGGTGGAAAAGAGTTATTGGTTCGAGGAGTGGTGGGTTCAGATCCGGGAGGCAGGGTTAGAATAGACAGAGCAAGATTAATGGCTTGGGGTGGTCGGGTCAATAACACCATCGAGGCAAGGAATATCAATCCAAATGAAGCGTGGTGGTACGGGATGATATTGTCTGAAGCAAGGTATTCGGGAACGGACTTTAAGGGGGGATTTCCACTTGAGGGATTTTTTTCTGAACCCCTTTCTCCCTCATGTTTAGCCCCATTGCTTTTGATATTTTAAGACGTTCGCCCCATTAGTTTGGCGATTATAAGAACTTTCACCCCATTTCTGTCAATTTTAAGACCTTTCGTGCCATTTAGGTGTCGATTTTTTCCTGGCGAGCGATAGCGAGCCTGTAATTTAAGAGTAAGCGGCCTTCGGCCGGGACATTTTTCTACCGAAAAATGTACAAATTTATCTTGAAAGGGGGTCTAGGGGGTGTTATTTTAATTTTGATGGAGGTCTAGAGAACATACTAAAAACCTCCCCTTAAGGGAGGTGACCTGTTTTTGTTCTGTCCCTTTCAATCTTTCTCTGGCTTGTATCCATTTGGCCCCATTCAGCCTACTGTTTTAAGACGTTCATCCCCATCCAGGTGTCAATTTCTTACTGGTGAGCGGTAGCGAGCCAGCATATATTTTATTTTTGTTAGACAGCAGGCTAAATTTGTAAATTTTTCGATAGAAAAAATTCTCCGGCGAAGCCGGATTTCTTCATATAATACTGGCTCGCTATCGCTCGCCAGGAAGAAATCGACACCTAGATGGGGATAAACGTCTTAAAATAGTTGGCTGAATGGGGCCGAATGGATACGAGCCAGAGAAAGATAGAAAAGGACAGAACAAAAACAGGTCACCCCCCTTAAGGAGACAGTGGGTTTTTTGGGGTCTGTTTATATATTCATTTATTTTTTAGTTTCCTCACTAGACCTCCATCAAGCTTAAAAAAACACTCCCTAGAACCCCTTCAAAATATATTTGTACATTTGTTGATAGAAAAATGTCACAGCCGAAGGCCGATTTCCCTTAAAACTACAGGCTCGCTATCGCTCGTCACAAAATAATCGACACCTAAATGGCACGAAAGCTATTGATATTGATATAGAAATGGGACAACAGGTTTTCAAATCGACAAACTAATGTGCCGAACGTCTTAAAATCCGATAACTAATGGGGCTAAACATGAGGATGAAGGGGGACCAGAAAACGGCCCAACTCCCCTTAATGATAGTGCTGATAATAAGGTAGGTTTTTTGTATTTAGACCTTAATTACTCAACAATTGCAACGTTTATATAGCCAAATAAAAATTGTGGACATGTACTCCTTGTGGGCTTTCCCATTGATGACCAGAGGCAGTAAAGCGTGGATAGGAAAGTTTAAAAAAAAAATAAAAAATATAAAAAAAACACACACACACACACACACAGACAAGGTAAGATTCTGTGTAGTGGGGACAACTGTTTTTCAGATGCCTAATTACTAAGAAACATTGAACATTATCTTTACCCTGACCTAACCAAAACCTAACCTTACCTAACCTAGCATATTAGTGGACTATTTTATGAATGTAAAATGTAAAAGTATATTATAACATTACCAAATTATTGTCCACACTTTTAATAGTACATAAATATAGACACTCAAGCCAAGTTTTGTACTTACGAGAGTTAAGGGGAGATTTCCACTTGAGCGAATTTTTTCTTGACCCCTTTCTCCCTCATGTCTAGCCCCATTGCTTTTGAGATTATTAGAGGTTTGCCCCATTAATTTGGTGATTTTAAGAATTTCCGCCCCATTCTGTCAAATTTAAGACCTTTCGTGCCATTTAGGTGTCAGATTTTATCCTGGCGAGCGATAGCGAGCCTGTAATTTAAGAGTAACCGGCCTTCGGCCGGGATATTTTTCTACCGAAAAATGTACACATTTATCTTATCAAGGGGGTGAAATTTTCAGATTGCTGAAGGAGTAGGAAACAAACTAAAAACCTCCCCTTAATATAGACATACAATACAATAAATGCTGGTCGATCTATACTCGAACGTCACCTGTTCCTCAGCGTAAACACACGGCTGCAGGCGGACCGCTAGATATACCTAAAACTGCCCAAACATAACGTAGGCCAATTAATTTACCCAAAAGTAAGAAAATCGCACGAAATCTAGTCAAAATTTGGCTCTGGTTTTCGTAGGTTTCAAGGGGGCCTATTTAGAGATCCGGATGGATACACGGTAGGTTAGGGGGGGGGCTCAGATTCCCCTCCCCCCCCCTCCCCCCCCCAGGACTTATTGTAATCATCATCAATGTTGCCAGTAAGAGGGATTACCAAGGAGCGAGATATGATAATCAAGCATACATCCCGCGCACGAGTTGTTATGAACGGACCGCCGGGCCACGAGTCAACAAACCTGGGAGACGAAAACATGAAGTGGCGGATTTATCGTGGACTTTCCTCTTACAGGCGCTTCCAACATGGAGTATTTTGCACATATTGGTGGGTGATCTACTATAGTCTATTCGCTGTAAGTAGGCGAAAAATCATGACCTCTAACCTCTGTAACCCAAAAACGACTAAATTAATTGAGCTAATATGTCTACCATTTGGGAAGAGTCAGTCAAGGAATAGATGTGGAAATTTACAGCCAATTTGCTCTAACTCTTTTTAAGTTACAGAGCATAGTGGTCATGATTTTTCGCCTATTTACAGCGAGAAGGAGTTACATTGTGTTTCACGGGTAGGAATACCGGAAATTGTGCTCACGGTGAAAATATGGAGGTGATAAATCGGCACCAACAGTTCTAGACATGAGAACATCTTAAACTCAAGACTGTAGAAGTGGGCAGCAGTAGGTTGGATAAAATAAACTCGTAGGCGGGAAGCGGGTGAGTGGGGAGACAGCCAGTGATGAATTGGAGGAGACCTGCCGGGTAGAAAGACAAATGGTAACAGGCACAAGTCAATAATGGAAATACAGAAGCAGTCGGTGGAGTAGAGAGAGTCCAGTCAAAACGGCCATACTCCCAAACGGCCACACTTCTAAACGACCCACACTCGGCCACACTCCTAAACGGACACACTTCTAAGCAACCCACACTCAGAAACGGCCACACTGCTAAACGACCCACACTCGGCCACACTCCTAAACGGATACACTTCTAAACGACCCACACTCGGCCACACTTCTAAACGACCCACACTAGGCCACACTCATAAACGGACACACTTCTAAACGACCCACACTCGGCCACACTCCTAAACGGACACACTTCTAAATGGCTACTCTTAAACAGCCACACTTTAGAATGGCCACACTTCTAAACGGCCACACTAAGTTTCTAAACGACCCACATCGGCCACATTATTTGTATAAGTTATATTTATTACTGTGCAGAATATCCTACCTAAAATGATAATATACTAAAAAGTTTCATTTAAAGGTAGGAAATACATATACATACATATGAATATATATATATATATATATATATATATATATATATATATATATATATATATACTGTATATATATATATATATATATATATATATATATATATATATATATATATATATATATATATATATATAATACTAGATCAATTCATAGTTGACCGTTTCAGCAACAATACAATATTTATAGACAAACTTAATATGACCCTTCTCCGCGCTACTGCCACTCTCTCGGCTCCCTCCCCATTCTTTATATCTGGCTGGCTGGGTCGACAAGCGGGGACTTTGGTAGATGGGATTCATAGGGTGGAAGGGAGGATTATGTTCATGTGGGTGTGTACTGTGGCGTTAACCCCTTCTGTACCGGCGACGTCTTTTTAACTAGATTCTGGCTACTATTAGACGCTCGTATTCAGTTCAAAAAGGGCCTCCATCAATTAACAAGTTTCGAATGATCTCACTTAACCCTTTTTACTACTACAGATCCTTCTTAAGCTGCACAAAATCGTGTAAATATAACTAGAAAGCAATGTATAAGACATCGCCGGTACAGAAGGGGTTCAAGACAAGATGTGTGTTTTTCTATGGTAAGGAGGAGCTCTTGTAAGTTGTGAGATAATATGGAATGTGTATATGTCTGTAAGTTGTAAGATAATATGGAATGTGTATATATGTCTGTAAGTTGTGAGATAATATGGAATGTGTATATGTCTGTAAGTTGTGAGATAATATGGAATGTGTATATATGTCTGTAAGTTGTAAGATAATATGGAATGTGTATATATGTCTGTAAGTTGTAAGATAATATGGAATATGTATATATGTCTGTAAGTTGTGAGATAATATGGAATGTGTATATGTCTGTAAGTTGTGAGATAATATGGAATGTGTATATATGTCTGTAAGTTGTAAGATAATATGGAATATGTATATATGTCTGTAAGTTGTGAGATAATATGGAATGTGTATATGTCTGTAAGTTGTGAGATAATATGGAATGTGTATATATGTCTGTAAGTTGTGAGATAATATGGAATGTGTATATATGTCTGTAAGTTGTGAGATAATATGGAATGTGTATTTATGTCTGTAAGTTGTGAGACAATATGGAATGTGTATATATGTCTGTAAGTTGTGAGATAATATGGAATGTGTATTTATGGAATGTGTATATATGTCTGTAAGTTGTGAGATTATATGGAATGTGTATATATGTCTGTAAATTGTGAGACAATATGGAATGTGTATATATGTCTGTAAGTTGTGAGATAATATGGAATGTGTATTTATGGAATGTGTATATATGTCTGTAAGTTGTGAGATTATATGGAATGTGTATATATGTCTGTAAGTTGTGAGACAATATGGAATGTGTATATATGTCTGTAAGTTGTGAGATAATATGGAATGTGTATATATGTCTGTAAGTTGTGAGATAATATGGAATGTGTATATATGTCTGTAAGTTGTGAGATAATATGGAATGTGTATTTATGGAATGTGTATATATGTCTGTAAGTTGTGAGATTATATGGAATGTGTATATATGTCTGTAAGTTGTGAGACAATATGGAATGTGTATATATGTCTGTAAGTTGTGAGATAATATGGAATGTGTATATATGTCTGTAAGTTGTGAGACAATATGGAATGTGTATATATGTCTGTAAGTTGTGAGATAATATGGAATGTGTATATATGTCTGTAAGTTGTGAGACAATATGGAATGTGTATATATGTCTGTAAGTTGTGAGACAATATGGAATGTGTATATATGTCTGTAAGTTGTGAGACAATATGGAATGTGTATATATGTTTGTAAGTTGTGAGATAATATGGAATGTGTATATATGTCTGTAAGTTGTGA
This sequence comes from Paralithodes platypus, assembly GCA_032716605.1. Taxonomy (NCBI): domain Eukaryota; kingdom Metazoa; phylum Arthropoda; class Malacostraca; order Decapoda; family Lithodidae; genus Paralithodes; species Paralithodes platypus. The sequence continues at coordinate 45,313,681 of CM064547.1, read as the reverse complement.
GACAATATGGAATGTGTATATATGTCTGTAAGTTGTGAGATAATATGGAATGTGTATTTATGGAATGTGTATATATGTCTGTAAGTTGTGAGATTATATGGAATGTGTATATATGTCTGTAAGTTGTGAGACAATATGGAATGTGTTTATATGTCTGTAAGTTGTGAGATAATATGGAATGTGTATATATGTCTGTAAGTTGTGAGACAATATGGAATGTGTATATATGTCTGTAAGTTGTGAGACAATATGGAATGTGTATATATGTTTGTAAGTTGTGAGATAATATGGAATGTGTATATATGTCTGTAAGTTGTGAGACAATATGGAATGTGTATATATGTCTGTAAGTTGTGAGATAATATGGAATGTGTATATATGTCTGTAAGTTGTGAGATAATATGGAATGTGTATATGTCTGTAAGTTGTGAGATAATATGGAATGTGTATATGTCTGTAAGTTGTGAGATAATATGGAATGTGTATATATGTCTGTAAGTTGTGAGATAATATGGAATGTGTATATGTCTGTAAGTTGTGAGATAATATGGAATGTGTATATATGTCTGTAAGTTGTGAGATAATATGGAATGTGTATATGTCTGTAAGTTGTGAGATAATATGGAATGTGTATATTATATGGAATGTGTATATGGAATGTGTATATTATATGGAATGTGTATATATGGAATGTGTATATTATATGGAATGTGTATATATGGAATGTGTATATATGGAATGTGTATATTATATGGAATGTGTATATATGGAATGTGTATATATGGAATGTGTATATATGGAATGTGTATATTATATGGAATGTGTATATATGGAATGTGTATATTATATGGAATGTGTATATTATATGGAATGTGTATATATGGAATGTGTATATATGGAATGTGTATATTATATGGAATGTGTATATATGGAATGTGTATATATGGAATGTGTATATTATATGGAATGTGTATATATGGAATGTGTATATTATATGGAATGTGTATATATGGAATGTGTATATATGGAATGTGTATATTATATGGAATGTGTATATATGGAATGTGTATATATGGAATGTGTATATATGGAATGTGTATATATGTCTGTAAGAGTTTGAAATATTAAAGCTCAAATTAAATCATAAGGTATAGCAAAACAACTGGTTCTAGTTGGATTTCATTTGAGTAACTGGAAAAAATAGGTGACACGTAAAAACTGTCAAACAGTAAAATGTGTCCGCTCGCTAAAAACGGCTTAGGCTAGAAGTGAACCCTGAAATATATACAATTACAATTACAATATCTCTCTCTCTCTCTCTCTCTCTCTCTCTCTCTCTCTCTCTCTCTCTCTCTTTCTCTCTCTCTCTCTCTCTCTCTCTCACACACACAAACATACACACACACACATTTCTGCAATCATATAAGTTAACATATTTCAATATTTGTTCACTAGGATAATATTAAAAATGGCATATATGAAGAACTGCAAAGTAATGATTTTGCATGCCAGATTGTAATGAAAGATATATTAATTAAAGTAAACTATAAATGAAGTTATAGGAGTGAGTGTATTAAAGAACTGTAATTAAAGATATCTTAATTAAAGAACTGTAATTAAAGATATCTTAATTAAAGAACTGTAATTAAAGATATCTTAATTAAAATAAACGATAAATGAAGTTATAGGATTGAGTGTATTAAGGGGGCCCACCTCGTATTTCTTCCCTCTCTCTCTCTGGGTGGTATTCATTCGACCCCATTCAGCCTACTGTTTTAAGACGTTTACCATCATCCAGGCATTGATTTTTCCTGGCGAGCGGTGGCGAGCCAGTATATTTAAAAAAAAAAAAAAGGGACAGCAAGCTAAATGTGTAAATTTTTAGATAGACAAATTTCTCCGGCGAAGCCGAATTTCTCCATACAATGCAGGCTCGCTATCGCTCGCCAGGAAGAAATCGACACCTGGATAGGGATAAACGTCTTAAAACAGTAGGCTGAATGGGGCCGAATGAATACAAGCCAGAGAAAGAGAGAAAAGGAGAGAAAAAAAAGCATGTCACCCACCTTAAAGGATTGTAATTAAAGATATCTTAATTAAAGAAAGCTAAATATGAAGTTATAGGAATGAGTGTAATAAAGGATTGTAATTAAATATACCTTAATTAAAGTAACCTATAAATGAAGTTATAGGAGTGAGTATATTAAAGGATCCTCACAAACTCTCCCGCCATCCTGCGTCTCCGCTAACAGCGCAGGAGGGGAGGGCTGGGGATCCTTCAGAAGACAGGCAAAGGACAGAGTTCCAAAAATACGCCATATATGAGACAGAAACACCGAAGAAAATGGCGTATATATCCTCTTATGGCACATAATCTTTCTTTAAAGGTTCTATTTACCAATATCCACACGTTAATCATATCATCAAATATACTTAGATATAATTATTATGACATTGATTTTGGTATTGTTTATAAAAAGGCAGAACGCAAAATGATCGCCTGTGTCCAGAGTGTGTTTACCGAAGACTCTAGCCTATTTTGCACTGGTATCGGAAACTAGAGTGATGATAGATGAGCTTAGGTAACCGAAATACTATATATGTTGACCACATAAGCTGCCAGATCAGTGTTGAAGATAAATGTTGAGGGAAAAAGTGCCAGTGTGATACTGAAGCCTCTCCAGGGGCAGCGTTCTCGTTCTCTCTCTCTCTCTCTCTCTCTCTCTCTCTCTCTCTCTCTCTCTCTCTCTCCCCCCCCCCCCCCCCCCCCCCGCCTCTCCCGGTACACAGGCCCCGGTCGATACAGCACTCGCTTGTTTGTTTGTTCACGGCTCCAAGTGTTATTGTTAATGTTCTCCCAGTTATTGAAAGTCTAATCTATTGGACTATGAAAACGTGGAGCGGGTTTTAGTGCGCTCGGGACCCCAACTTCCAGTGCTTTAAGGGGAGAATTCCACTTGAGTTTTTTTTTTTCGTGACCTCTTTCTCCCTCATGTTTAGCCCCATTACTATTGAGATTTTAAGACGTTTGCTCCATTAGTTTGGCGACTTTAATAACTTTCATCCCATTTCTGTCAATTTTAAGATCTTCCTTGTCATTTAGGTGTCGATTTTTTCCTGGCGAGCGATAGCGAGCCTTTAATATAAGAGGAACCGGCCTTCCGCCGGGACATTTTTCTACCGAAAAATGTACAAATATGTCTTGAAAGGTGGTCAAGGGGGTGAAATTTTAAGCTTGATGGAAGTCTAGGGACCAAACTAAAACCTCCCCTTAATGTCTATATTTTCGCTCGTTTATATATCCAGTTGTGCATTCATATTGTGTGTGCGTATGTGTGTGTGTGTGTGTGTGTGTGTGTGTGTGTGTGTGTGTGTGTGTGTGTGTGTGTGTGTGTCTGTGTATGTGTGTTTTGCATGTGTGTGTGTGAGTGTGTGTATGTGTGTTTTGCATGTGTGTGTGTGTGTGTGTTACTCAGTTACTCTCAGTTACTTGTTCGTCAAGGGGAATCCACGCAATGCGAGCTAAGCTCATTATTATCGCGCCTCCTTAACTGGGAATGTATTGCGTGAAATGCATGTTAAGTGTTTTATGTACTGTTGGAATAGCTGTGGATGTGTGTGTAGTCTGTATTTTAGCCAATTGGCGACATGGGAAACGAAGGCTTAGGGTGGATCTGTATGGTACCATTCTCACTATAGACGGTACCGTCTCGCCCGAAGGCTTAGGTAGCCATCAGCTTAGGTGAACCATATGATACCCATCTCGCCTTGTACCATATTTGCCAACCCCAGATGGGACGTCACAACGTCGTCCACTTATTCCAGGTACCTATTTACAGCTAGGTGAACTGAGGCTAACACATGAAAGGAGACAAGCCCAATTTGTCTCCGCCCGGCCGGGGATTGAACCCCCGACCCCTCGTGTGTGAGACGAGAGCTCTACCTACTAGGCTATGGGCTGTGTGTGTGTGTGTGTGTGTGTTTTGCATGTGTGTTTTGCATGTGTGTGTGTGTGTGTATTGGTGTTATATATTCCTTATATATAATGGATATACAGTATGTATATACTGTATATACTCAGGCACATACCCCATTGCTGGGGGTGGCCGACACGAGGCAAAGCCCGAACAGAAACAACATTTACATTTCCTATTCTCAGGGTCCGGAACCACTTTCGCGTTCTCTCGCCCGTTTCTCTGTCTCGTCGAGCAGGAGAATTATACAAGTAAAATGTAATTATTCAAAATAATGGAAGTGTCATTTATATATAACACTGATTCGGTGGGATAAATGCTGACACCAATATCCAATACAGCTAAGAATATAGTTATCCAAAACCATAGTGATTTGCTTAAGGGAGCCCACCTCACTTTTTTTATCTTTCTCTCCCTCTCTCTTTGGTTTTGTATCCATTCGGCCCCATTCAGCCTACTGTTTTAAGACGTTTACCCCCATCCAGGTGTCAATATTTTCCTGGCGAGCGGTAGCGAGCCAGCATATATATATATATATATTTATTTTGAAAGCAAGCTAAATTTGTACATTTTTCGATAGAAAAATTTCTCCGGCGAAGCCGGATTTCTCCATACAATGCTGGCGAGCGATAGAAGAAATCGACATCTGGATGGGGATAAACGTCTTAAAACAGTTGGCTGAATGGGGCCGAATGGATACAAGCCAGGGAAAGAGAGAAAAGGAGAGAAAGATAAATAAAGCCGGTGACCCCCCTTAAAACCCGCATTCTGAATATTTACTACCACAATACCTGAATGGAAACGAATTGCTTTCCCCCCAAGCACCTAGTTAGGAAATTCACACTAAGCCAAATATTTCCTGGAAACTAGAGAACTGGAATCCTGGAAAATTCACTTCAGATTTTTATTCGGGGGCGTGTGGACCGTGCGCAATTCATGACCATTGGGAAAGGGGGGGGGGGGGGGGTTGCGACACCGGGGGGGGGGGGGGGGGGGATCTTGCTGGACGTTTCGCTACCTGGCCCCTTCGTTTGTTACCCCAGTACACTATAAACATCAAGGATAGAGAATGGGTCTGAAAAGGGCGTATATACGTGGATATGTTTGGTGATTTACCTGTAAATAGTCTTATTGAAGGGCTAGTGGCTGGTTTTTCGGTCTAGTAATTCATTTATTCATATATTTTTTACTTTCCTCGCTAAAACTCCATCAAGCTTAGACAAACAAGCCTGTTATTGAAGAGGAACCGTCCTTCGGGAGGTCTAGGGAGGAAACTAATCAAATCAAAAGTTAACGATTAAGTGTAACAAATATTATACATATTCTTCAGTTGTTTACGTGTTGCAAGTTAAATAGATACACCGATAACTATTGATTATGTATACAATTTGTATTACAATTAAGCATTCCATTTGTACACTCGACCCAAAAAACAATCTTTACACTAACGCTCTAAACATTCTGGAAGTGGGTCGAAATATTATGATAATACCTCACACACGTATGTTTCGCCCGATTCATTCCGTTCACACTAAATTATGTACAGCTCACCAGTGTCAAGATAATGTTTTGGTCGAGTGTACAGCGTAGGGAAGTGGTGAAGGGGCGAGATGACTTGATTCCGGGAGGGAGGGTGGGCGCAATAGTCTCAAATATTGACTTTTGTTCTTTATTTTTTTTTACCTGACTCGGGGAGGAGGAAAACTTTATGCATTTTGGCCAAAATGTTTCTTTTGAATATATCATAGCCCTCTATCTAATTCAATTGGGTCTTCCTTCGATGTGGAGGCAGACCGTTTTTCTGGACCCCCTTCTCCCTTATGTTTAGCCCCACTAGTTTTGAGATTAAAAGACGTTCGGCCCATTAGTTTGGCGATTTTAAGACCTTTCCCTCCATTTCGTTGTTAATTTTAAGATCTTTCGTGCCATTTAGGTGTCGATTATTTCCTGGCGAGCGATAGCGAGCCTGCAATGTTAAGAGGAACCGACCTTCAGCCGGGACATTTTTCTACCGAAAAATGTACAAATTTATCTTGAAGGGGGGGTCTAGGGGATGTTTTTCTAAGCTTGATGGAGGTCTAGGGATGAAACTAAAACAAATATATGAGTAAATGAATTAATAGATCAAACAAACGGCCAGCCTCCCCTTAAGTATATCAAACATTTAAGAACTCATAAACCAATGCAAAAACAAAGAACCCGATTTTTTCATAATCCCAATGGAAAATATGAACAAGGCGTTAACCCTATTTAGTGCGAAGAACTTTTTGAATATCCCATTTCGCTCCATTAGTTTATATATATATATATATATATATATATATATATATTATTTTATACATATATTAAGTAACACCCCGTTCTTAACATTAATCATCAATTTAACAGTTTTTGCTACAACTAAGCATCCAATATTTGCGTATATCCTTAGAAGATCTACATAAAAGGTAAGTTAACAAGACAGGTATATGATTAATGTTACCGTCAGCTGGACAAAAAGAAGAAACAGGTTTTAGTGCAAAATAATTCTAGTCTTCAGAAGGACGAGATATTTTTCCGTCAATTTTTACGGGCAATTGTAGTCTGGCAGCTTCAAAATATAAGTTCCATAAGCATTAAGGGGAGGTTTCCACTTGAGGGATTTTTGTCCGAACTTCCTTCTCCCTCACGTGTAGCCCCATTGCTTTTGCTATTTTAAGACGTTTGCCCCATTAGTTTGGCAATTTTAATAACTTTCGCCCCATTTCTGTCAATTTTAAGACCTTTTGTGCCATTTAGGTGTCGATTTTTTCCTGGCGAGCGATAGCGAGCCTGTAACTTAAGAGGAATCGGCCTTCGGCCAGGACATTTTTCTACCGAAAAATGTACACATTTATCTTGAATGGGGGTCTAGGGGATGTAATTTTAAGCTTGATGGAGGTCTACGCAACACACTAGAAACCTCCCCTTAAACCACCTAGCATAATCTACCTTCCATCTAGTTTACGATGCCAATGTGAAAGAGCTTCAAAATACTACGAGAAAAAACTTGCTCATCGAAAATTGCCGGAAAACGCGCCTGTGTGACACCGCCTTAAGATGTTGCTGATAAAAAATTGCCGGGAAAAGCGCTTGTGTAAAGTCGGAGTCACACGAGCCCTTTTTCGAGCAATTTTTACGGGCAATTGTAGTCTGACAGCTTAAAAATTAATTTATCAGAATTCAGCCGCCTAACATAATCTACCTTCAGTCTAGTTGCCGATACCAGTGCGAAAAAGTCCCCAAATAATATCTATCTATCTATCTATATGCTCAGGCCCAATCCCCACTTAATAATATAAGATAATAATAATAATAATAATAATGATAATAATAATACAAAAATAATAATAATAATAATATAAGAAAAAAACTTGCTCACAGAAAATTGCCGAAAAAAACGCTCGTGTGACAGCGGCTTAAAACCTCCGTAATGATGTTCTGGTCCCGTCAACCCCATACGCCTACAGTGATCGGTGTCAATCAGGCCGCGTCGTGAGGAGGCCCCACGACACTGATTGGTCGACACCGATACAGATCCTCTTCAGGGGCCCCACCTCTCTTTTTTTTTTTCTTTCTCTCCCTCTCTCTTTGGCTTGTATCCATTTGCCCCTATTCAGCCTACTGTTTTAAGACGTTTACCCCCATCCAGGTGTCAATATTTTCTGGCGAGCGGTAGCGAGCCAGCATATATATATATATATATATATATATATATATATATATATATATATATATTTTTTTTTTTTTTTTTTTTTTTTTTTTTGACAGCAAGCTAAATTTTTAAATTTTTCGAAAGAAAAATGTCTCCAGCGAAGCCGGATTTCTCCATACAATGTTAGCTCGCTATCGCTCGCCAGGAAGAAATCGACACCTGGATGGGGATAAACGTCTTAAAACAGTTGGCTGAATGGGGCCGAATGGATACAAGCCAGGGAAAGAGAGAAAAGGAGAGACAGATAAAAAATCCGGTGACCCCCCTTAACAATATACCACCACAACACCACTGTAATACCACCAGATACCACAACACCACGTAACATGAACACCAGACTCCCACACCACTGCAGTATACCACTATAATCCATACTTCCATACCACTATAATCCATACTGCCACCCTGTAAAAGTACCACATACCAGAACACCACTGTTATTATATTGTATCTGGTTCCATGTCATCTCAACCAGTAGACCATTTCAACCAGTAGCTCTCAACCAGTGCCAAATTAACCCAGACCAACCAAACCAGTGCCAAAATATAGTACTAACCTAACCTAACTAACCGTATTGGTTGATTTGGTACTGGTTGAGAGCTACTGGTTGAAATGGTCTACTGGTTGAGTTGACCGGTCACCATTTTATCTTATCTTGTTCATCCCTACTTGTGTTCATTCACATACGCATTACTCATCCCCTTTTGTCATCATTCACATAAACATGTAAACATGTCAATAAACCTTTCACAAAAATTCGACAATATCCTTTCCTAAAAATCTGAATACCATCGTAACTTACAAGAAGCAACTCAATCCGAATAAAAGTAATGTCCCCGGAAAATCAGCATCAAGGGCAACGTTCCAGCATCGTGGGCAACGTTCCAGCATCGTGGGCAACGTTCCAGCATCGAAGGCAACGTTCCTGCATCGAGGGCAACGTTCCAACATCGACGGCAACGTTCCAGCATCGTGGGCAACGTTCCAGCATCGAAGGCATCGTTCCAGCATCGAAGGCAACGTTCCAACATCGAGGGCAACGTTCCAGCATCGTGGGCAATGTTCCAGCATCGAGGGCAACGTTCCAGCATCGAGGGCAACGTTCCAGCATCGAGGGCAACGTTCCAGCATCGAGGCCAACGTTCCAGCATCGAGGGCAACGTTCCAGCATCGAGGACAACGTTCCAGCATCGAGGGCAACGTTCCAGCATCGAGGGCAACGTTCCAGCATCGAGGGCAACGTTCCAGCATCGAGGGCAACGTTCCAGCATCGAGGGCAACGTTCCAGCATCAAGGGCAACGTTCCAGCATCGAGGGCAACGTTCCAGCAGCGAGGACAACGTTTCATTTGGATGCATTTCAGGAGCCAGAATCCAAACGTTTCCAGGCAGAAGATATTGGCGATTGGTTTGGAGAGACGCCAGGGCCTTCTGTTCTGAAGGGGTGAGGGATTCATCTTCAATCACAGGTTATGGGTCACTGTACGGTTGGCCAAATAAGTCATGTCTCCGCTGTGTGCTGTATTAATGTCTGTCAGATGTTGAATATGCCGTGTAAAGATAGAAAACATGGGTGTATATCTCACTCGCAACGGTGAATTATAGCTTAGATAGTACTGATACCAATTATTGATCGAAATATACTTGTTGCCGCGACATCACTTGTTTGGCCGACTGTACCAGGCCACGACGGGACCCTGATTTATGTGGAAGGAATTAAGGGGGTGGTTGTCGCTTTTTATGGACCCCCTTCTCCCTCATGTTTGGTGTTGATGGTGGAATTAATAACAAAATATGATTATACTCATACACACAAAAACTATCGTGCCGTTAGTTTTTATTGCATCAACACAGGCTTTTCCTTTGAGCATGTAACTTCATCCATATACTAGCAAACGGTCTTCTCCCCCTTTGGAAATAAGCACATAAAACGCTAAGATTAGAGAATTAAGGGGACAGTGGCTGTTTGTTTGGTCTATTAATTCATTTATTCATATATATTTTTAGTTTCCTCCCTAGACCTCCATCAAGCTTAGAAAAAGACCTCCTAGACCCCCCTTCAAGATAGATTTGTAAATTTTTCGGTAGAAAAATGTCCCGGCCAATGGCCGATTCCTCCTAAAATGCAGGCTCGCTATCGCTCGCCAGGAAAAAAATCGACACCTAAATGGCACGAAGGGTCCTAAAATTGACAAAGAAATGGGGTGAAAGGTCATAAAATCCCCAAACTAATGGAACCAACGTCTTAAAATTTCAAAACTAGTGGGGCTAAACATTAGGGAGAAAGGGGGTCCAGAAAAACGGTCTGTCTCCCCTTAACCGTCTAGGAAAAATCTGCAGAAAATATAGTGGGGCATGAAACCAACTGGGCCAGGAGTTGTTTTCGCTCCGGGAACAATCATATCACTCTGTTCTCTTCCAAACTCTCTCTTTTCGCTTTTGGAGTTTTCTAATTGTTTTCGTCTCTACAACTCGTGCACTAAATACCCATGGCCTTAACCACTTTTACCGGGGCTATTATAACTTTACCGGGGAGTTGGAAGTGTTGTGTGTGTGTGTGTGTGTGTGTGTGTGTGTGTGTGTGTGTGTGTGTGTGTGTGTGTGTGTGTGTGTGTGTGTGTGTGTGTGTGTGTGTGTGTGTGTGTGTGTGTGTGTGTGTGTGTGTGTGTGTGTGTGTGTGTGTGTGTGTGTGTGTGTGTGTGAGGTTGTGATGTGTGTGTGTGTGTGTGTGAGAGAGAGAGAGGGAAATGGGGAGAGTGTGGAATAACTTGGTTAAAAAGCCAACTAAACTGAGAGAGAGAGAGAGAGAGAGAGAGAGAGAGAGAGAGGGGGGGGGGGGGTAAATGGGGAGAGTGTAAAATAACTTGGTTAAAAAGCCAACTAAACTTCAAGTAACTGTCTTACCCTAAGCTGATTATTTGCACACTCAAGAGTCTCTCGGCCTTTTCCTGAAAGTGTATTTTCGTGATATCATTGCCTACCCAGTATTATAATTAAACTCTCCAAGAAATGTAGTTGATGAATTATATAAAGATACAGTCGTTCAAGCAAAAGTATTTAATGAAATATATATAGATAAAGTCGTTCAAGTAAATGTATTTAATTAATTATATATAGATAAAGTCGTTCAAGTAAATGTATTTGATGAATTATATAAAGATAAAGTCGTTCAAGCAAATGTATTTAATGAATTATATATAGATAAAGTCGTTCAAGCAAACGGATGATAATTTACTTACTACGTTATGACGACGAATAGCTACACTCAATTTTCGTGTCCACTCTGTGCAAGGTTTCCTACCGAAGCTCTTCATCCCAAGTAACTCCTGACGTGAATGATCAACTTGCCCCAACCAGTATACACTAAGCGCTGTCACCCGATAAAAGAGAAGAGCTTGTTTTCTTTTTTTTTCTTTTTTTTCGCATTTATGTATTTTTGAATTTCCTCGCTAGACGTCTATCAACCTTAAAAAAGGAAAAAACCTAGACCCCTTTCAAGATAATTTTGTACATTTTCGGTAGAAAAATGTCCCGGCCGAAGGCCGATTCCTTCTAAAATTACAGGTTCGCTCTCGCTCGCCAGGAAAATATCGACACCTAAATGACACGAAAGGTCTTAATATTGACAACGAAATGGAGCGAAAGGTCTCATAATCGCCAAACTAATGGAACGAACGTCATTAAATCTCAAAACTTTTAAACCCCCTTTTTAAACTACTGCGTGAGCGGGGTCTGCTTCCGGGAAACATGTGTCTACGTAGCTAAAGTTGGCATTCACGACCCATACACCCAGTATACCTCAAATCAGGTATTTTTTATTTTAACGTTTCACTCTTGGGTTGGAGAGTTGACACCTGGATGGGGATAAACGTCTTAAAACAGTTGGCTGAATGAGGCCGAATGGACACAAGCCAGGGAATGAGAGAACAGGAGAAAAAGATAAAACAAAGCCAGTGACGCCCCTTAAAAGGAGATGGTTCACTTTTTGGGCGATTTTTGCATATATTCATTATTTTTTCTAGTTTCCTCCCTAGACTTCCATCAAATTTAAAAAAAAACTCCATTAGATCCCGCTTCTAGATTAATTTGTACACTTTTCGGTAGAAAAATGTACCGTCCGAAAGCCGGTTCATCCAACATTACAGGCTCACTATCGTTCGCCAGGGAAAAAATCGACACCTAAATAGCACGAAAGGTCTAAATATTGACGAAGAAATGGGGGCGAAAGGTCTTAAAATCGACTAACTAATGGGGCAAACATCTTAACATCTGAAAACTAATGGGGCTAAACATGAGGGAGAAAGTGGTCCAGAAAACCGGCCCATAAGGAGCATATAACCTTTCTTGCTGGATAATAATAGTGCTCTGGGAACGACCCCCTCTCTTGTACGCTGCTTCCTAGATTATGTCACGGTAAATGTTAACTGAGGGCTCATTAAGGGGAGATCTCCACTTGAGGGATTTTTTTCTTGACCCCTTTCTCCCTCATGTTTAGCCCCATTGATTTTGATATTATAAAACGTTTGCCCCATTAGTTTAGCGATTTTAAGAACTTTCACCCCATATTCAGACCTTTCGTGCAATTCAGGTGTCGATTTTATCCTGGCGAGCGATAGTGAGCCTGTAATTTAAGAGGAACCGGCCTTCGGCCAGGACATTTTTCTACCGAAAAATGTACAAATTTATTTTGAAAGGAACTCAAGGGGGTGTCATTTTAAGCTTGATGGAGGTCTAGGGAACAAACTAAATACCTCCCCTTAAGAGAGGGGGTCACCGGCTTTGTTTATCTGTCTCTCCTTTTCTCTCTTTCCTTGGCTTGTATCCATTCGGCTCCATTCAGCCAACTGTTTTAAGACGTTTATCCCCATCCAGGTGTCAATTTCTTGACGAGCGATAGCAAGCCAGCATTGTATGGAGAAATCCGGCTTCGCAGGACACATTTTTCTATCGAAAAATGTACAAATTTAGCTTGCTGTCAAAACAAAAATATATATATGCAGGCTCGCTACCGCTCGCCAGGAAAATATTGACACCTGGATGGGGGTAAACGTCTTAAAACAGTAGGCTGAATGGATACAAGCCAAAGAGAGAAAGAGAGAAAAAAAAGGGAGGTGGGCTCCCTTAACTGAGGGTTGATTAATGTCAGTATGTTTAACGATTTTCTTGAATGTAACACCGGGTGTTCTCTCTCTCTCTCTCTCTCTCTCTCTCTCTCTCTCTCTCTCTCTCTCTCTCTCTCTCTCTCTCTCTCTCTCTCTCTCTCTCTCTCTCTCTCTCCTCCCTCTCTCTCTCTCTTTCCTCCCTCTCTCTCTCTCTTTCCTCCCTCTCTCTCTCTCTCCTCCCTCTCTCACTCTCTCTCCTCCCTCTCTCTCTCTCTCTCTTCGTCTCTCTCTGACCGTCTCTCTCTCTCTCTCTCTCTCTCTCTCTCTCTCTCTCTCTCTCTGTGTTTTGTTCTGGGTGAGAATGTGTGTGTAGGTGTGACGTGTGTGATTGAACGTGTACAATAACTGTAAATAACACTTGTGAATTTATGACTCTACTTATATTACGGACATATGTAATATCAACACCATATTACGAATGCATATGTCAATTTCAAGGAATTCCATTTGATTCAATTTAAGGGGAGGCAGACCGTTTTTCTGGTCCCCCTTCTCCCTATTGTTTAGCCCCACTAGTTTTGAGATTATAAGACGTTCGGCCCATTAGTTTGGCGATTTTAACACCTTTCGCCCCATTTCGTTGTCAATTTTAAGATCTTTCGTGCCATTTAGGTGTCGATGTTTTCCTGGCGAGCGATAGCGAGCCTGCAATTTTAAGAGGAACCGGCCTCCGGCCGGTAAATTTTTCTACCGAAAAATGTACAAATTTATCTTGAAAGGGGGGTCTAGGAGGTGTTTTTCTAAGCTTGAGGGAGGTGTAGGGAGGAAACTAACAAAATATATATGAATAAATGAATTAATAGACCAAACAAACGGTCTGCCTCCCCTTAACTAACAAATTCCTATACATACTGTATATACGCGTTTTCTAAGCCAAATAAGACATGCTCAAGTATTGTATAACACTCTTTATAAACGTGTCTGAGTTACGTCAGTGCAGTACAAAGTCTATTCGCTGTAAGTAGGCGAGCAATCATGACCTCTAACCTGTAACTCAAAAAGGGCTGGAGCAAATTGGCTGTAAATTTTCACATCTATTCTTTGACTGACTCTTCCCAAATGGTAGAAATATTAGTTCGATTACTCTAGTCGTTTTTAAGTTACTGAGGTTAGAGGTCATGCTTTCTCGCCTACTTACAGCGAATAGATTTTTGTTTTTTTGTTTTTTATAGTCTGTTCTAGCCATCCCTCCATCTTTTCCTCGGTCTACCTCTCTCTCTCTCTCTCTCTAGCTTCATCTCTAGGTTCTAATTGTTGTTCTGGATATGCATCTAGTAATATCTATTGTTTGTATAGCATTGACACTATCTCTGTACTTCATCTCTAGATTCTACTTGTTCTGGTAGTTCATCTAGTAATACCTTTTTTTTTTTAAGGGGGTAGTGCATGTTTTTTTAATCTTTGTATTTATTTATTTATTTATTTATTTTTGAGTGTCTTCACTAGACCTCCATCAAGCTTCAAATAACACCCCATTTCAAGATAAATTTGTCTATTTTTCGGTAGAAAATGTCCCGGCCGAAGGTCGATTCCTTCTAAAATTACAGGCTCGCTATCGCTCGCCAGGAAAAAATCGACACCTTAATGGCACAAAAGGTCTTAATATTGACAAAGAAATGGGGCGAAAGATCTTAAAATCGACAAACTAATGTAAAGAACGTCTTAATATCTCAAAACTAATATGCTAAACATGAGGGAGAAGGGGGTCCAAAAAAAGCGACTACTACTTCATTAAGAGCACTGAGAATATACTTTGTACTTCTGCTTGTGCTAACGGTAACAATTATATACCGAAGGAAAAAAAAATGTCAGCCAGATGATTAACGGTAATATATTCATTCTTACAATGCTTTAAAAAAAAAAAAAAAAAAAAAAAATCAATTACAAAATGAAAGACTAACTGACTGATGGCTAGAGTAAAGCTAGAAACAGATTAATAATAGATTGGAGGAATTTGGGACTTTGGAATGGAAGACTAATTGGAGGGTTAACTTGGAGGGTATTGGCGGGTGTGTAATAATAGGTGAAGGAGAGATAGAAGTTAGAAATATAGTCGGCCACCCCCAAGAAAATTAAAAAAAAAAAAATAGGAAAATAAAATAAAACAATTGGAAAAGTGTGGATTGGGCCTGAGCATATAGAATAGAATAGAATAGAATATAATAGAAATATAGTTAAGCCGCTGTCACGCGAGCCCTTTTTCCGTCAATTTTCCATGAGCAAGTTTTTTCTCGTAATATTTCGGGATATTTTCGCACTGGCTAGACTAACTAGACTGAAAGTAGATTATGTTAAGCGACTGAATTTTGATAATGTGTAATTTTTTAAGCTTTCAGACCACAATTGCCCGTAAAAATTGCTCGAAAAAGGGCTCGTGTGACTCCGGCTTTAGAGAGTAAAAGATTCTGGGCTCAACCAGAGCGCTTCATTGTTAACCAAAAGAAAACAATATAACAGTAATTATATTATTATACTGTAATATTGAATATAAGAATGCTTCGACCTGTGTGCAATATAATAAACTAGACATAACAGAATCGAGTATATTCGGATGATGTAAATATGAGAAAGATCAGCACAAATGTATTGCTAGATTCGAAACATATATAATGTGTATGTATGTATACCGACACATATATATAAATGGCTTACAGAAACAAATCCCAGACGCAACAAAAAGCGAGCCTCACTCTCCCTATTTCCCCGGGGGAGTGTGATCTGCTACAGAGAGTGTATTATTATATCCCCCTAGCCTTCCCTGGGGGCCGGGGAGAGGCGGGGTGTGGGGGGCCGGAGTGGCTTGTTAGGCTGGCACTGAGGGTGGAGGGTGGAGGCTGTTATGGTGGAGGTGGGCTTAGGAATGGTGGATCAGGAGGGGATAATGGTGGAGAGGGACCCTAATTGGACAACACTGCGGTACAGTGGCCATCAATAATTCCCCGCCATAAGAAGCTCCCAAGAGGTTTACGGTATATATATGTTTTTGTTCTATGTGAATTAGGGCGACAAAAGGCAGAACTGCCTGTAGCGAGTGCCTCCCCCAGAGTTGAAAGAGTGACAGGGCCAAAATCAAGGGAAGTACTAGCCAAAATGACTGGACACACGGAGTTTGAAGCAATCTAAGTCATTAGGAAGAGGGAAAGACTGATTCTGGGAGAGTTCCAGAGCTCAGCTGTTGAATAGAAGAAAGACTGAGAGTAACGTTTCACTCTAGGGTTGGAGAGTTGCACAAAGTAGGGGTGATTGTGTTGCAAGACGGGTGCTACGTGCTGTACGAAGAGGGGGTGGTATACACTGTTCATAATAATTACTCTGTGTTAGTTAATTAACGTTATAGAAGTGGCACACAAACAATAATATTCAACACCAATACAAATGATAAGTTTGCACGGGTTTATTGTCGTTGCAATGCATGACATAGCGCGGCTTAAAGGTGGGTGTGCATGCTATTATTTTCCTCCACAATCATTACCGGCAGTGTGCACTATAGCTTTTGGTGCAATATTTTCTGCTACAATGGCTTAATTATTTATATAATGGCCAAAATAGGATATGGGTGACACTTTTCTGGATTCGGAGTTTAAGCGCTCTGATGACGTATGCCCAGGAACACAACAAGCTCTTCTGACAGGTGGAAATGGAGGATAGTGACAGTAGTTCCGATTCGTTTGCCAATACTGAGGGTGATAACCGTGATTATGGCAAAGAACCTCAAGTGATGAATATTGGTGGTGTCCAGGCTTATATGTATGAACCTGTAGGACGAGATCCAGCAGCAGGAGAGGAGGGAGAAGCAGCTGTGATTACCGCCCGCCTTGTTTACACTACTCGGTGCCGCGGCGGACGCTAGCGATCATGTCCCCGTCTATTTTGACTGCATTTGGATACAATAATGAAAGCCCGCCCCTCACGCCTCCATGACTTATTGTCTTCATCATATACATTGCCAACAGGGTGCAAATAACAGAAAAAATCGCCGTAAAAATAGACGGGAACTTAAACCGCGGCGATCGATTTTTTTTTTTTTTTTTTTAGCCTAGTTGCTAGTAGTTGAATTTCAGCCAATAAATTTCTTTAGCCTAGGTTAGGCCTATATCCATCGACACTGACTGTATAATTTGGGCTAGGCTTAAGTTAGCCCATATTATCCACTCTCCTGACTCCTGAAATTGGCAAGCACGTATGGGTGGGAGGGTGGTTTGGGGGATGGTGGGGGGGAGGTAGAAAGGTAATGGACTGTGTTACAAATATAGAGCCGATTGGTGAGGTAGTTTCGCCGCCACGGATTTTCATTTTTTTATGTGATAGATCTACGGATAGGCTGGAAGTGGGTGGTGGGAGGAAGTTGGGGTTGTGGTGGGGGAAGACAGAAGGGTAGGGGACTTGTCACACAAATATGGAACCAATTGGTGCAGTCGTTTCGCCGCCACATATTTTCCTTTTTTTCCTTTGTGATGGCCTGATGCGGCGACCCATGGTCGGCGAGTGGATTGGGGGAGGGGGTTGGGGTGGTGGTAGCAAGACGCCAGAAGGGTAAGGTACATGTGGTAGAAATATGAAAGCTATAGGTGGAGTCGTTTCGCTGCTACGATTTTTTTCGACGAGTCCGTATATATACGGACCTGGCACTGGGCGTGACAAGACCCCAGTCCGTATAGGCAATCAGCGGGTGCATCTAGCCATACCCATACTCCACTGCACTTTATTGTCAAAGCATTCATCACGAAAATGTCCATTGCATATGAAGCTTGTTTTGGGCTTTGCCTCCCACACTCTGGTTCTTTGTATAAACTTCACCCATTTGTTACAATGGTATGGATCACTTGGAAACTTGTGTAGTGCTATGTTTGGTCCAGGGATGTTGCTACACCCGAAAACAGCACACCTATTCACCATTTTTGCTATACTTGCTGATGTTTACTTCCCAAATGTTTGCCTGGGCGTACGTCACATCCTCACGTGAGTACTAGTTGCAAGGGGTCGCAATTCAATATCTATTTTTGATTTGTTCTCTAATATTGAAGATTAGTTTTGACAAAGGAGTAGTCAGGTTGATTACTGGAGATCTAAACATCTCTTTAAATACATTTTAAATTAATTTTAATTTCGAACGCCCCACCACCTTTAACCCCTTCTGTACCGGGGATGTCTTTTTCTCATATTTCAGCTATATTTAGACGATTTTATACAACTAAGGAATGACGTGTGTTAGTTAAAATAATGAATTGGGATACTTGGAAGCCTTTTAATTAGTGCATGTCCTTCCTAAGCTAAATAAAATCGTCTAATAATTGCCAGAAAATAATGAAAAGACGACCTCGGTAATGAAGGGGTTAACTATCATAAATACAAGTGGCACTATTACAGGTGGCACTATTAGCAGTCGTAGCCTATATCAGCCTGTCAATCAGAATGCTATCCCGAAAATCTTCTATATTGTAAGGAGACATCAGCAGTTCACAGGATAAAGAAGTGATATTTATAAACCTGTATGATCTCAATAAATTATGCAAACAAATATAAAAAAAACAAAATCAGCGTTAGTGAATTGTTGCTGTCACAAATGTTATGCCGATAATTTGTTGTCAGTGAAAGATTGGTGTACGCCATTTAATTGTTCAGCTATGTTGTTGTTTTTGTTTAGTCTTTTTTAACGTTCAGCTATTTGTTGTTTTTGTTTAATGTTCAGCTATGTTGTTGTTTTTGTTTAATATTTTTTAATGTTCAGCTATGTTGTTGTTTTTGTTTAGTCTTTTTTTAACGTTCAGCTATGTTGTTGTTTTTGTTTAGTCTTTTTTAATGTTCAGCTATGTTGTTGTTTTTGTTTAGTCTTTTTTTTACGTTCAGCTCTGTTGTTTTTGTTTAGTCTTTGTTTAACGTTCAGCTATGTTGTTGTTTTTGTTTAGTCTTTTTTTAATGTTCAGCTATGTTGTTGTTTTTGTTTAGTCTTTTTTTAACGTTCAGCTATGTTGTTGTTTTTGTTTAGTCTTTTTGTTTGTATAGTCTTTTGCCCTTTGAGCACCAACATTGCCACTCCATCTCCAACAAACAAGATGTTCTATGGATGAAACAATTTGTATGTCACTTTCGTTTTCGAGACACTGAACTGGAACTTATAGTTATATCCAATAGAAAGATCCTCATTAACCCCTTCTGTACCAGCGACTTACTTCTATTTATATTTCAGCTACATTGAGATGATTTTATGAAGCTTAAGAAGTTTATAGCGTAGCTAAAAGGATTAATTTATATAGTCTGTAGCCTTTCATTTGGTAGATGTCCTGCTTAAGCTGAATAAAATCGTCTACTAGTAGGCAGAATATAATGAAAAGGATGTCGCTGGTACAGAAGGGGTTAAATCTTTCTTGAATAATAAAACTGTATCGTCAACACAAATTGATAAGGCATGCACAGCTATGATATACAATAGTACCGGGACAGTACATGAACAATCTTTGAAGAATTAAAGCCAAGCAACTATTTTGCATTAACGTATTGGTTAAAATATCGATCTGAAGTAGAGATGATATATTGCATATATATATATATATATATATATATATATATATATATATATATATATATATATACAGGGTGATTCAGTAACCCTTTTCATAAATTTAATGGCAAATTCGGGAGACAAAAATAAGACTAATTTACTCTATGACCCTTAGGGTGAGTCTTTGATATTATGGAGATATTACACTTAAAGTTATCGATAGATAGAAAAGAAAAAAATCTAAGGAGTGAGAATGAAAATGTCGTTGCTAACTGGCAGGGTTACACTGTTCCGTTGTCTCATGTATTGCGAGCATAATTATGATGGTGATAAAATGCTAATGTTCTTTTGAGCATTGAGACAACTGCTACCATATGCAACCATTTACATACCACGTGTAAGCAAAGAAACAATCTTTAGATTCATGTACAGATTGATTCAAGATTCATTAAGACGAGCGGAGTATCAAAGCTCAAAGTCGGCAGGAAGATCCCTCCTCCTCCACTTACCCCTCTTCCACCACTTACTCCTCCTCTTCTTCCTCTTACTTACCCTCCGCCGCCTGCTTCTCCCCTTGCTACTACTAATACAATGATTATTAATAATAATGATGATGATAATACAAATACAGTAGTAATGTACCTTTGTAAATTGCGAAACCAACTGCATCCAGCTACCGTATGCAGCCATTTTGATACCAAGTCTTGGTTACGCTACCCTGCCAGTTAGCAACGACATTTTCATTCTCACTCCTTAGATTTTTTTTTTTATATCTATCGATAACTTTAAAGGTGTAATATCTCCATCATATCAAAGACTCACCCTAAGGGTCATAGAGTAAATTAGTCTTATTTTTGTCTCCCGAATTTGCCATTAAATTTATGAAAAGGGTTACTGAATCACCCTGTATATATATATATATATATATATATATATATATATATAATTATACTGTATAGTATATACTTGAGGTTTGAAAACAAAACCATCAAAATTACAAGGCGTATCTTATATGGAGAAAGAAGTAAAAACATCTGAATAACCAATGTCCAAGTATGTACCAATACTAAGAGCAATTGTAAAACTGTTAATGAATCTAATCTTTGTGCGAGAGATTAAATATGTCCATGAATAATGTTTAAATGTCCTGCCCAACACGCTTACAATGTTAAAAACATTTTGTTTAGTATAATGCAAAAGCTTTGGCCAAAATACAAGTTGCACTCCATTTTCATCAATGCAGAATAGAGACGAAGTGGTCGATAGGTGAAACATATGGTGGACCAAGGAAATAATCTGCTAATCTCAACTAATCATTTTTAGCTGTGTACGGTCGCGCTAATAAGTCATGTCCCAGCTGTCATTACGTTTGGCTTGCTCTGTGCTGTATTAATGTCTGTCAGATGTTGAATAGGGTGGTTAAGTGTAGGAACATGGTTGTATATCTCACTCAAAAAGAAGAAATCATGGGTAAATATAATTTATTATCTGATACCAATTATTGATCAAAATATACTTGGTAACGAGTCATCACTTATTAGCGCGACTGTACGTACGTATTATGGCTTGTTTGTTTACCCGAAGGCTGTCCGGCGCTGCCCGTGGTAATTATAAAACACACACACACTCGGGTCGTTATGCCTGCAGTTGCCTTCCGGGATTTGCCTCTCCACGGGGAAAAAGAGGAATGCTAATTAGTTCTACATAATGTTAAGGGGGGTGACCTGCTTTTGTGTCTCCTTTTCTCTCTTTCTCTGACTTGTATCCATTTGGCCCCATTCAGCCTACTGTTTTAAGACGTTTATCCCCATCCAGGTGTCAATTTTTTTACTGATGAGCGGTAGCGAGCCAGTAAATGTTTTAATGTTTTTGACAGTAGACTAAATTTGTACATTTTTCGATAGAAAAATGTCTCCGGCGAAGCCGGATTTCTTCATATAATGCTGGCTCGCTATCGCTCGCCAGGAAGAAATCGACACCTAGCTGGGGATAAACGTATTACAAAAGTTGGCTGAATGGGGCCGAATGAATACAACCCAGAGAAAGAGAGAAAAGGAGAGAAATACAAAAAAAGCAGGTCACCCCCCTTAAGGGGACGTTATCGTATCTACTTATTTAGTTTTCATAATTACCGGTATATATATATTTGTTTCGGTATGCTCCCTAGACCTCTATAATTACCGGTATATATATATTTGTTTCGGTATGCTCCCTAGACCTCTATCAAACTTATATAAAAGCATCCCAAACACCCCCTTCCAGAAGAATAAGTACATTTCTTCGGTAAAATTAGGTGGTTCCTCCTAAATTATAGGCTCGCTATCGCTCGCTACTTAAATGGAACGAAGAGATGACAAAGAAATGGGCGTAAGTCATACAATCTGAAAAATAATAGGGCTAAACATGAAGGAGAAGGGGGTTGAGAATAAAACCAATACTTCCCATTAAGGGGAGGCTGACCGTTTGTTTGGTCTATTAATTCATTTATTCATGTATTTTTTAGTTTCTTCCCTAGACCTCCATCAAGCTTAGAAAAACACCCCTTAGACCCCCCTTCATGATAAATTTGTACATTTTTCGGTAGAAAAATCTCCCGGCCAAAGGCCGGTTCCTCTTCAAATTGCAGACTCGCTATCTCTCGCCAGGAAATAATCGACACCTAAATGGCACGAAAGGTCTTAAAATTGACAAAGAAATGGGGCGAAAGGTGTTAAAATCGCCAAACAAATAGGCCGAACGTCTTATAATCTCAAAACTAGCGGGGCTAAACATTAGGGAGAAGGGGGGGGGGGGGTCCATACAAACGGTCTGCCTCCCCTTAAATGCAAAAGACCCAATCTCATAACCTATTATTATATACCAGTAATGCCGAACCTATATAGTATAGTATTAGGGATCATGAGAGGTTGATTATGAGGTTATTATAGTGTGTTTTGTGTTATTAAGGGGGTAGTACTCGCTTTTTATGGGCCCCCCCCTTCTCCCTCATGTTTAGCATATTAGTTTTGAGGTTTTAAGACGGTCGTTCCGTTAGTTTGGCGATTTTGAGACCTTTCGCCTCATTTTGTTGTCAATATTAAGACCTTTCGTGCCCTTTAAGTGTCGATTTTTTCCTGGCAGCGAGCCTCTAATTTTAGAAGGGACCGGCCTTCGGCCGGAAATTTTTTCTACCGAAAAATGTACAAATTTATCTTGAAAGGGAGTCTAGGAGATGATTTTCTAAGATTGATGGAGGTATAGCAAGGAAACTCATTAATAAATAAATAAATATGTATATAGGCCAAAAACCAAGCAGTACCCATTTAGAGTAAGATATAAGTAATAAGACCAGTAGCAGCCTTATTACTTATATCTTACTATGTATAGTAAGAGCGGAGGTTGACCGATCTCTGTTACTGGAAGGGGTCTCTACTGCAAGGATGACCGATATCTCTTACTGGAAGGGGTCTCTACTGCAAGGTTGACTGATCTCTGTTACTGGAAGGGGTCTCTACTGCAAGGTTGACTGATCTCTGTTACTGGAAGGGGTCTCTACTACAAGGATGACCGATCTCTGTTACTGGAAGGGGTCTCTACTGCAAGGATGACCGATCTCTGTTACTGGAAGGGGTCTCTACTGCAAGGTTGACCGATCTCTGTTACTGGAAGGGGTCTCTACTGCAAGGTTGACTGATCTCTGTTACTGGAAGGGGTCTCTACTGCAAGGTTGACCGATCTCTGTTACTGGAAGGGGTCTCTACTGCAAGGATGACCGATATCTCTTACTGGAAGGGGTCTCTACTGCAAGGTTGACTGATCTCTGTTACTAGAAGGGGTCTCTACTGCAAGGTTGACTGATCTCTGTTACTGGAAGGGGTCTCTACTACAAGGTTGACCGATCTCTGTTACTGGAAGGGGTCTCTACTACAAGGTTGACCGATCTCTGTTACTGGAAGGGGTCTCTACTGCAAGGATGACCAATCTCTGTTACTGGAAGGGGTCTCTATGGCAAGGTTGACTGATCTCTGTTACTGGAAGGGGTCTCTACTGCAAGGATGACCGATCTCTGTTACTGGAAGGGGTCTCTACTGTAAGGTTGACCGATCTCTGTTACTGGAAGGGGTCTCTACTGCAAGGATGACTGATCTCTGTTACTGGAAGGGGTCTCTACTGCAAGGATGACCGATCTCTGTTACAGGAAGGGGTCTCTACTGCAAGGTTGACCGATCTCTGTTACTGGAAGGGGTCTCTACTGCAAGGTTGACCGATCTCTGTTACTGGAAGGGGTCTCTACTGCAAGGATGACCGATCTCTGTTACTGGAAGGGGTCTCTACTGCAAGGATGACCGATCTCTGTTACTGGAAGGGGTCTCTACTGCAAGGTTGACAGATCTCTGTTACTGGAAGGGGTCTCTACTGCAAGGATGACCGATCTCTGTTACTGGAAGGGGTCTCTACTGCAAGGATGACCGATCTCTGTTACCGGAAGGGGTCTCTACTGCAAGGATGACCGATCTCTGTTACTGGAAGGGGTCTCTACTACAAGGATGACTGATCTCTGTTACTGAAAGGGGTCTCTACTACAAGGATGACCGATCTCTGTTACTGGAAGGGGTCTCTACTGCAAGGATGACCGATCTCTGTTACTGGAAGGGGTCTCTACTACAAGGTTGACCGATCTCTGTTACTGGAAGGGGTCTCTACTGCAAGGTTGACCGATCTCTGTTACTGGAAGGGGTCTCTACTACAAGGTTGACCGATCTCTGTTACTGGAAGGGGTCTCTACTGCAAGGATGACCGATCTCTGTTACTGGAAGGGGTCTCTACGGCAAGGTTGACTGATCTCTGTTACTGGAAGGGGTCTCTACTGCAAGGTTGACCGATCTCTGTTACTGGAAGGGGTCTCTACTACAAGGATGACCGATCTCTGTTACTGGAAGGGGTCTCTACTACAAGGATGACCGATCTCTGTTACTGGAAGGGGTCTCTACTACAAGGATGACCGATCTCTGTTACTGGAAGGGGTCTCTACTGCAAGGATGACCGATCTCTGTTACTGGAAGGGGTCTCTACTACAAGGTTGACTGATCTCTGTTACTGGAAGGGGTCTCTACTACAAGGTTGACTGATCTCTGTTACTGGAAGGGGTCTCTACTACAAGGATGACTGATCTCTGTTACTGGAAGGGATCTCTACTACAAGGATGACTGATCTCTGTTACTGGAAGGGGTCTCTACTGCAAGGTTGACCGATCTCTGTTACTGGAAGGGGTCTCTACTGCAAGGATGACTGATCTCTGTTACTGGAAGGGGTCTCTACTGCAAGGTTGACCGATCTCTGTTACTGGAAGGGGTCTCTACTGCAAGGATGACCGATCTCTGTTAAGGAAGGTCTCTACTGCCGTGAGTGTTCTCCAGCACGGGGGACACTTGAGCCCGGGTACATCAAAGGTGCCCCCCCCCCTCTCTCTCTCACGCTTTACCCTTCTTTTTCCACGGTGTATCCTGTCCTTTGACGCCTCATTCTCTTCAAAGGTTGGCTAGCGCGGGGGAATGTAATTATAGTCAATTTGCATTGTTCATGTCCCAGTGATTATATTAAGTTTATATACATACATTGCTAGTTCAGTCGTCGAAATAATGCCTCAAAGTAAAATATACTAGATTCCTAACACTATAGTCTATTTTTGTCCAGGTGAGGGTAAATTGCCATGTTACTAGTTTGGTTACTCAGCTAATACATAGATTTGGTGGCGAAATAAGTTGTTAATTATGAAAACTTGGCATTAATACGACGCAGAGACATAGTAGTTTCATATTTGTCCATTAAGTATCGAGAAATCGGTTGCGAAGGAAAATTCAGTTTACCATCAACTGAAATAAAACCAACTAAAGTAATGCCTTAAGGGAGACCACCTCGCTTTCTTTCTCTTTCTCTCCCTCTCTCTTTGGCTTGTATCCATTCGGCCCCATTCAGCCTACTGTTTTAAGACGTTTACCCCCATCCAGGTGTCAATATTTTCCTGGCGAACGGTATCGAGCCAGCATATATATATTTTTGTTTTGACAGTAAGCTAAATTTGTAAATTTTTCGATAGAAAAATGTGTCCGGCGAAGCCGGATTTCTCCATACAATGCTGGCTCGCTATCGCTCGCCAAGAAGAAATCGACACCTGGATGGGGATAAACATCTTAAAACAGTTGGCTGAATGGGGCCGAATGGATACAAGCTAGGGAAAGAGAGAAAAGGAGAGAAAGATAAAAAAATACGGTTAAGGTAAAATACAAACCGCATGATACTAATTTCCAAACACTAATACACCACAAAGTAAAAATATATAAAAACCATGGTACAAATATCGCCAAACTAGTATAGTGTCTGCTAAGTGTAACAGTCGACCCAAATGGCACTTTACGATATTGCGTCCGACATAACGAGCTGGTAATGAAATGTTGTTATGTGTGTTGAAACTGTAATGGCTGTTTCTACCTCCATGTCCGCGTTACTGTCTGTTGTTGCTTGCTCTCCACTTCCTATTTTGTTCATCGCTGAATGCCTATTACATATGTCGGCAAATACTAACTTTCAATTATGAGTTTGATTCTCTGCAAATTTGTACTCCCCTAATTGTACTCACCTAATTCTCCCTACCAAAAAATGCCAAAAGTGGCCGACAGAGGCGCTGAACGCAATGTTTACCGCGGTGCATCATGGGAAACTGTATACATCGCGGATCTCTGCACCCTCTCTCTCTTTCAATAATTCTTTATTATAAGCAGTCTGTGGAAATGTCTGTAGCTGACACATATTATAGCCTATGTATACTGTTGTTTATTATATTTTAAAGTCACCCATACCCATATATAACGTATATTTACAACACAAAGTCAGTAAGCATTTTCGCGCCTTTTTGTTATGATAATTAATCAGGTTAAAATTATGTTTGTAGTCATTATCAGCTGCATATGGACATTCCCATGACTACTAGACTTTACAAGGATTTAGTGTAGTCGTATAGTGCATAATAACAAACAGTATAGGCCTAATCACAAGAAATCATGATAAACTGTACATGTCCTAGGTGTTAAGTATTGTTGATGTCGACAGTCGTAGCTCTGGTGCTAGTTCAGAAGCGTCCACCAGAGGTCTCAAGTGTATTCTTGGTAGCGAGAATTGTAGTACACAGGATTTGAGTTTTTAGGCTCGTATTGTCCCGTTTCCCATGAATCTGTTATACATTTTGACTTTAAAAATGTGGATATTCCCCGCACCCACCTCTGTGTGTGTGTGTGTGTGTGTGTTAGATCAAACATGGGGTGTGCCAGTGGTAAGCACAGCACAGAACAGTGGCACACAAAGCTGTCTGAGAAGTACCAGTCTTGAAGGGAAGGTAGTTTTTTTTTTTCTGGACCCCTTTCTCCCTCATGTTTAACATATTAGTTTTGAGATTTTAAGACGTTCCTTCCGTTAGTTAGGCGATTGTGAGACATTTCGCCCCATTTCTTTGTCATTATTAAGACCTTTCGTGACATTTAGGTGTCGATTATTTCTTGGCGAGCGATAGCGAGCCTGTAATTTTCTAAGGAACCAGCCTTCAGCCTGGACATTTTTCTACTGAAAAATGTACACATTTATCTTGAAAGGGGATCTAAGGGGTGTTTTTTTAAGCTTCATGGAGGTCTTGCGAGGAAACTCAAAAATAAATAATCAAATAAATATATAGACCAAAAACCAAGCACTACCCCCTTAAGGGGAGGTATTTAGTTTGTTCCCTACTTTTTCATCAAGCTTAAAATTACACCCCGTAGACCCCCTTTCAAGATAAATTTGTACATTTTTCGGTAGAAAAATGTCCCGGCCGGAGGCCGGTTGCTCTTAAATTACAGGCTCGCTATCGCTCGCCAGGAAAAAATCGACACGTTAAGGTCTTAAAATTGACAGAAATGGGGCAAAATGTCTTAAAATATCCAAACTACTAGGGCGAAGGTCTTAAAATCTCAAAAGCAATCGGGCTAAACATGAGGGAGAAAGGGGTAAAGAAAAAAATCCCACAAGTGGAAATCTCCCCTTAAGGGAGGTGACCTGCTTTTTGTTCTCTTCTTTTCTCTCTTTCTCTGGCTTGTATCCATTCGGCCCCATTCAGCCTACTGTTTTAAGACGTTTATCCCCATCCAGGTGTCAATTTGTTACTGGTGAGCGGTAGCGAGCCAGCATATTTTTAAAATGTTTTTGACAGCAGGCTAAATCTATAAATTTCTCCGGCGAAGCCGGATTTCTTCATATAATGCTGGCTCGGTATCGCTCGCCAGGAAGAAATCGACACCTAGATCGGGATAAACGTCTTAAAATAGTTGGCTAAATGGGGCCGACTGGATACAAGCCAGAGAGAGAAAAGGAGAAAACAAAAAAACACAAGTCACCCCCCTTAAAAGAAGCAGGATTGGTAAATGAAGTAGGCCTATACGTAAATGATCAAATTAATAAAGTATTAACTGTTACTAGATCCAACAAGGAAACATACATATATTATATCCCATCATAAGGTATATCATATATTATATCCCATCATAAGGTATACCATTGATATATACCAGTATATTTTGTTGTTCAATATTGGTTAACGTTTAAGGGGAGATGGGCTGGGTTTTTTTTTTGTTGGTCTATTAATTCATATACTCCTTTACTTTTTAGTTTCCTCGCTAGACCTCCATCAAGCTTAGAAAAACACCCCCTAGATCCCCCTTCAAGATAAATTTGTACATTTTTCGGTAGAAAAATGTCCCGGCCGAAGGCCGATTCCTCTTAAAAATACAGGCTCGCTATCGCTCGCCAGGAAAAAATCGACACATAAATGGCACGAAAGGTCTTAAAATTGACAAAGATATGGGGTGAAAGGTATCAAAATCGCCAAACTAATGGTCCGAACATCATATTCTCAGACTGTCTTCAATTCAACTGATGAGCTCTGGAACTCTCTCCCAGAATCAGTCTTTCCCTCTTCCTATGACTTAAATTGCTTCAAACTCCTTGTGTCCAGGCATTTTAGCTCGAACGTCCCTTGATTTCGGCCCTGTCACTCTTTGAAATCTGGGGGAGGCACTCGTTGCAGGCAGTTATGCCTTTTGCCTCCCTCATTCACATAGAAAAAAAATATATAATCTCAAAACAAATGGGGCTAAAGACGAGGGAGAAAGTGGTCCCGAAAACCGGCCCATCTCCCCTTAAATAATAACCGATACATTCGATACCCTTGCCGTCGCCAGAACATAAAATTTAGCCCAATAAATCATTCGCGGATTCGCATGGCCAGAAAAGAATCCAGCTTTTTTCCTACCTCTACCGACTGAACTCACGGTATATTTTTAGACGTCCTTTGGAAGTACACGGAGTAGAAGTGGATTTACACGACAGCTTTTTCCGGCAACGTTCGATCCACAACTTAATTTCAGCAACAATTTGAGATTAGACGGAGACGAGAGAGAGAGAGTGAGAGAGTGTGTGTGTGTGTGTGTGTGTATTAGATAAGACATGGGGTGTGCCAGTGGTAAGCATACACATAATAATTGGAGGACCCCCTATGTTTTTCTTTATGCAATTACAACTATCTGGTTTGATTTTTGGATAGAACTTTCTTTTCAATAAATATTATATATAGTTTTATAATATAGTTCATGTATATAAAGTTATATTATAAATCTATATGCCAGATCGGAATTGCGGAAAGATGTTGCGATTAAATGCGTTCGTGTCAATCCGCCTCGCTGGTCGGCTTTTGAAAGGAACTACCGCGGGGGTGCATAAAAGTGATCCGGTATGAAAAGGCTAATTAAATCGGGAAGGGATCGTCGGCATAAAAAGTACGGAGGCCCCCCCCCCCCCCCGTGGTTACAGCCGGCAGATCAGAGGACCGCTATATATATATCTCTCTTAAGGGGGAGATTTTCATTTAAGGAATTATGTTTCGAACCCCTTTCTCCCTCATGTTTAGCCCAATATGTTTTGAGATTATAAGACGTTCGCCCTATTAGTTTGGCGATTCTAAGACCTTTCACATCATTTCGTTGTCAATTTTAAGACCTTTCGTGCCATTTACAGTAGGTGTCGATTTTATCCTGGCGAGCGACAGCGAGCCTGTAATTTTTAGAAGGCCGGTTCGGCCTTCGGCCAAGACATTTTTCTACCGAAAAATGTACAAATTTATCTTGAAAGGGGGTTTAGGGGGTTATTTTTTATGTTTGATGGAGGTCTAGGGAAGAAACTAAAAAAATAATATATATATATATAAACAAAACGGCCAAAATATATACCCTATCCCCTTAAATCGTGAAGGGGTCGCCGGCATAAAAGTACGGAGACCCTGGTATTACGGCCGGGAGATCAGAGGACCGCTATATATACCTTAAGAGGGTTGTGCTTGGTTTTTGGACTATATATATATTTATTAATCTATTTTTGAGTTTCCTCGCTAGTCCTCCACCAAGCTTACACAAAAAAACATTCCCTAGACCACCTTTCAAGACAAATTTGTACATTTTTCGATAGGAAAATGTCCTGGCCAAGACCCCTTCCTTCTAAAATTACAGGCTCGCTATCGCTGGCCAGGAAAAGGTGTACACCTAAATGGCACGAAAAGTTTTAATATTGACAAAGAAATGGGGCGAAAGGTTTAACAATCGCCAAACTAATAACCGAACGTCTTACGATCTGAAAACAAATATGCTAAACATGAGAGAGAAGGGGGTCCATAAAAAGGGACTACCTCCCCCTTAAGGAAAGTGCCCTTCTATTCTGACTCTGGACCCCTTACTATATACATGCAGTAGACTGATATAATGGTAAACCCTGTGTCAGCTAACCTGGCACAAATTCTGACCCATTAAGGGGGGGTCACCTGCCTTTTTTTATATACTTTTCTCTCTTTCCCTAGCTTGTATCCATTCGGTCCCATTCAGCCTACTGTTTTAAGACGTTTATCCCCATCCAGGTGTCAATTTCTTCCTGGCGAGCGATAGCGAGTCAGCATTGTATGAAGAAATCCGGAGACATTTGTCTATCGAAAAATGTACAAATTTAGCCTGCTGTCAAAAATTGTTTAAAACGTCTTTAAAACAGTAGGCTGAATGGAGCCGAATGGATACAACCCAGAGAGAGAGAGAAAAAGAAAACGAGGTGGGCTCCCTTAACATCTTATATAGTTTAAAAATAATGAAGACAGTCGAGCTGGTATATATATTATTAAACCAGTTAATGGATGTGTGAAATGGCAGCCTGTTTGCTCTAGCCGTTTCTGAGATATAAAGAAAGTTATAATCAGAATTATTGCCAAGTTATAGCTGACACTGGGTATAGTTTATTAACCTTCTCCGACATATGACGCGATTTTGAGCCTATTAGGGATACTTTAAAGCCTTTGTTACCATCAGGGGTATTTAGAAACCTTTAGTTTAGTTACTTCAACCTCTGCAGTTGTCTTTGAGTTAGCTGTGTTGAGCCTATTGGGGATACTTTAAAGCCTTTGTTACCATCAGGGGTATTTAGAAACCTTTAGTTTAGTTACTTTAACCTCTGCAGTTGTCTTTGAGTTAGCTGTGGGCAGAAAACTAATTTTGGAGAGGTAATTATAAGAGTGAGAGAACTCTATGTCTTATTGCTAATCTGGCAACCTCTGCGTCATAAATACGTGAAAGGGTAAAACGGAGAACGGTGATATAGCAACATTTTGATCAAGAGATACTAATTTCCCAGGGAACCTAATCAAATGGTGCTGATCAAAGTTGGCACATATTAGTTTAACCCCTTCTGTACCGGTGATGTACTTTCCATCATATTCTGGCCACTAGTAGACGGTTTTGTACAGTTTAAAGCTCGAGTCACACATTCCCGTCCTGACCTCCCGTCCTCCCCCGACCACCAAAAACTGTTGGACGGCATCAAACGGATGACCTTGTGTCCCGAGTGGGCCCGAGTGGCCACGTGTGGCTCTGATGCGCGATCTCAACACGTCACCGCCCCGACGGCGCATGCACGGTTAGTGGACGGAGATCTCAACACGTGACCGCCCCGGTAGACGGAGCATGGGCGGCGACTTGGTGCCACGACCAGTCCCTTTGGAAGGCGACCTAATAAGTCTGAATATGACCTGTTGGAGACGCACTGTGCCGGCACTGCGACGACACTGCGACCAAAATATGATGCCGCAGTGTCGTCGGCGATGGCCCCCATCATGCATATATATTGGGGCGTGGCACAGAGACACCTCAGTCTCAACCAGCCCACTGAGTGCCAGCCAATTTTGACGGTGTGCTTCTGCCAGTGCCAGATTTTTTTTTTTTTTTTTTTTGGCTTAATCTATCAAGTTGGGAGAGAAAGGAAGGATAATGGTAAAAAAAAACACTCCCCTTGTCCATTTTCGCCAGAAATCAGGTCCCCGATGGTCCCGAAAGTAGCTGAAAAGACACTATAGACTACAGAGACTTTTATGGTATCGGAATGTATGGGTAGGAGGGTCGTGGGAGCGTGGTTTGGGGGATGGTGGGGGGAAGGTAGAAGCGTAATTGACTCATGTTACAAATATGAAGCCGATTGGTGAGGTAGTTTCGCCACCACGGATTTTCCTTTTTTTCCTTATCTTCGTACGGATACGCTGGAAGTGGGTGGTTGGAGGCGGTTGGGGGTGTGGTGGGGGGAAGGCAGAAGGGTAAGGGACTTGTCACACAAATATGGAACCGATTGGTGCAGTCGTTTCGCCGCCACAGATTTTCCTTTGTTTTCCTTCTGACGGGACCGACAGTCAGCGAGTAGGTGGGAGGAGGGATTTGGGATTTTTGTGGTGGGTAGCCAAAAGGGTAAGGTACATGTGGTAAAAATATGAAAGCCATAGGTGCAGTCGTTTCGCTGCTACGATTTTTTTTCTGCGAGGATATATATATACGTCCCTGGCACTCAGCGGGTTAAAATTGAAATTTTTCTACCAACAAATGTACAAATTAACAATTAAACCTACGAAGATGCAAGCCAACTGCATGCTACTATACAGTATTAATAAGGGCAGATTTCCACTTGAGGGATTTTTTATTTTGACGGCGGCTTGGGAACTGAGATAGGACCACACGCGGCTGGCTCTTTTATGGACGCTTGGTGGGCAGGGACTAGCGGGGACGCCGCGGGGTGATCACGTGAGGCGACGTTGGCACGTCGCAGTCTCAACTTTCAAATATTTTGGTCTGGGCATAGACTACGTCTGGTAGCGTCTAGGCGACGCATAGACGCTTCTACACGGCGTCTATGCGCTGACCCGTCACGTGGGTGATCCGCCCTTGAACCGAGTTTGGCGGTTGATCCGTTCTGATCCGTTTATTTTTGGTATGTCAAAAATGCACGGCTCCCTCGCCGCCGCGGCCCGTGCTGTGGCGTCACTGTACGTTCATGAACAGACCATACACGTTTAGGTCGGAGTCCTTGCACGATTGCATACGTTTTCAGTGGTCGGGGGAGGACGGGAGGTCAGGACGGGAATGTGTGAACCGAGCTTAAGGGGAGATTTCCACTTGAGGGATTTTTTTGTTGACCCCTTTCTCCCTCATGTTTAGCCCCATTGCTTTTGATAATATAAAACGTTCGCCCCGTTAGTTTGGCGATTTTAAGAACTTTCACTCCATTTTAAGACCCTTCGTGCCATTCAGGTGACGATTTTTTCCTGGCGAGCGATAGCGAGCCTGTAATTTAAGAGGATTCGGCCTTCGGCCGGGACATTTTTCTACCGAAAAATGTACAAATTTATCTTGAAAGAGGGTCAAGGGGGTGTAATTTCAAGCTTGATGGAAGTCTAGGAAACACACTAAAAACCTCCCCTTAAGAAGGCCGTCTACTCATTAAAAGACTACAGACTATCTCAAATAATCCTTTTAGCTACCGGTACCATATATCCTTCCTAAGCTTTATGAAATCGTTTAAATAAAAAAGACGTCGCCGGTACAGAAAGGGTTAATGGCAAAACATTTGGTGTGGAGAAGAAAAAAAATCATAGACAAAGTTTCTAAATATAATCTACAAATAAACCAGAACAAGCCGCAGCTCAAAATGTCCACTATTTTTACAGCCAAATGTTCTGTTATTTTCTATTACTTCCCCCAATGCTTCAACAGCTCCAATAGTTCAGACAGACTGAAAGATTTTTTGCTGTTTGCTTTTAGTTACGTTTTTACAGCATTCCGAAGTTTTTTTTTATAAAACCAGGAAAATTAATAAGAGATTGATATATCAACTTTTACTGTTCAAGAATGTTCTCTCTCTCTCTCTCTCTCTCTCTCTCAATAAATAAATAAATAAATAAATAAATAAATATATACTGTATATATATACCGGTATATATATATATATATATATATATATATATATATATATATATATATATATATATATATATATATATATATATATACTGTATATATATAAATATATATATATAATTATATATATATATACCTGTATATATATATATATATATATATATATATATATATATATATATATATATATATATATAAATGAATTATATACATATATATATATATATACTGTATATTATATATATATAAATGAATTATATATATATATATATAGACAACTCTTCACATTCCTCACACGGATGCAATGAAAAACGTAGTTTCCTTTTATATAACAATTAATGTATCATATATACAGCAAATGTTTGTATTTCTTCTATTAGTAAAGCAGTGTATAAGATATGTGCAAGGTACAAGACCACATAAACTATATTTTAAAATGGTATAGTATTTCTTATCCACACTGATTTATTCGCCATACATATCAATTGAATCAAATAATGACATACCGGTCGTTATAATTCTGCGTTAACATCAAAATACACGAGTTATCCACTATGAGAAGGAGAACGAGAAAACGAGAAGAATCTCTCCAATCTAAAGATGGGTTTAGGGGGAGATAGGTCGTTTTCAGGTCCCCTTTCCCCCTCGTGTTAGGCCCCATTTGTTTTGAGATTATAAGACGTTCGGCTTAATAGTTTGGCGATATTAACACCTTTCGCCCTATTTCGTTGTCAATTTTAAGACCTTTCGTGCCATTTAGGTGATGATTTGTTCCTGGCGAGCGATAGCGACCCTGACATTTTAAGGGGAACCGGCCTTCGGCCGGAATATTTTTCTACCGAAAAATGTACACATTTATCTTGAAGGGGGGTTCTAGAGGGTGTTTTTCTAAGCTTGATGGAGGTCTAGCGAGGAAAGTAAGAAATAAAGGAATAAATGAATTAATAGACCAAAGAAAAACCTACCCATCCGCCCATAACAGCCTCTTACTGTTTTTCGCACTCTCTTCTTAAATAGCAATTATAGCAGTTTGCAATCTTTCCACTTAGGCCTTTCTTACGAGGATCGCGATTACCGGGCAGCTCCTCTCTTACAAGGCTCGCTCCCGAAAGTCTGGCTAATTTGCATAACTTGGAGAGCCAGTCTTTTCATTTCGTCGATTTGCGCTTTCGAAAAATGTAATTGATTCGGTTTTGCAAATTACCACCAAACGTATAATATATATTTTTGTTTTGAGTGCGATTCTTCTCGGCGATCTGAAATAATAATAATAATAATAATAATATCATTATTATTATTATTATTAAACACATTTCTTAGTTTTGATAACATAGTAAGTGATCTGATGCAACAATTATACTTAAGGCCCTCCCCGTACAAAGAAAGGGTTAATCTCTCTCTCTCTCTCTCTCTCTCTCTCTCTCTCTCTCTCTCTCTCTCTCTCTCTCTCTCTCTCTCTCTCTCTCTCTCTCTCTCTCTCTCTCTCTCTCTCTCTCTCTCTCTCTCTCTCTCTCTCTCTCTCTCTCTCTCCTCTCTCTCTCTCTCTCTCTCTCTCTCTCTCTCTCTCTCTCTCTCTCTCTCTCTCTCTCTCTCTCTCTCTCTCAGTCGTTGCCCAGTGATCGCTTAAGCATGACGTGTTTTTCCTCACCTCCTCAGCCGTGACCGCAGAAGGGTCCTAATATTAATCCCCACCCCCAGCCTCAGCCACCCAGGACCGCACACAAACCGATAAGTCAAACCCCTATAATTCCGTATACTTTTACCATTCCCACTATATATTGTGTATTGTGTATGTGTCCTAAGGTATGGCTCCTAAGAGATTCAAAACCCTCTGCTGTGGTGAAACATTCTACCCGGAATGGATAAACAGGCATGGTTTTCCTGATGATTTTTTTTTTAAATGCCTAACTGGTGAGAAGTTTCAGTTTCTGGATCTCACGCTAGAGGCATACAAAAATGAGGTAACCGAGCTAAAGCTTGAAGACAGCCTCCTAAGAGAGTAGCTGGCCTCCAGTTCAAACCACATCCCTGACACTGGATCAACGTTCCAAGTAGTCAGGAATAAAAAAGCCCTGAACAAAATACCCATTGCCAACAAATTTGACTCAGGGATAATGTGGAGGAACCAGAGTCTGTGGATTGCACCCCCAGAAATAAAACAATTAAAGGAGGATCTCATCTGAACTCCAAAGAAAGGGCATATCAACCCCCTAAAAACAAATCCACGCCCCCCCAAAGAAAAGCCGACCAGTAAAAAGGAGACCAAAACCCAAATCGTCAGCGACTCCTTCATGAGGGGCCAGGGGTCTGCATTGGCCAAGCTGGCTCCAGGTAAGCGGTCGGTAAAAGTAATACCTGGTGCCAAGTTATCACACATAACAAATGACATCAGGAATTCCTCTATCCCTCATGACACTTGCTTAGTAGTGTGCGTAGGTAACAATGACGCGTATGACAATGGAAAATCCAAGGATACAGACATTCTAACCAAATACAGTACCCTCATCAAAGAAATGAAAAAGAAAACTAAAAAATGCTTGTTAACTTGCAAAGAACAGAGTTACTGCACTAAACCAATCTGTGAAGCAACTCTGTGAAAAAAATAAGGTCACCTTCATAAACCACTATCACGATATGGAAGGCAAAAATGCTCCGTTCAAACGAGACGGCATCCATCTTTCATATCTTGGTACCTCGTGGTATTCATACCAAATACACGAGGAACTGTTCAAGTACCATGAGAGGAAGGATAATCTCCTTAAATCCCCCTCCCCTTCAACCCAAGCCTCTCCTGCCCAGATCTTATCATCTCCCTTCCCTTGGCCCTCTCTCACCCCTCTCCACTCATAGCACGAAAAATCTACTCCACCCCCTCACTCCTGCCCCCTTCCCAACCCCCTCCTCCCCCCATAGCTTCCCCGCACCCACCCCTACTCCCCACCCCCCATTCTCTTCCCCGAACCTGACCCGTCTTCCCCCTCCACCCCCAGCTGCTCATCCTCCTCCCCCTACCTCCTTCCCTCTCCCCCCAAACCTACCCCGCGTAAACAAAAGGCTCAGGGAGTCGGTCAAGTTAACCAAATTAGGTCAACTCCCTTCTCACCCGCCCAGGTACACCCAGGTGTCGGGAAGGTATCGAATCCGGTTCCTTCACCCCGCACCATCAGTCTAAGATCTAATAACAAAAAAAAACTTCTAATCTCTCAACAGCTGACTCCGCTGAAAAAGTACACTCAGACTAAAATAAAGGCCTCATGAAACGATCAATGTACTATATCTCAATGCTAGGAGTTTACGAAACAAAATAAATGAACTGAAACTTATGTTATTAAACGAAGAAATCCATATAATTGCGGTTACCGAAACGTTTCTAGATTTCAATAATATCGATTTTATGCATGAATATCAAATTAACTCGTACAAAATCTACCATAAAGATAGGTTATCAAAAAGAGGAGGTGTTATGCTATACGTCAAAGAATCTATTAATTCAATAGAAATACCTATTCCCTCAAATAATTCCGAACTATTATGCGTAAAAATAAGCAACAAATATACCGACATGAATATTGTAGTTGTATATAGACGCCCAACGATAAATAACGAAGAGGATATATCACTTTACAATTCCCTAACAAAAACATTAAATGCCTAAGAAACCGTTATCATACGCAACTTTAACCTACCTAATATTATATGGCATGATAAAATCGGATCGGGAAAGGCATCTGAAAGAATGATAGAATTTATGAACGATAATTTCCTGTATCAATTAGTTCAGACCCCCACTAGGGTTGACAATATATTAGATTTAGTTATCACAACTCACGAATACATAACGTCAAACTTACAAGTTGGTGAACAGTTAAGTGGATGTGATCATAATAGCATCAGGTTCCAGATCAACATGACTCACACCACCACTATTAGTGAAACATTCATACCTGACTACAACAAAGCTGATATTAGCGGACTAAGAAAAGAGATAAACGATATCCATACACGCATAAATAGTCTCTAGTACCGAAGAAGCTTGGATAACATTCAAAGATCTTTTCTTTACTGCCCAAAATAAAT
This sequence comes from Paralithodes platypus, assembly GCA_032716605.1. NCBI lineage: Eukaryota > Metazoa > Arthropoda > Malacostraca > Decapoda > Lithodidae > Paralithodes > Paralithodes platypus. The sequence goes on along the minus strand of CM064547.1, from coordinate 45,275,910 downwards.
ATATCCCTATGCGTAAACGACACAATAAAAGTATAAATAAACCCCTATGGTACAATAACAATATTAGTAGAGCAATTAGTGAAAGAAATCGTCTATACAAATTAAAAATGGATACAGATAATATTACCATCCAAAATCAATACTCGGTTGCGAGAAGAAAAGTTAAATCGCTAATTAAATCTGCAAAGAGGGATTACGAAATTAAAATCGCACATGCGAGCAAATCTAATCCAAATTTGTTTTATAGATATATAAATAGCAACAAACAAATTAAAAGTGGCATCGGTCCGATACTAAATAATCAAGGTGAATTAGAATCAGATAGCAGGGACATAGCTGCTACTCTTAATCAACACTTTTCTTCAGTATTTAATACTGCCAGTAACCAAAACGTGCCACAAGAAAATAATCAAACATGTAACTATGTTCTTCAAGATTTTATTATTACCCAGTCAGAAGTAATTACAAAAATTGACTCACTTCATGTCAATAAATCACCTGGGCCGGACATGTTTATCCCTAAAATTCTTAAATTAGTCAAAGAAGAAGTTGCAGGGGCACTAACCATAATACTAAATATGTCACTCAAACAAGGACATGTACCCACCGACTGGAAGACCGCTAATATAACACCGATATTTAAAAAATGGTGACAAAACACTACCAAATAACTATAGGCCGATTAGCTTAACTTCCGTAATTGGAAAAATGTGTGAATCAATCATAAGGGATAAAATCGTATTATTCCTTGAGAACAATAACCTCATTAACAATAGTCAACACGGATTCAGAGCAAAGAGATCATGCCTAACTAATTTAATAGAATTTTATGACAGCCTATACAAACTAAATGACTTCACCAAAAGCCTCGACATAGTGTATCTAGACTTTCAAAAAGCCTTCGACAAGGTCCCGCACGATAAATTATTACAGCAAATAAGAGACATAGGAATACAGGGCAAAACGTATGATTGGATTAAAAACTGGCTAAGTGAAAGAAAGCAAAGAGTAGTTATCAACGGTGTGGAATCAACATGGAGCCAAGTAACTAGTGGAGTCCCCCAAGGCTCAGAATTGGGACCAGTGTTGTTCATAATATATATCAATGATCTAGAATCAGTGTTTCTCAACCTTTTTCTGGTCGTGGCCCCCTTCAATCCAATGCAAGTTCTTGTGGCCCCTCCATGCCAACTTTGAGTTCTTATCCCCCCCCCCCCCTCATCCGTCCCTCACCTTAATACGCCTAGGGAAGTAGGTATATTAATGGTTCTAGTTTGAATAGTACCATGTACTCAAAACACTAACTTCAGGCATAAATCAAATAACAATATTAATTGGATAAATATTTTATTTGAATACTTATTTATTTACAAAAGGAATACAAAACCAGGAATACATGTAGGTACAATTGGCTCTATCTTGAAAGGTTTCAGTGGGATCCCTGTGACTGGTGCAGGGCTGCCAACTTGTCAATGCTTGGCTTGAAAGTTGTCAGAGAGAGAGACGTAAATCGCCTCTTTTTTCTATGTCAAGGCGATTTCGAGTCTTTTTTTGTGGCCCCCCGTGGCCCCCATTTTTCAAATTTGGCCTTGTGGCCCCTGAAAAAATCTCATAGCCCCCAAGGGGGCCATATG